>OX424576.1:34563626-34911126 GCA_949152435.1 Gastracanthus pulcherrimus | reverse complement strand
TATCTAGATATAGTATCTTTTCGTATATATAGGTTTTAACAATAGGGTGTCTTAGATAAAAATTATTAAGTAATGTTTTCTGTGCGTTTCAGACATTTTGTAGAAAAGTAATCTAGAATCTTGATTTTTTAGATACGACTTTATCTGGTATCTTGTATCTGACTTAGAGATACTCAATTTGCCCATGACTGTGTGTAAATATACAAATAAGATTCACGAAAATAATGAAAAAAAGGCACAAAACTACTTAACACATAACGTTAGCTGCTCAACGCGGCGGGCCGAACATGATAAGGGTCAAGTAGCGATTTTGAAAGAGATACTGCACACTTGGTGGTAATTAATTTTTAATCGAGTGTTTGGGAAATAAAATTTAGCTTCACATTTTATATTATGTTTTTGGGAATGGAAATTGTTGTTATACGCAACTTTATATCTACCAAGTATTTTATGGCCACAACGTTTATAATGCATTTATTTATTTATTTATTTACCAGTAATACATGTCGTTTAATCGAATCGTCGAACAAACTATCATCCTATAAACTAACTAAAAACTAATACTACAACTAATACTTAAATACTTAAAACTAATATAATAATTTTGTACACAAATTTTTAAACTTTTCAAAAATTAGTAACTTGTATATATTCACTCATACGATAACAAATATAAAAACATATCAACTTGTAGCCCTACAACAAGTTATAGAATTCAGTGCTAGACAAAAACTATATCCATGGTCATTAAAAATGCTTACATGCCTACTATATAATATAAAAAAACGTAAAAATATCTATTTTTTTCAAAACAAATCTTATAACAACAAACCTAAACAATTTTGAGCTCAGTAACCATAATAAATTCTCCATACAAAAAAAAACATAAAAAGGAAGCTTTATTCATATGATATACATATTTAATAGAGAGATGAGTGAAAATCGTATTTTTTTTTACCAAAAATTGCTAATAATAAGAATCTAATCTTTTTCTGGTTTAGTAACCAATAAAATCAGATTCTCTATACCAAGATACATAAAAAAGTTAGTTATATTTTTATATAAAATACGCATTTAATAGAAAACAAACGTGAAAATCATGATTATTTTGCAAAAAATTGCTAAAAGAAAAACTTTACCTTTATTAGGTTTATAAGAAGAGAGTACGAGATGTGGGTCGCGATTTTTTACGAAACATTTAAGAATCATTTAGTAGTACCTAGAAATGAAGCCTAGCACCCGTAGTGTCACTGAATAGCCCTTATATGACAATATATATATTCAGTGAAACTATGGATGCCAGGCTTCGTTTTTAAGATATAAATTATTCTTAAATGTTTCATCAAAAGTCGCGACCCACATCTCGTACTCTCTTATCTAACAAGTTAGTAACCAATAAATTTGGATTCTCCGTACCAAAAAACATAAAGAAGTAAGTTGTATCCATATAAAAAAAACGTTTAATAGGAAAAATTTGTGAAAATCGCGATTTTCAACAAAAAAATCGCTATTATCCAAAAATTGAACTCCTTTTGGGCTTCATAAGCAAGATATTCGGATTCTTCATACTAGAAAGCATAAAGATACACCAAGTTACGGAGGGGATCTAAAAAAATTATTGGATTATGTATCCAACCTAGTCTTCGAGAATTACACCTATTAAAATAGCATCTGTTCTTGATCAGAAACCAATTCCTAATAATTTAAAAAAGAATAAATTGTATCTACTTTTATTTATTATTATAGCAAGAATTTAATTAAAAAATCAAGAAATAAAAGTATTTTGTAAAATTAATTTTAAAAAACAAATATTGATAAGCGAAATATAGACCTTACATTAGCTGATACGGAACCGGTCGCATTGACGGTAACACAATTTAAATTATTTTTATTTAACTTAATTCTATTTACTTTTTATTACTAATCTATCTAATATTGCTTTCTCAAAATGTGCGCGTGTGTGCGTGTGTGTGCGTGCGGATTGCAATTGTTTTATAATAATTTTTATAGCACACTAACCTCAAAATGCCAACTTTATTGTCGATTTTGAGGTTGTTGTGCTATAAAATATCGTATGAGACTGTTGTGGGAGGTGTTTTTCTACCTTGCTCGATTTTCTCACTCGCTTCGCTCGTGCGAAAACCCTCGAGCAAGGTAGAAAACCATCTCCCACAACAGTGTCATAATATACTATATGATTTCGAAGTTAGTGTACGAAATAACCATACAAAATAGATAAAGTTGTATCGAGTTTTATTAGAAACATGATGTTGTACTAGTTAATTATTTTTTGTATATTGTAATGAAAAACTAACTATAAATATATTTCTTCATAAATTTTAATTGATAAACTACATAAATAAATTATAAATTAAATTTTCCAAGTAAGCGTATATCGATTGTATTAAAATTAAACGTGCAATTATAGACAAAAATAGAATCATGGTCAATCATTCTGAAGCATGGTTAATTCTGGCCATTTCTATATAGCAAATGCTTCAATCATTGATCACAAATCTACTTTTAGTCGCCCGTCGGGAAATATTCATTATCATCACTTAAAACTCACATTAACGTTTTATTATTGATACATATCTAACAAAAGCTGTCAAAGTTACTTATTACATTAAATATTACCCTGCGTCCATAATATTATGTTGAACGTTATTTATGTAAGTACTAATACATTGACTAAATTTTCAATTATCATGCAACTAATAATAATTTACTATATATGCACATTCGTAATGTTTTAAAAATGTTCTGCGTGTTTGTACATAGACTGGAATGGCATATATAAGAAAACTATTAAAATATTTAATGAACAATATTTATTTTCGTATAACTTTTAGTTTAATTACAATCTACTTATTCTTATATATGTGTTTAAACAGAAAAAATGTATTTTATTTTTCATTTTTATTGCTTTAATACAAATTCATTTGGTTACATCGACGGCGATATAACAGGGTTCCACTATATATACACTGACACGTGAAAGAATCCCCTGCAAGCATATATTGGTAGAGCAAACGAGCGCTCTTTCAATGTTCTCGGAAGAAACGTATTCTTTCTAGGCGAATATAGACGTCCTTGTGAGTGGGTGAAGAAGAGAGAGAGAGAGAGAGAGAGAGAGAGAGAACCGTTAGGCCACAAAAATTAGCAAACATAAACTGTTAAGTAGATTAGGTGTCGTCATAATCGGCCATGCCAAGCCCACTTTCTAGGATAAGGCATAAATTCATACGTCCCGCAGGACTGTAGTGCGCTCGAGCAGCATTTTCTCTTCCTCGAAAATTAAGCGAACGTCCATTGTTTATATATATATGGTCAAGATTCATTCATTAGAAATTGAATGGTATCTTTTATTGCGTGTTATTAAAAAGTTATTCGTACAATATGTCCATTATATATATATATATATTAAATTCTAATGAATGAAGAATAGATACTATTCAATTTCTAATGAATGAATCTTGACCACAATAATTGAACAGACGAAAAGGGCAAAAACATGTACACAGGGTGCACATTGTAAGAAAAATAAAAATCTGCAAAGAAAGACATTGCAAAACTGGGAATTCGAATTATCTCGTAAAAAATTCCGGAGGCTATTAGGCGCGTCTGCTCGTTTGCGTCCATCTGTGTGTGTGTATATAATCGCGCCGGGGGCGCATGCGTTGAAAGTTTCACACGTCAAACAAATCCTTGGCATCCTCGTTGCTCCTCTACACACACCCGCGAGCGCGTACGCCCATGCGACTATGTATATGTGTGTGAGTTCGTGTGTGTGTATGTGCATGTGTGTGCACGGGAAAAACGCGCGCCGCAAGCACTATGCCACTGCCACATTCTGCTATCCTGCAACCAAAGCAAATCTTCCCTTTGTTATACCAGCGGAATGACGTGGTATTTGGATGTAGGTAGCGCGCAAATGCGGTTGATAGATGCGTCGTAGTGCGAGAGTTGGTCTGGTTAGGCGTGGATTGAATAAGTACGAGATTGATGTAAATTAGGGGACGAAAGACTGAATCGCAAAATTGTGTAAATGTTTGGATCTTTTTGTGATTGAATCAGTATAGTGCTTCATTGGCGCGTTGTTAATTAATGGTATTTGCATAATTTTTGTGTGTGTGTTTACATAAAATTTATAACGTTATAAGTATATTAAACCGACATTAACTCTCTAGTGTCCCAGGTACTTATACTTATTCGATCAAAAAAATACGTGGGAAATGGATCGATATCTCTAAAATATTTTCACTGATTGTATCGCATAGTTTATTAAAGGAAAAAAGCAAGCTAAAATATGATTTTTAGAGAATGGACTGTAAAAACGACCATCGAAGAGGGGGATTTTACCAATCACCTAAGGAAAGCTTAATAAATACAAACAAATTACCATTTTATTGTTTATAGGTTTTAAGACAAGTTAAACCATTATAATTAAAATTTTGTTAATTATTACTGGTATAAAAACCAAACTTTATACATATAGTTTTAATAAAAATAAAAAAGGTTGTTTGTTCACAGTAACCGGAGAGTGGGATCTTACCGATCAGGTAAAACGAAGCCAGTAAAATCAATTTATTATGAAATAAAATATTTTTACTTGAATACTATTATTCTATAATACTTCTTAACATGTTTCAACTAACTGTTATCAGTTTTTATTCTGGTTAGGCTTCATATTTCGGTACCATGAACCACCTTCTAAATTTTGATCATAATTCGTTTCCTACAAGGTGTCACCTTGCAAGTTACTCTATCATTTTTATTATTATCGTTATCGGCTCATCAAATATTTATATATAATAATTTCGAATTTACTTTGTTAATCTCAACACGCATACTGTTATATAAGTTGTTAAAACTATATCTAAGTTTGTTGAAAATTATATAAAGATCTATTCATATTTCGGTCGCCTTCATCTACGTTTAAATATAATTTTTATTATTATCATTATTAGCTCATCAATTATTTATTTAGAATAGTTTCGTATTTATTTTGTTAGTTTCATCACGTATTCTGTTATATATATGTATATGTATTGTCAAAACCATTTCGGAAGAAATCTTTTATATATAGACATGTATGGTCAAACATGATTATATATAGCCATATGTGGCTATATATAATTATATATGACCGTATATGGCAATATATATCCATATAAGGCTATCTTATCGTATTCTATTTGCAATTTAGCATGTATCCATGTATAGTCTTATATAGTTATATAGGGTTATATATGGTCATATATGGCTATATATGATCATATTTGTATATATCGTCGATCCTTACGAAGAGTAGTACATTACATATTACTGACGAATAGTAGCACATTTCAAATTTCCGACGAAGAAAAGCACATTTCACAAGTTTGCCACAAAGAGTAGCGCATATCCAAAACTCCCGACGAAAAGTAGCACATTACAACAATTCCTGACGAAGAGTAGCATATTTCCACAATTCTTGACGAAAAATAGCACATTTCAACGATCCCCAATGACGAATAGCACATTTCAAATGCCGGTCGAAGAATAACACAATTCGCGTATGTTTCCGGAGAAAGAATAATATATTTAAATGTTTTACAATAGCAGGGTTTGAAAAAAATGACCAAATCATCGTCTCCGTAAAGGCACCAACTCAGATACAAAAATTTGTATATCTCTACGGGTTCTTGAGTCACTGATTAAAAATTTAAGTAACTATTATATTGTTTAGACCGAGGTTTACGACCCCTAAACATGTGGTATCATCCGGATGGTTCTCCATGTTTAGAGAGGTCTAAACACTTTTAGGCTCTATTTTAAAAAATCAGGATACCATAGTGTTTAGGCATCCCTAAGCATGTAGTATCATCCGAATAATGTCAATAATATTTTTAAAAATATTTGTAAACTTTGAATTTACTTAAAAATGTTGTAAATTTTTATAAATGTTGAAAAATATAAACAATTTTAAAAAATTTAAAACATCTTGAAAAATTAAAAAAATTTTGATAAATTAAAAAATGTAATTTACATTATAATTTTTATTATTAACATTATTAGCTTATCAATTACTTGCATGTAATAATTTTGCATTTATTTTGTTAGTTTAAACCTCTATATTGTTATATAAATTGCCAAAACCATATCTAAGTTTGCTGAAAACTATATAAACGCATACATATATTTCGGTTGTTTTAAACTGCTTTACACTATAATTTTTATTATTATCATTATTATTTATTTTACATTAGTTATGTATATTTAGCGTATAATAATTAGCGTATCAATTACTTACATATAATAGTTTTGCATTTATTTCATTAGTTTGAACCTGTATATTGTTATATAAATTGCCAAAACCATATCTAAGTTATGATTTGCAGTACAAGCAGAAGGGAGCATGCACGAGCCGAAAGCGAGTGCGTACAGCGAAGCGGAGACGAGTACTGCAAACACACGAGGTCCAAAAGGCCCTCTCGCCCATGATGCACACTATATTTTCTGTAACACATGTATTATTGATTTTCACAAACCAATTTTAGGCCAGTTTTATTCTCATTTCTATTGGCGAAAAGTAAAACGAGCAGCGGGCATAAAGTCGTTACTATACGCCCGTTGGTTGGAAAACAGCGACTTTAGGCTCGGTTTTGAGGGCGAAAACTCGTGAAAATCGTGCATGTGTTGCAAAAAATACTTTTTTCACCCACTTTTGATTTTTTGCCCGCTTAGAGCTGTTTATCTCACTGAGCAAACAAGACAAAACTTTAGCCAAAAGGTGTTTAGAGCCTTAAATTCGGGATACCATCCGGATGGTACCACGTGTTTAGGGTGCCTAAACACTTCAGTAGCGTGATTTGTGTAAAATAAGTCATACGTGCGTTTTTAATTCTCTAATCTAACAGACCCACGTTTGCGCCGTGCAGAAAAACGGCACACTTTAGTACCACTTTATAGGTATAAGAAAATAGCGTAATTCAGACATGTGTTACAAAAATATGGTGTCTGCCACGGGCAAGTGGGCCTTTTTGACCTCATGTGCTTGGTCAAAGAAGACCCACTTTTCGCCCTTGGTACACAATATACTATTTTGTCCTACCTGCACCGAAAGTGTGCTTTTTCATGCATAAAAAGCGCACGGAAAGTGGTCGTTTACCGCTCTCGGGCGGATAACAAACCCCTTGGGCCGAAAGTAAGGTACTTTTCCGCCCGAGGGCGGTAAGGTAACGCACTTTCTACCCGCTTCATATATGCACGAAGAGTCATCCTTTCAGTATAGATAGGACAAAAAGTATCGTATGCACCACGGGCGGAAGGCGATTAACGCTCGTGCTGGTTGCAGCCCTTGCCTCGGCACCCTTGATATCCCTCGGCTTACCTGTATATTACATATTATTATTTATTATTATCAATATATTTACATATTTAAATTAATTTAAATTTTTATTATTGTAAATTGGTCAGCTTGGATAATTTGGGTTTAGGGTTTAAGGTCTGGGTTAAAAATTCTTTTGCTTAAATTTGTTTATTGTAAATTGTTTAGCTTGGATTGTTTGGGTTCAGAGTTTAGGGCTTATTATTTTATTATTATAATGCTTTTATTACAAAATGTTCAGCTCGGGGTAGTTGGATTTAAGGTTTACGATTTTATTATGAAAATTCCTTAATTGCAAATTACTCGGCTTGGGTTAAACGGGTTTTGGGATATTTGGGTTTAGAATTTAGGGCTAAGGATAGTACGAGGGTAGTTCAATAAGTCTTTAGAATGACCAACAGATGGCGCGCGAATCGCTCCAAATCATCTGTTTTCAGTCAGCACCACTCCCGACTAGATATATGGTGCAGTCACAGTCCACATCTTCTGAGTTTACGTGTTTTTATAACCAATTGAAAAAAAAAAAATTGCTTGTTAAGAAAAATGGAAAAAAACGAGTTCAGAGCGGTAATTAAACATTTTCATTTAAAGGGTTTAACTCCATATGAGATAAAAAATGAATTGAACTCAGTTCATGGCACATCTGCCCCTGCCTTAGCAACGGTTTATAACTGGGTAAATGAATTTAAGCGTGGTCGTACATCAATAAGTGACGAACCACGTTCAGGAAGACCCGTAGAAGCAACTACTCCCGAAATCATCAATAAAATCCACGATATGGTGTTGAAGGATAGAAGATTAAAAGTGCGTGAGTTAGCTGAGGCCACAAGGATATCTATAGATGCAGTTGTTTCAATTCTACATGAAAAATTAGGCATGAAAAAGCTATCGGCAAGATGGGTGCCGCGTTTGCTCTCAGCTGAGAATAAACGCAATAGAGTGGTCGCCTCTGAGGCTCTTTTGGCGCGCATAAGTCGGAATCCTGAGGAATTTTTTCGTCGATTTGTGACTGTGGATGAAACATGGATACACCACTACACTCCTGAGACAAAGGAACAATCCAAACAGTGGATTTCCACAGGCGAACCAGCTCCAAAGAAGGCAAAGACCGTAAAGTCAGCTGGTAAGGTTATGGCTACAGTTTTTTGGGATGCACGTGGAATTATACTTATTGACTACTTGGAAAAGGGTAAAACAATTACTGGTGAGTATTATGCATCATTATTAGAGCAGCTGAAAGAAGAAATTAAAAAAAAACGACCACATTTGGCGAGAAAAAAAATTCTCTTTCATCACGACAACGCCCGAGTTCACACATGCTTCGTTTCAATGGCTAAAATTGAAGAACTAAAATTTGAATTGGTCGAACACCCACCGTATTCACCAGATTTAGCCCCCAGTGACTTTTTCTTATTTCCAAACTTGAAAAAATGGCTCGGTGGACAGAGATTTACGGACAACGAAGACGTCATTGCCTCTGTAAGTGCTTATTTTGAGGAACTTCCGAAAACGCACTTTTCTGAAGAATTAAAAAAACTTAAAAAGCGATTGACCAAGTGTATAGAGCTCCAAGGAGATTATGTTGAAAAATAAAAAAAAATTTACCCAAAAAAAATTGTTTTTATACTTTATTCTAAAGACTTATTGAACTACCCTCGTATTATTAACATTATTTATTCGCATAATGCTCAGCTCGGAGTGGTTGAATTTAGGGTGTAAGATTAAGAATTTCTGGTTTAATTATTAAAAATCTTTTAATTGCAAAATATTCAGCTTGGGGTGGTTAGGGTGGGGGATTAGGGTTTATGGTTTAATTATTAATAAATTTTAATTGCAAAATGCTCTGCTCGGGGTAATTGGGTTTAGGGTGTACGGTTTAATTATTAAAATATTTTCATTGCAAACGGCTCTACTCGGGATAATCGAGTTTAGTATTTACGATTTTATTATTAAAATTATCCTTTTGAAAAATTCTCTACTCGGGGTAGTTGGGGTTAGGGTTTACGAATTCCAAATTACTCGGCTTGGGTTAATTGCGTTTAGGGTTTAAGGTTTATGGTTAACTAATCTATTATTTAAATTAGTGTACTGCAAATTGCCCAGCTTGGGTTATTTGGATTTTGAGTTTAGGGCTTAGGTTTTATTATTAAAATTGTTTATTTGTTTATTTGTTTGTAAAATTGTTTAGTTGGGTTTAGGGTTTAAGTTTAACAATTCTATTATATAAATCTATTTACTGCCAATTACCCAGCTTGGCTTATTTAGGTTCTGAGTTCATAAGTGCTTACGATTTATTATTAATAGTACATTTCCACACGGGTGCGAAAGTAGATTATTTGCTTGATTTGATGTTTTTTGAGTCCTGTTATCTTAACCCCCCCCCCCCCCCCCCACGGCCAGCGCTCTACTCGCGGATTAAACGGCAGCAACCTTTTGAAAGATTAGCGCTGTTAAGTTTAAACGGCTTTTATTTGAAAATCTGCATATAGAACCTTTATACAAAGATTTGAACATAAATAGCTAGTGAGACATATAGGGTTTTGCGTGTACCCAATATGGACCGTCATTATTTTTCATTCTATAAGGCGCCTCGATATGTCAACTTGATGTATATACTAAACGAAAAAATTAATTAGCACATTTGCACAATTGATTTAAAAGAAATAAGCCATGTTGAACAGAAACAATATTTTAATTGATAGTTTTCGATATGTACTTAGTTTACGCTTAAGCTAGATTCATACCCTTATTCTTCTCTGTTTCTTATAAATCTATTATATCCAGGCGCCTTGCTGTAAACAACTGCGAAGTTATAATTATCTTAAACATAAGACGCTCGTGCTACGTATACTATACCCCCACACCAACTTCAAATTTCGATTGAATGTTGACAATAAATAAAAAAACCACTGTGGTATAAATTTAATTTAAGCGAAAACTGTTTATCAAAGCCTACCTATGCAAATATTTTTAGTGCTGCACAGCACTCACTTTTTCCAAATTAATCATGCAAAGGTGACGATAATTTTCTACATTTACTATATATAGTAGGGTGTCTCAAAAAAATACAATTTCCCATTTACGTATGCGTAGAAAGCTACCAAATTAAGAAAAAATGAGAATCCTTCTTGGATTCCGCTTGAGGTTAACAGATTGCTCAAGATTAAGATTAACAGGTTGCTCAAGCCAATTTACTTAAATTTAGAAATGATTTTTTAATTTTAGACGTTTTCTTCGGTTTTGATGACTCAAATAAAATTGAATTGATACAAAAACTATTCTACAAGTTTCTAATCATAGTATATGCTCAAAGCATTTAAAAAAGCAAAAAATAATTTTCCTATTCTATAATCGATTATTGACGTATTTTTTTCTATTTTCTAATCTACTTTCAAACAACTCTAGAAACTCTAATTTAAGGTTTATCGTACTCTCCGGGGCGTCATTTTTATCGTCTTTAAGAAAAGTATTCGAAAAAAGAAAATCAAGAAATCATAAGTTTCTTTTTGCACGAAACGGCAGTGCGCGAATGAACGTGTTGAAAATATTGAAAACCTTCTATTCTTACATCTTATACCTGCGTCTACTCACGCACAACGTACCTTGTAATAAAATAAAGTCAATATTTATTAAATTATCACTAATTTTGCACCTTAAGGAAATTAAGAATAGCGATGAAATACTTCGATTGCACGCGATCTTATCTATCTGTGATACGCATCTATCTCCGTTTCAACAAGCCAAATTAACGATTTCTTAGGTTTAGGCATTATTTATGATAATCTTCTTTATATTTATATACATATTTAAGTGACATGTGTAACTCGAAAGTTCATCGTCTCATCCCCGGTCTCATCTACTCCAGACCGCTATGAAGCTCTGACTTGTTAACTCTATCGAAGACGTACCATCCCACTCAATTTCTTTAAGATCTGACTTGTCATTGTCATTCCCTCCGATTTCTGGCGAGGGGTCATTTTCTATTCGATTTTTCTTTAAAAATTTGCGGAGCAGTTCGCTTATCTCCCATCCTAGCCACGCGTCTTGCCGATATTAATCTTTGAGCTGAGGCGTATAAGCTACGTAGTTCATCATTCTGTAATTTTCCCGACTAATCCGTTGTTTCATCTTTTCCACTCCATCTATTTTACGAAGATTGTTTTTAAATACTCTAAAATCTTTAATCAAAAGAATTATAAAAGTATAAATATCTACTTCTTCTAAGAAAACTTGCCTCAAAAATTGAAATCGATACTTTGAATAAATTTGATGTACTATATCAAAAGCTCAAAGATTAAGATGAGCAAGTCACGTGGCTAGTATGGGAGATAAGTGAACTGCTCCTCGAATATAATAAAAGGAAAGCCTAATATAAAATAACCCCTCGCCAGACCTGGACGTCGATGGGAAGACAATGTCAAGTCAGATCTTTATGATGGTCTGGTGTAGATGAGACGATAAACTTTCGAGTTCCAAATGTAACTTAAATATATATATATAAATATAAAGATTATCATAAATAATGCCTAAACTTAAGAAATCGTCGATTTGGCTTGTTGAATCGGAGATAGAAGGGAATTACGGATAGATAAGATCGCATGCAATCGAGGTATTTAATTTCCTTGAGGTGTAAAATTAGTGATAAGTTTAATTCAAATTGACTTTATTTTATCACAAGGTATGTTCTGTGTGAGGATAAAAGTAAGTTAAATTTTCTCTTTAAAATATGGTGATTGTTGGGGAATCTAGTCGCAGGTAAAATGTAAGAATAATAGTTTTTTAAGTGCTCTAAACACGTTCATTTGCGCACTGCCACTTCGTGTATAAAAATCCTCATGATTTCTTAATTTTTATTTTAATACTTTTCTTAAAGACGAAAATAATGCAAAGGTATTGGTTAAATTTCTTGTTTTCTATATATATATTCTTCTAAGTTATCTATATCTATGGTATCGGCTAATAAAAAGTAAATGTGTGTATCGAAAGAGGTTAAAAATAATATAGGTAAATGTTAAATGTAGCATCTGTCATTAATTTAAATAAAGTTCAGGCATTCTAGACAGTTACAATTATTTTCCCGGTCATTGTAATATCTACGCGTATTTTTGAGGGTATAAATAACGTAACTATAACATATTATTTATATGTTTTTCATAAATTGATCAACAGGGTATAAATAAGTATCTAACGAATATATATTTCTTATCCTTCAAAAGTTAAAAAGAAGTTCTAAGGGTGGTCATTAGATACAAAACTTGTATGCTTTCTATTTCACGTGAGCCGTATTGGGTAGAATAAGTGTGTAAACACATTTTCTTTTATTCTAAAAATGTAAATAGGTAGCTGGTCAATAAAATAAACTATGCTACTGAAAAACTGACGATATGTAGTATTATCAAGAGTATTGTCGACTTGGGCTAATTTCTTTATTTAATCTGTTAAGGACGAGAACCTCAAAAAATTAAAAAAAAACTTTGCAAAATAATTTAGAAATGCGTTATAACTAGAAAATTTTTGCAACAAATTTTTTTAAATCATACTAGATCGGAAATAGTCCACTTTGATTTGATCAGGCAATTAGGTATGCAAAATTTCGAATGTATCACGTAGAAATCTCAAAACACGCTAAAATCTTATGATACAAAAATAGATCATACGTCCTTAACAGGTTAATATCACAGTAAGTTTAATAATTTGCTCACAATTAGGACTGTGCAAAACCATACAAAGTTCCAATTATAGTGGTAACTTCACTTAAGTGGTTGCAAAACAAAATTATACACTGCAGGTTGGTCCACTTTTGCTTTCGTCAGGAAATTTTCCCATCATTCTAGTAATATATAGTGCACCCGCCATGGCTATCTTAACTATTACGCGATTTAAACGGTAAATATCTCATGAATTATGAATATGAAGATTTCTCCAAACAAATTTTAAAATCATTTTTGACTTAGTAAAAAAACCTTTTGGACTAACCGACTAATTTGGTAGTGCCATCCGTTTGATACAATCAAAATGGTAGTCCGCAGAGTATTGTCAATGTTTATTATAATTTACAAAAATTTTTTAATGGTTATTTTCAATTATTAGAATTAAGATTCATTGTCCTGCGATGTCTCTATTAAGAATTTCAAAATACAGAATGTACATAATTAAAATACAAATGTAGTATTATACCGGTAGTTCATGGATCAAAATAGTAAAAAACAAAATTTTTATAATTACGAAAGCCGTATTACAAAAATCATAAACTTAAAACCATGTCAAATTGAACAAAAAGTGTACCAAAACTATTACATTTTTTCTGATTGTAGAACATTCCGATTAATTTCTAAAAAAATATTATTAAAATGGCAATCATAACAATGAATTCTCTGAATTTTGGTTATATCGTAATTAAAACTTTATATATTATGAACTTCGGAACATTAAAAAAAGTAATTCTATATTTGAAAATCTGCACAGAAATACCAGACGACAATGAATGTTCTGATAATCGACCCCCCCCCCCCCCTCAATAACGTCGCAGAAACGTGTCTACAAGGTTTCTTTTGAAACGCAAAGCGGACATTTCAACCTTCCTCCTACGGTTCTGTGACGTTCTTGAAACGTTCCGTGCTATGTGTATCCTCCATAATTAAAAAAAATTAAAATTTTGTTTATTTTTGTCAATGTAGGAAGGTCTTTTGGGAAGAAAATTTTCTACGCACAAATGTACTTATAAAATTCTTTATTTTGAGACCCAAAAAGGATGTAAAGGATTCGAGAAGGGCACGTACGTACCGTAATTCACCTTAATATCAGGTGGATCAAAACCACTCGGAAAAAGTTTATGTTAAAAATAAAACCAAAAATATGTAAATTGCTTTAGTTTTGCATTTAGGCAAAGATCGGTGGCAGGGGAAAAGTACTTCACAACTATAAATTTCGAACTCGATATACAAATATTGCGGGTGAAGCCGTGACGAGAAATGTTAGTTATTTTTATAAAATCAATTCATAGTTAATTTGATATGTTTCTACAGATATAATTTGATGATCATTTTATCACTAAAAAGACTTTCATAAGATTAAATCTATAATAATTATTCTATAAATCTACATCTCAGTAAGTAACCTAGGCTATAATAAGATAAGTATTCACTTTATAAGCATTCATTCCCTGGTAGGAAATTGACCAGTCCGGCTGGTTAAGTTCGCTGCCACTATACAGACAAATATTTATAATAAATTGATTACTTTATTTGATGTTATACATGTTTTGTAATAAAAATCAATTGTTGTACAAAAATTGAGGTATTTATACAAGCCAGTACCATCTTTAGACATGGGCCGAGCGGGCCCCAAGCGGTTGAGGGGACCCGCGAAATTTATATAAATAACAAAAACTTTATAGTAACCTTTATTCTTTTAAATATATAATTCAAATTTACAAGTATCATCAAAGTTTAAATTTAAGTATTTAAGTTAAAATTAATAGCATCATATTTTTCTTAAGACGAAAAAATAGTACAAAATAACAATTTTTTCTGAATTTATTTAGCCGCGAAATCAAATATTAAATCTGTAAAATCTTTTTTCTGTAAAATAACAATTTCGATGCTGATAAATTCTGTGGCGTCCCGGAATAACCACTTAAGTCCACTTTTTGTGTTTTTGAGAAAAACAGGTTTTAATGTTTGTATTGATCTGTAAGATCGTAGTTAAAGAGATACAGTGTAATACTATGCTTGCTTAAAGGGTCATAAGTATAGGAATTTAATGGGATAAGTAAAGGAATTACATAGGTTACGTTTGTAGAAACGAGTAAATACCGTAAGTTATGTTGTTATTCCGGGAACATGGACTTAAGTTGTTATGCCGGGAACTGTACTTTTTAGCCGTATTCTACTTTTTCTACACTCTGTATATGTCCGAATAACGTAAATTAGCATTCAAATTTAACTTATAAAGTGTATATATATATATGCGTAATTTATAGATATACTTAGCAGGTTAAATTAACTCAATACTAATTCATAGAAACGGAGGACAGAGAGTGTACTTTTATTTTACTCAATTTTTTGCAGCTGAAAAAGTCCTAATACTCCAGGTTAATGCTAATTAAAGCGATTATGCGCGCTATCTGTGTAAAATTTACTTGTTATGGTTCTCTACTGTTCTAAAGTTTTGAAAAGGAACGTTGCGCTTGAATTGCAATTATCTGGAAATACTCTAGAAGATCCAAGAATAAATAAAAAATCACAAGAAATTAAAAGACAAACACCAAGAGCTACTAAGACAATAATTTCCTCCAATTCTTTTGTTTATTACTAAATTTTATTAATTATTTTACTATCAAAGCTATTTTACTTTCAGTATTATATTTTTAAAATATTTTTGTACAGGATTATTATAAATTAATTTCTAAATATCTTATACGTTTTATATTAAATAAAAACTTGTATATATATTTTGTAATAATTCATTATTTTGTTATAACTAATTAATTAAACTTACCACGTAATAAAACTAGTAATTAAAATGTAATTATTGTCCCTTAAATATATGCTTTTTACAAAGCACGACCCAAATTTTGTATTATGTACAATTTACACTCAATTAAGTTTTATAACCACCTTAATAAACGTTTAGAGTAATCATACATGGACTTAAGTGGTTACTCCGGGAACAACTTTCAATAAAGTGGACTTAAGTGGTTATTCCGGGAACAACTTTGAATAAAATGAACTTAAATGGTTTTGCACTGTACTGGTTTCGACCATAGGGTGATATTTTTGACATTTTTAATATTTTTATATAAAAAGGTGCATTTGAATATATAAAATGCACATTAAACTCGATTTTCAAAAAAATGGACTTAAGTGGTTATTCCGGGAATTATGATAGTCACAATAAAAAGCTAATTTCAGAGCCGGATTTAAGCAATAGGCATATTAACCACTACCTATAGGTTACTATCATTTGGGGCCCCCACTGTAAACCCTAAATACACGGAAGAAAGCAAGTTCTATTTAAAAAAAGTAAATATGCATCGTAAATACCTAGATACAGAGAGTGCCATTAAGGGTATAGACTGATCGAGATAAGCGAAAATCGGTGAAAGTATAAACATTGTTTAATTAACAATTTTCTGGCTGTAATTATTTAAAATTACAAAAAAACTTTTGTAATTTCTTTGAAAGTATCTTTTTAAGAGATTAATGTATCTATCAATCACTTTTTATAATCTAATTTGTTTAAACAAAATTATTTATAACTTTTTTGATTTTATTATTTATAAATTCGCATTATTTAATAAATCTTAGATAACACATTTGTGAACAATAAAACTAACCTAATCTTCGCAATTTGCAATAAATGAAAAAGTCTAAAAAGTCAAACCGTAAACTCTAAACCTTAAACCAACTACCCCAAACCTAACAATTTAAAAAATATACTAATAGAAACACCAATTTTGAACCACACACCTAAATAACGCAAGCTAAGCAATATGCAATTTGAAAAAAGAAATAATAAAACCGTAAACCCTAAAACCTTAACCCAAATAATCCAAGCTGAGCAATTTTCAATTAAACAAAAAGTTTAAACAATGAGGACGTATCCCCTAAACTCTAAACCATAAACCGAATTAAGCAAAGCTAATCAATTTGCAATAAAAAATGTTTAAATAATAAGACCGTAAACGCAAAATCCTACTACTCCAGTTGTGCAATTCGTAACTAAAGAAAAATAATATAACAGTAAACCGTAAGTCGTAGATCTAACTAACCCAAGCTAAGCAATTTGCAATTAGCAGAAGATAAATTTTAAATCTGTAAACTATAGAACCTGAGGGCTAATCTCAACTGCAACAAGCTAAGCAATTCACAATTTAAAGACCTTAAATAATAAATTCGTAAACTCTAAACCCTAAATCTTAAATCCAACTCCCCCAAGCTGAGCAATTCAAAATTATTTTTCACCATACCCTGGCCGAAAGCACCACATTTCCTCCCGGGTCCGAAACTGAAATGTGCCATTTTCGGCCCGGGTATGGTGAAAAATAGTATACGCACCACGGGAGTAAAAATGACTACCCCATAACACGTGTTTACCACCGTCGCCTTCGGCACGGGTGGCAATTTACACGTGCTATAGACTAGACAATACTTTTCCTCCCTAAATGCGTAATATCCCAGGCGGAAATAATCTGAGGCATATAAAACTTAATAATATACTATAATTCTTAATAAAACTTATTAGCTTTTATAAGATTTTAATAACAGTTTATAATGTGTTGAATTTTATTAACTATCACTAGAGTCCAAAATCCCCATATTATAAATTGATTATAAAAGTTATTAGCTTTTATTAGCTATTTCTAGGTAAGTCGATTTCCGCCTGGGATACTATTATATAGCGTTCTATATAGCGGGCATAAAGTAAATTTTCCCAATAATCGCTTTATCGCCCGCTGGTCGGAAAACGTCCACTTTAATCCCGCTATATAGACCCAAAAAATGAGTTCTCATGCATGTATCACAAAAAATAGTTCAAAGAATAATTCCGGTAACCTTAAATCTTAAATACAACCACCCAAGCTGAGCCATGTGCAACAAAAAGTTGAAATAATAAAAAACATATTTATATCATATTTACTAATCTCGTCTACAATTTGCTTTTAAAAGCAATAAAACTTGTAAATCTGACTAACCTGAGTTAAGCAATATGAAACAAACAAAGTTTAAATAATAAAAAGGTTAACTCAACTAACCGAAGCTGAGCAATTTACAATTAAAAGAAAATATTAATAATAAATCTTAAAACCTAACCCAACTTTTTGGGTTTATTGTTTTATTATTTAAATTTATTTTATGGTATGACTGGTGTTTTAAACAAACCTCCTATTATTCATTTATCAGCTTAGGGTGGTTGGTTGAGAATTGACTGTTTTATTTTTGAAACTTCAAAATTTGTATTAATTTTTAATTTAAACCTTCTATAAATATAAAAAAATATCTAAATAAAGTGAATAGAAAATTAAAAAAACGACAGAATTTAAATCATCTAAATTTAAATTCTTTACAGGGGCTCCTTTTTTGTAGACAGCCCTGGTACAAGCGTTGAAACTATAGATATATTATGCAGTATGAATAAATAAATCTATTAAATAATCTTAAAGTGATTTATAATTTCTTTTTCTTAATATATATTACAAAATAGTTGTACTTGATACAAATATTTGTTTTGCGGTAATAAATAATATATTTAAACTACTTTTTAACCATTTTTAACAAACTGGTTAGAAACTGTGACGATTTTAACGATTTATTCCCAAAAATCTCGTCAAAGTTTCTACCAGGGTTGCCCGTAAAATATATTTTCTATATATCGTAATTTAACATCTACATTTCATAAACGATAAAAATAGTCTTTTCACGATATGCGAAAGCAGTTATTGCAAAAAAGAAACCTTATACGTGATAATAACGCAATCCATGATTCATGTATTGAATCCGCAGTATAAATAGCGAGAAAGAAATTCGTCATTCAGAGAGTTACTGGTCATTGTGCCACATGCCATGGTACAGACACATATACGGTGGTCAGCGTAAAAATAGCTGCTCTCTTCAATATTTGAGGACACCACCTATATTTTCTAAAAAAAAATTGAACACGATCGAGCATTTTACAGCATTTTACTCGATTTAAAATCAGTGACAGTAAATCTATACCTACAACCTGCTGGTGAAAAAAGTCTTTGTTCTGTTACGCGAACCTTAATTATAAAATTTAGATGATTGCTTCTAACAGCAAATTGTAGACGATATTTTTAGAGTGTCTCATACACTCTTTAACAAAAAATCTACTATATTTATTAGAACAACAGAAACAACTACTCCGCAGGCAAATACCCCTCCCAGCATTGAATTAAACTGTTAATTTATAAAGTATGTAGATTTAAAATAAACACGCAAACATTTTTTGTATTTATTCTGCAAATTGAAATTTCTTTTTAGCAATAAAGAGAAAACCATTTTAAAGTAGGTTTCTGCTAAACCTAGTACATCCTATTATTAGTTTTCACTGTATTTATATGTAAGACTCATTCTCACAGAGAAGAGTCTACCTCTTCAAAGCAAGAAATATATAGGTAGTGCGTCTATGATAGAGACTGCCTGATCATACTGATGAGGCCTACAGGAAGTCTTGAGGCCGAAACGCTTTTAATCTTTACATTTATAAAGTATGTTTATTAATTCATAAAGTGATAAAAGTAATATTTAATTCATAAAGTATGTAGATTTAACATTAAACACGCAAACATTTTTTGTATTTATTCTGCAAATTGAAATTTCTTTTTAGCAATAAAGAGAAAACCATTTTAAAGTAGGTTTCTGCTAAACCTAGTACATCCTATGATTAGTTTTCACTGTATTTATATGTAAGACTCATTCTTACAGAGAAGAGTCTACATCTTCAAAGTAAGAAATATATAGGTAGTGCGTCTATGATAAAGACTGCCTGATCATACTGATGAGGCCTACAGGAAGTCTCGAGGCCGAAACGCTTTTAATCTTTACATTTATAATATTAAAGGACCTATCGGCTCATATTTGCAGTCTCCCATTTACCACCTAATTTTTTTGATAAATTTTAATTGAGAATAATTTGTTATCAGAATGTCCTTGGAAGTGCTGCGACAACGCAAATTAAAGGTCTTCATGATAGCTTTCATACATTTGCATACAAGTACATATGACATATATTACCTGAAGTAAATTACATCAAACTTTAAGAGATTCCATTTAAAATGTTGGTAAAGCGATGCATTACGGAGCATGCTACAACTTCCATATTTTGATATCCTATGGTGCGTCAATTTTTCTGTTGATACTATTTGGAACAAAGATTCAAAATAATTTTGGATTTTGAACAATCGTCAAAGATTGAAGTTACGAATTTCCAAAAATAGCCGATTTTAAGTCCAAATTTTGACTTATATGACTGTTAACTCAAAGAAAATTTTTTTTTACCAGTAAGGATGCTACTGATTTTTAATTCTAGTAGTATACTCAATTGCAAAAACTTTTTTTAGTATGAATAATTAAGTTATAGTTATTGAATTTGCAATTTTATGGAAAAATTATTTAAGAGCTATTTAAAAAACCTTAAATTCTAGGTAGCCACCTTTAAATGTTAACGTTAAGCACCCAGTTTGCAGAAAACTTATTTTTTAGTCAAATACCAATTTTTTCGAGACTTACTTTTGATATTTGAAAACTTTTGGGTATTTTGAACCACTCTAACGCGCATTTTTTCCACTTAAAATTAGTTTAAAAATATAGTAAAATAACTTGTAAAAAATGTGGCGCAATGATACTTATATATCAATAAATTTGAAAGCTCATCAGCACAAATTGCTTATGCTTATGTATAAGTCATAATTCTTGCTTTACTTTCCAAGCAATACAAATATATTATTCTAATAAAATTACATGGGAGCCACCTATAAATTACGTAAGACTTTTTTTGAAATTTGTAGTCCTTCCCCGCCCCTCATGTAAGAAAGATATTTTCACTGATTTTCCTATGTATTTAGTATACACCGTATAATAATAAAGACCCCCACCCCCTCAAAGCCTTATGTAATTTATGGACGACCCCATTTCACTATTATTACTGACTATTATATAATAATGCATTCTAGTGCCGAAATAGTACAGAACTGTAAATAAATTCATAATTTTTCTTAATAGCAAAAACTCTCTTTGTTAATAGTTAATTATACAGTAAAATCTATAGTGATTATTCTATACCATTCTTCCCGAATCCTAGTTATAGTATTTTAGACTGGAAGTAATCAGCTAAATGAGATCCCTTATCTGTTCTAATATTTAGAAAAGAACAATAAGATTCACATCCTTAATGTAATTTAATTTGAAATAATGAATGCATTATTTTGCTCCCTGGCGAAAATTCGCAGAATACAAATTCGTGAAACGAACCCTCTGTCACTGAACTCTTGCTCAGGTTTTATGAAAAAACTAAATACACTTGGAGTTATGACGTCATCGTGTGTAGGGGAGCTCCGTGGGTATTAATTGGATCAGTGACTTGATGGGGATCATCGACTGCCGGGGCAACTAGGGCTGCTAAAATTATCAAGCCAGTTTGCGGCTTATACCGTTAAAATAACTTAATGAACCGAGCTGGTAGAGCTTCCCGCCATTTAATACATTTTACTTTCTAAGAAAAAAGGGGTTGATCGCGATAATAAACGTATCGCAGATATGAATTTATGTGCTTATTATACCCTACAGGGCACATTCTAAGTATGAATTACGTCAGAGTGAATACAAATATTTTGGGCTGACGCGTATTCCTCATTTGTTAAAGAAAACCCAATAAAGTTAATAACATTTTTTTCTTCAGCTTACGCAATGCATTTGCATAAACTCAAAAATACAGATAATTGCACAATATATCGCTTAATATTTAGATTGTACAATCGTCTTTTAAAACTAATTAAAAAGAAATTTTGTGTCACTACTTTAAAATGATAAATAACATCGATGCCTACAATTATACTTAAGTATCATTTTATTTTTATTTAAAAGTTTACAACCTTTAGTTATATGGGTGATTCTGAGCACAGCGTACAATTTAATTTTCAGATATTTCAAAAAAATTTTTAACAGTTTTTAACAAAACAGCCTGCTTCTCTTATCTACACAATATCAGTGCCGGATTTACCTATGGGCACTTGGGGCACAGTGGTAAATACGGGGAACCACTTTTTTGATTCATTTTTCAATTTTAAGAAAATATCTCTATGAAAAGTTGTTCTTTTTGGTTGGAACAACAACTTTCCATAAATATATTTACTCTAAATTGAAAATGGAATGAGAAAAGTGGATCCTCGTATTTGTCTGGGACATGTGGCTTTAGCATCACCTTAAGATGGATAGCTCAAGATTTTGAGAATAGCATATGCTACACTAAAAAATTACAATATATGAGAGTAACTACATAAAAATTTATACGCATAACTTGTACCCAGTAAGAACATATTTCACTTCATACTGATTTTCTATCATAGTAAATTTTAAAACATTTCGACAAGTTTACGTACATCAAATTAATAATTTTCAATTGGTTATAATTGTCTACAGTAAAATGCAAAATTGAAGAAGAAAGTTGTTTAGAGGTAATGAAACATACATTTTTTTGTTAAATCAATGAAATTCTACGTGTATACGGCTGAAATAGTTTAATATTATGATTAAGGTGGCTTCAGCGACTTTTTATAAAAATATATACGTCGTTGAAATATTCCAAAAATGTTCTTAAAGCATTTAACTTTTAATATATATAAAGAAAAGCTACGGTCAACGACCAAATTATCGAAAAAACTAAGGTTAAAAAGGTCATTTTTAACACATAACCTTATGGGAATGAGCCGTTCGTCGCCTCTTAGTAATTTATAAAAAATGAGTTATTAATAAATTTAGTACGTAATACAAGATTTTTTCACGGAAAATCTAATGGCGTGATCAAATGTATGTATATGTTAACGACCAAATAAAAAAGATATTGAGGATAAACGTTGAAAACGTGCTTCTGCGCATCTAAGCTAAGCTGTCATCGAATTCACGTTTCTTTTACGGATTTAACTTGATAATTTTTTAATTAAAATTGAAACCATAAAAGAAACCCCCATGGGGCCCTCGCTTAATACAGTACCCATCGCTGATGCCACCTTAAGAGGACAGATACACCTTTAAATTTTAAATATATTAATAATACATTTTAAGGTAAAACTAAGGCACTCAGCATATACTACCTGGATTTATTCGGAAAATACAACATTTTATCATCACTAAAATTTTTGTTTCATTTTTTTGAAGGTCGTAAAGTCAATCTGATCGACTATGATGAAAACCTCTATATTTCTTCGACTACCCCAAGGTTTAGAGAGCCAATGTGATCGGATTGACTCTTTTAAGGTTTTTTTATGTTCAAAATATATGTAGTTATGATATGAGTGTGGGAATTTGTATATAGAAATTATTGACCGAAGTTATAGTCTATTTAAACCATATTTCATAAAAATATTTTAAAAAATCGAAGAATTTTTGCTTAAATATTTTTTTAGAAACAGACTCCATGCAGTTTGAACTTGTTTATAATTTGCGCCGCTTGCGCGGAAATACAAGAGAGCAGGCAATGTATTCCTTAATAATAAAGCAAGGAGTTAGAGACTCTATCCCAAATACCGAGATGGTCTTACGAATTTATTTAACATTGATGATCAGTAACTGCACTGGCGAGAGATCTTTTTCAAAACTGAATATCATCAATAATCCACTTAGAGTTTCCATGAGCCAAATAAGATTAAATTATTTAACACTTATCAGCATGAAACGAGATATTATGCGTGAACTTAAAGTCGGTAATATAATAAAGCGTTTCGCTGAAAAAAGCGAGAAAACGTTTCATTTTATTCTATCTATATATAAGTAAATGAAATATAGAATCATTATATTTATTTAATTTATTGTTTATTTTCATATAAACAGAAATAACAAAATTTTTAATTCTTTACATAGGGACCCCACATCAATAGTGCCCCAGGGTCCTACAAATCTAAATCAGGCACTGCACAATATAGTTATTGAGGCCAGGTAAATAAATAATAACAATATTATTTTATATTTAAAGAAAACTGATTTTATTTATAAAACATAAGAATGCAAATATGCTTATGGGGAGCTTGTAAAAAAATTGAGATAATAACAAAAATAAAGTGTTATTTCCTATTGTTTGTCTACTGCATCGATATGTACAGATGTAATATTAATCTCATGTACTAACAGACACAAACAAATTGTTGGATGTATATTAATTCACTTTCTTTTTAATATATTTTGAGGTTATGCGGTATATATATATATTTCAAATATTAGAGAAGCTAATTATTATTTATATATATATATATATATATACTAATACATTTACATTCCAACATTTTCGCTATTTTTTGGCACCATGGGTACTTCGGTCGTTTTTCTGATCATCTCCGACCAGATGCACGTAGCGAATAGAATAAACGCGCTAAGTTTAAATATTTTCAATACCTCCACTACTTACGCGTTTTTGATAATCTCTCTTATAAACATAAACATAACTAACTATCGCTTGTCGTTTAGAAGACCACACAATACTTTCGTTATTCATTAAAAACACATATCCCGTATTATATCGTCTTGTGTCCCTATAGGGTACTCGCATCCGAGCGGATTATGCTAGAGATACAGCGTTATATTGAAACCAATCTTATAAATATTAGTAGAATTATCAAATTTTTCATTTCAGCATCTCCCGGACTTTTTTAATCCAAAAATTGTTTTTAACAGTTTTAAGACAACATTTTTATGTTCATTCGCAACATTTAAATCGTCTGGAATTCGCATGCATGTATGTAGTTTCTGTTAATTCGCTATTTAAATACGCTGTACTCACATCAAATTGTATCCCTTTCAAATCTTCTTGTGCTACTATCGCAATGAAAACGCGTACTTATTCGTAACACACAGCAGGAGACAAAATTTCTCCGTAATCTATGCCTGCCTTTTGCGAAAAGCCTTTAGTACACAAGCGAACTATGTATCTACGTGCTTTTTCATCCGTTGGATTTTGTACCGTAGAAACCCACTTAAATTCAATTGGTTTTCGATCTTCTGGCACATCTACAATTTCCCACTTTTTTCTTTTTTTTTCGTGAGCTTCTAATTCTTCTAGTATTGCACGCTTTTAACGTTCAGAATCTTCTCCACAGGTAGTTTCGTTAAAATCATTGGGATTTGTATATAGAGTACATGCAGCGTATCGAGTCGGCGGTTTTAAGCTTTCACCATTTCATAAGTCATATCGAATTAGTTGTTGCACCATGATATTTTGATCTTCTTCTTCATTTGCATCATCTATTTGCTCATTATATTCGACATTCGCAATATCAATATTTTCATCATTTGCATAGACAAATCATCAAATAAAGATAAATCGCTTGACTCCTTATTTTCAGATTCAATTGTTTTTTCAACATTTTAAATTAATTCAGACTTTTTATCTATGGGAATTGATACGCCAATCTCACTTGTTTCAACTTTAACATGTTTATTGAAAATTACATTACGTGGTATTGTTATAGTTCCGGTTTGTAAATATAAAAGTTTATAGTTGTCTAATGGTTTTTCATAACCAACAAAAATTAATACTTAGACTTCACATCCCATTTTTCTCGAAAAATGCCGAACACATGTATGTACATAAACTTCACATCCAAAAACTCGTAAATAAGATAATTTCGGTTTCTTGCTTGTCCATTTTTCGAAGGGTATGATTGCAAGAGATCGCGTTGACGATATACGATTCAAAATATTAACTGCCGTATTAAGTTTCCAAAGACGTACTGGTAAACTATTATACGAGCTAATAACAAAGTTCTCGCGCTTTCTACAATATTTCGCATTTCGCAGTCAGCTATTCTGCCGCTTTGTTCTGGCGTATATACGGCGCTGACGTTTGTAATACCACGATTTTTTTAAATTCTAATAGATTTTGGCTAATGTATTCTTTTCTATAATTATCTGATGTACGAGTGACTGACCACTAAATGAAGTTTTATTTTTTAATAAACGTTATAGATAAAATTAGCTGTGTATATCTACTAATTACTATTATTTAACTATTTAGTTCCTTGTATAAAAAGTTTCGCTACGTAGTTTTGTATTTAAGGTAGATATCCCCCAACTAGGTGAGTCAAAATAAAACTGAAAAATAAAAATCTCATTTTATATTCTCACGATATTCTCTCTATATTATAAAATCATTTCGCCGCCGCCATTTCAGGAAGTCGTCCGCTTGAGTTCCCACTCAGTCCATCCTCATACCCTCCTGAGCCTTCTCATTATACATGAATTTCTTTATATGTAAAATAAGAATAGCACAAAAGAATTATTCTCATGTTTTAATGCAATTAAAACTTAAAATATATAAATGGCAAAGGAAACATCAACATTTGACTCACGTAGTTATGATTAAAAGTGAGATTTACGATCTTTGGATTAATATTATTTCTTTACTGTATGGACCAGCTTGTAGAAATAAAAATATATGCTTTATGAGGGTTTCATCTAATTTTTCCCAGATTTTCAGACATTTCTCGAGACTTGATCAATCGCTAGAGATGAAATTATCTCATATTCATGGATTTTTCGTTGAAATTGCCATATTCTATTGAAATAAGACCCGAAACGCGAGATCTTTGGATGACTATAACTCAAAATCTATATGGTACAATGATCTGAAACTTTACAGGGATATTCTTTGAGATAAAAATTGATTTCGCTCAAAATTTCAGAAGTTTCTGGAGACTTTTGATTTTAGGGGATAATTACCTTAAAAAAATGTTTGAAATATCGTAGTCACCTACTCTATGAATCTCAATAGATTTTTTACGCTAAGGCTGCGAGAAGTACTATACATGTTCAGACGATATTCTCTCTATATTATAAAATCATTTCGTCGCCGCCATGTCAGGAAGTCGTCCGGTTGAGTTCCCACTAAGTCCCATCTCATACCTTCCTCATACCCTCCTGAGCCTTCTCACCCCCCCCCCCCCCTTCAGTATCACCCAAGGGGAGATCGGAGTCCTGTACCTTATACCCATTAATGACATTATCGACTTTTTATTTTACGCAGTCAATTTCTCCTTTAACGAAATTTTACGCACATTCTAAGTGAAATTTGAAAATCTTATATATTTACTGAATGAAACGAAAAACTGTAATTTCGGTATCCGACATCCCCTTACCATTTTACCATAATCTTCCTTAAAATTTGACCATATTCACGTTATTTCATCATCGCCAAATAACTTAATGGAGAACCGATAAGAAAATTAAAAAATGTTGTATAAATTCCAATCTCTTCTTGGGTGGCGCGAGGTAACGGACAAAAGGGGACTGAAGAATTATATATCGTCCAAGGGCACAAAACACCTTTAGCACTTGAAATCAAAAATAAACATTCACATTATATAATTAATGTTTAATATCTTCAGAAATTTTTTCCTTAAAGAAGATGTCTTCAAGAGGATTTACTTCAAATTTGAGAGGTTTTGAAACTATTAGAAGTTGTTATCATCAACTGTCCGTTAGGTTCCAAGGGAACCAATGGACCAAATTGCTTGACAATTAAGTGTTAGAATAGTCGACTATATGCCGACTATATGCTCGACTATATTCTGTCTTACTTCTCCTTCCTTCTGACGGTGCGACGGAGGCCGCAGCCTTCACTGAGAGTTCGGGGCTCTCTCGCAAGCACGCTACAGATAGCTATCGAGCTGCCGAACTGTATTGACGGGTGATTATTAAAGAATACAGTATAGTCTATTATATCAGTCTTTGTTATTTTATATACCTACTTCCCATAATATTACAAAAAGTTATGGGCCCAGCACGCTTCCACTGCGCTATTGATGATGTGAAATGCTGTACATAACACTGTGAAAAACTGTGTATAAAATTGTGAAAAACTGTGTATAAAACTGTGAAAAACTGTATATAAAACTGTGTATAGAACTGTGAAAAACTGTGTATAAAACTGTGAAAAACTGTGTATAAAACTGTGAAAAACTATGTATATAACTGTGAAAAACTGCGTACTTATAAACTTGTGTGGACTTCAAAAAGTATCTCCGTGCATCAGTTAAGGGGACTAACTTAAGATGGAATCAACCAACAAAGACGATGTGTCAGGGATAGGTGACAACTCCATCGAGGAAGTTGTATATGTGAGTATTGAGTTAAGGGTAAGATGACAAATATGAGCAAGTACGTTTTACTATAAGCGCCGAGTACATACATCCAAATTTTTTAGATCGACTTAATGCTAAAGGTGTGTAATACGCGTGCGTATGTAAATTCATAATAAAGTATGCATATTGCTCGTGGCTTAAACTATATTGAATACGAGACGTGTGCCGTATAGTTTGTAGTATACGTATACGGTGTGTACTGTACCGGGTGCACCATAACTTACTCACGTCATCACTTTTTGAGAAATGAGATTAATTATTTTATGCAGAGAATTATTATTTCTAAGAAATTCTGTTTGATTTTTAATTTTTATAATATTTTTAATTATTTAAATATCACATTAAACTATGTAAATAAATAATATATTTAATTAAAGTAATGAAATACTGACAAAGGGGAACCATGGAGTCCGGGTCATCGATTTTGATAAAATTTTTTTTTTAATTTTGATTAAACATCATCATCATCATCGTCATCGTCATCGTCATCGTCATCGTCATCGTCATCGTCATCGTCATCGTCATCATCATTATTATTATCATTATTATTATCATTATTATTATTATTATCCCCCTAGGAACTGCAAGACTTTAACGAAGCCCAGTACCTTTTATCTTACAGGACTGTGGCGGGTGGGGGGGCTTATTCAAACTAGGAAGCAGTTCACTCACGGGTCATGGGGAGAAGCGAGTACTGTGACACTGCCTGCAAGGGATGTGAGGCTGATGAGTGCAGCGCACGTTTCGACGACGAAGAAAAAAGAAGAGACAAGAGGAATAAAATGAAGCAAGGGAACGACACTGATGCATATGGGTTCCAAACAGTCGTAAGCCGAAAAGACGAGAGCAGATTGCTCAACAGAGGGGCGAAAATCCCAGCCCAACCACCCCACAGGCGACCAATCGAGCGGCTAAGGAGAACAAGAAGAGAATGAAGAATGAAGATTCACGAAAAAAGAACGAAGAAAGAAGAGAGAAGAATGAAGATACAAGAAAGAAGAAAGAAGACAAAGAGGATAGAGATACTAGGAAAGACCCGAAGCGGACCCGACTCCCTTAACCAGCTATAGCTATAAAGCCGGCAGCTGGTAAGTCATTTGCCGAGGTGTTACAAAAGATTAACACCCTGAAGGCACCAGACGGTACAGCACTTAATCTCTGTGGATTGCGCAAGACTGCGAAAGGGGAAGTCCTGATAACACTAAGGGGCGACACGACGAGCAAGGCCTCTATCACAACCGCTCTGCGGGAACAAGTCAAGAACATTGGAGATGTCAGAACGCTGAAACCGCACAGAACGGTCAAAATCATGGACCTTAACAGCGGTATCGATGAGAGCCTGGTAGAAGAGGCAGTCAGGAAGGTGCTTCATAGTCCCGAGGTGGGTACTAAGATCACCCTTTCGAACCCAAACTCCAAATAACAGGTTATATCCTTTGTCAATGTGACGGCTAAAGACGCTGCAACACTCCTCAGCTCCGGACACTTGGAGGTAGAGCCCTTCCGGTGTCGCCTCAAAAATTGTGAAATGACTAAGCGTTGCTTCAGATGTTTATGCTTCGACCACCGAGCAAACACTTGCCAAGGGCCAGACGGGACAGGACAATGCTTTAAATGTTATCAAGCTGGCCACACCTTGAAAAACTGTAAGGCCACTACATTAAAATGCATGGCATGCCAGGGCATAAATGTAGATATAGGAACATTAGATCATATCCCCGGAACAGGGATATGCGCGGCGTACCGGAGAACCATAGAAGCGCGAAGTCCCAAAAGACCGGAACGATGATAAAAGTACTGCAGGGCAATATACATTTAAGCTCAGCGGCGGGTAGCCTACTTGAACACGACATCCGCAAAAGAGATATCGATATCCTGCTCATCAGCGAGCAAGGTAACTTTCGGAAAGGAAAAGGCACCTGGTTTTCTAACCACGGTAAAGGGGCAGCGGTGTGGATACCCAACTCTGCGCGCACACCAGTCTCCAGACACGGATCTGGCAGTGCCTTTTGATGGGTGGAAACTGGCGGTATCACGTACGTGAGCTGCTACTTCACCCCCAGTGACAATATTGGCGACTTCTGTCAAAAGCTAGAGGAACTAGAGGACGCCCTTAGAGAGATAAACGGCGCCACTGTAGTAGGTGGTGACTTCAACTCCAAATCACCGGAGTGGGGATCCACCGAAGCTGACTCGAGAGGAGATCGTATCGTGGATATGACCGCGCGACGCGGCCCTATGTGCCTCAACGACGGATCCACGATATACAGAAGAGCAAACCAAAATGAAACGATGCCGGATACCACCTTCATCACGGAAGATATCGCACGATGACGACGACAGTAAATTGTATACCTAGAGAGAACGACACTTACCATGGTGGAATCTCTTAAAGGTCGACAAGGAGAAACTATTAAGAGCCATTAGAACAGACCAAAGACCAGACGACGAAACATCGAATGCCCACGAGTACGCAGAAGCCACGATGCGGCTCCTGCAAAATGTCTGCGAGGCATCGATGCCACGGAAGCGGCATATGCGGAATAACAAACAGTCAGTATACTGGTGGACGCAGGAGATTGCAGCTCAAAGGAAAGAGTGCTTTAAGCTCAGGAGACTGGCTCAACGAGCTCTAAAGAAGAATCACGCGATCGAGTTTGCATCTCAAAATGTCGCTCACAAAGCAGCTAAAAAGTTACTTGGACAGCTCATCCGGGAGAGCAAAATAAGATGCTGGAAAGAACTTTGTCGAGAGATCGATTCTGATCCATGGGGCCTCGGCTACAAAATTGCGGCGGGAAAGCTGAATGGTTTCTCAACTCCCGAACCAAGGGAGCCAGAAGTGATGGACCGGATAGTGGACGATCTCTTCCCGGACCATGAGAAGAGAATTATAGACACTGAGACTATAAGATCTGAGGACATACCTCTGTTCACAGAGGCAGAACTCAAAGTGGCGGCTAAGTCTATGAAGAACAAAAAAGCACCAGGACCGGAAGGCATTCCCGCCAAGGTCCTGAAACTAGTAACGGAAGAGCGCCCAAAGCTCCTACTCGACATGTACAACAAGTGCCTCTGAACGGGTACCTTCTACAATCAGTGGAAGATCCAGAGACTTGTGCTGACTCCAAAAGGCAAAGGTGACCCTGACAGAGGATGTGGTAACAGACCTTTGTGCATGCTGGATACGGCAAGAAAGCTTCTAGAGAAGCTCTTAAGGATACGCTTACAGCAAGCAATACGAGCTGCCGGAGATCTTTCCCCTCGGCAATTCGGTTTCCGACAGGGACGCTCAACTGTTGATGTGGTACAAGAGGTAGTGAAGACTTTTGACGCCGAACAAAAGAATACACAATATTCAAAAGAGCTCATATTCGTGGCAACTCTGGATGTGAAGAACGCTTTCAACTCGGCAAAGTGGAAGGACATTACCCACACATTGAAGAACAGATTTTGAGTGCCGCCATACCTACTTCGAATGGCTAACAACTATCTCAAGGACAGGTGGCTGATCTATGAGACAACGCAGGGTGTAAAAAGAAGAGAGGTAACTTCTGGCGTGGCCCAGGGTTCGATACTAGGCTCCGATTTCTGGAACGCTATCTACGATGGAATTCTGGCTTTGAAACTGTCGGATGGTGCGTTCCTTATTGCTTATGCAGACGACATTGCAGTTGTCATAACCGCAAAGACCAAGGAAGAAGCCGAGAGAAAGCTAGACGAAGTCATGACGAAAATTCACTCATGGCTGAGAGAACACGGTCTTGACCTAGCCGTTGAAAAGACAAACATGGTCTTTCTCACCAGAAAACAAAAGAAGACCTTCGATAACATACAAACAAGATCCAGACGAAAGATTCCATCAAATACCTAGGAGTTCACTCGGACTCTAAGATGAACTTCGCAACCCATTTGTTGCAAGCAGCAGAAAAAAACGCTAGACAGACATCAGCACTGCGAACAAACGACGTCTACTAATGTCCGTCACACACTCTATTCTACTGTATGGTGCGGAGATATGGGGCAACGTGCTAGACAAAGATTAGTATAGAAAAAGGGTTGCCACCGCTCAATGAGCAGGGGCGCTTCGTGTAGCGTGCGCATATCGCACGGTATCCGAGACTTCGGCGCTGCTCGTTGCAGGAGTGATCCCGATCGACCTACTCGCCCAGGAACGACGAAGAAACTACCTTAAAAAAGCGGAGAACGATCGATCGGCAACGAAACGCGAAGAACGAAAGGAAACAATAAACGACTGGCAAGAAAGATACAAGACCAGCAAAGACGCGGAATGGATTAGAATACTCATCAAGAAAGTCAAGCCATGGATCAACCGCGATCACGGAGAGGTCAACTTCTACGTGACGCAGTTCCTCACTGGCCACGGCTATTTCAGATAGTTCTTGGAGAAACTAGGAAAGGTAAGAGATGCGACCTGTTTACACTGCAGACACATAGGGGATAATCCCTGGCACACGTTCTTCCAATGCGACAGGTGGCAACAAGACTGAGCGGCACTAGAATGAGACGTAGGTAACATCACACCGAGCAACATTGTCAACACAATGATAGAAAACAAGAAGAAATGGAACAAAGTAGCTACTTTCATCGAGAAGATACTGCGACTGAAGAAACGAGAGGGTCTCGTAGATGACCCATGATATAGGGGTAATGGGTTTAGGGTTCATGGGTTTAGGGATTACGGGTTTAAGGTTCACGAGATTAGGGTTCATGGGTTTAGAGTTTACGGGTTCAGGGTTTGCGAGCTTAGGGTTCATGGGTTTAGAGTTCATGGGTTTAGAGTTTACAGGTTCAGGGTTTGCGAGCTTAGGGTTTGTGGGTTTAGGGCTTGCGGGCTGACGGTTTAGGGGTTTAGAGTTCATGGGTTTAGGGTCTATAGGCTAAGGGTTTATGGGTTTATTATGGACTTTTATGGGTTCATGGTGAATAGATTTAGGATTTATTATGGGTCTTTACGTGTCTAGGGCTATTTAATATACATAGAGCGTAGTCAATAACAAGTAGAAAAGGGAAGACCGCGATCGCGAATGACTAAGGACCAGCCTGAAGTAATGCTAACGCGGATACCGGGCCGGTCCTGTGGGGGGGAGGAGGCGGGAGTTTGGTGGGTATTGTCGTTCCAAGCTCGTCGGCCTCACGAAAGGCGAAAAGGCTGGGGCGATTGAGTCCTACACACGGGGCTTTAAAAATCGCATGCCCCCCCTATGGTGCATCAATGCATTCTTCAACTCCTCGGAAAAAAAATTATTGTTATTGCTATTGTTATTGTTATTGCTATTTCTATTGCTATTGCTATTGCTATTGCTATTGCTATTGCTATTGCTATTGCTATTGTTATTGTTGTTGTTATTATTATTATTATTATTATTGTTCTTGTTATTGTTATTGTTGTTGTTATTATTATTATTATTATTATTGTTCTTGTTATTGTTATTGTTGTTATTATTATTATTATTATTATTATTATTATTATTATTGTTCTTGTTATTGTAATTATTATACGTTATTAATCCGAAAATTCATCCAAATTCAAAACTTGATGAAAGATATTTTAATTAATCACTTGGATCAAAGTTATCATTCAAAAGTGGTGAACATGAATGATCCGGTTGAGATTTTGCAAAAAATTAAAGAATTATAAAGATGTGAGACAAATGTTACTACTGTGACTATTAGGCAACCATTGTATAGTATGAACAGCTGAGTTCTGGGATAGATTTGAAGAAATAATTAGAAACTATGAAAATCTTCCTGGCTCGAACTCTTTATCCCAAGAGGAGAAAAGAGATGCATTTTATAATGCTATAATGCTGTAAATACCCCAAGTGCAATCTTTGAATTTCCTTACCAGGCTTTCCACTGGCAAACGATTGTCTTATCAGAAATTAAATAATTTATAATTCAAGCTGAGCCTGAAAAGATCCTAAGTGGTGAAGTCAGTCAAACAGCGGCTATGCTAGTGACTAAAAAGAGAGTAAATGATCGATCAAAAGACCGATGCTATAGGTGCGATAACGTCGGTCATCTGGAAAAGGATTGCCATTGGAAAGGAACTGGTTTAAAGAAATGTTTTTCATGTAAACAGTTCGTCCCTCATAAAGCTGTTAATTGTTCATTAAAAGGTGGAATAGGGCAAAAGTGTGTCAACAATAACAGACAAACCTATCAAAGAGAAAATCCACATGGCAAGAATTATAATAATCGTTCACGAGACTTCAAAAGACCATCAAATAATGATGAAAAATCCACTGATTGGAAAAAATTCAAACAAATAAACAGCAATAATAAATTTAATAATCGTTATAATAATAAACAAAAGAAATTCAATTGAAGCTCCACAAAATCGAGTGATAATGTCGCTCAAGCTAATGCGGCTGAAATAAAAGGTTTAGATGAGAATTTTGTATTAATTGCTAATAATAGTTTTTTATCAGTACTAGAGAATAATAATAAGGGTATCAATAATGAAAGTTGTATTTTAAAAAATTCAAATGACGATAGTAACAATAAACTCATAGCAAAATTTTTAGCTGATTCAGGCTCGACCAGGATTGGGAACATATAATACTTCTTAAGGTAAAATATACAACAAATATACTGTCTAATACTAGGTATAATACCGTCATAAGTTTTCGACATTTTGAAAGTATAATACCTCAATTTTTAATAGTTTATACTTTAATCTCAAAATAAATCACAAAACCAGAATCCTCGAATCCATAGAGACAAAACGTGCACACACCTAATTTTTTGTTTAAAATAATAATAATACTTTAACTACTTTTTTATAATGTAACAATTTAAAATAGTTAATACATTATATTCGTTTAATGGGTATCTAACGGTAGAAACTTGTCGAGATTTTTCGAATAAATTATTAAAATCACCACAGTTTCTAGCCAATTTGTTAAAAATGGTTTATAAGTGGTTTAAATACATTATTTCTTACCACAAATCTAATTTGCGTATTGAATACAATTATTTTGTATTATATATTAAAAAAAATAAAAAGTATCAATCACGGAATTGATTATAAATATTTCTCTGGATAATGGCAGCGAACTTTACCAGCCGGATTATCTACCAGAAATTACTATATACCATTTATTTTAAATGCTTTGAAAATTTAAACTTTTTTAAACTTATTCTTTTACTATATAAATTGTAAATATCTTGAATATAATTACGTGTTATTAATAATATAACTATTTCAACTTGATTAGAATATTTCAATAAAACTATTACGTATTAATAAATAAAATACATTTTTTGTATAAAAAAATAATACCAAACGCAGAAAGTTGTTGTTCTTTAAGAAAGTATTCTGCTAAAGCAGTTTTTGAAGATTTACTGTCCATTACTAAAACTTGGCCAAGAAGAATGTAGTTAAATACAAGAAATTGGAAACGTTATCTTTTTATACCTTCAGGATTTATAATCATTAATTCATTTTTTTACATAACAAATTTACATTACATATGTATCCTATATTTTTAAAACAGCTTATAAATTACACTTTTAATCTTTCATACAAGATGTATAATAAATAAATTATTATATCAAATTTAAATAACTATCGCAAGGAATTCAGAGCACTTTTAAAAGCTCTTCTTAACTTAAAAAATTTTTTGCTTGTTTCCTTAAAAGTAATAAAATATTTAGAAGACCTATGTTAGAAACAAGTTTTGAGACATTTGGAATTAAAAGTTATTAATTTGTTATTAAGTTGTTTAAAATTGATAATAAAAATAGTTACATTACTAAGAGAATTTGATGAAATGTTATAAAAATTACATTTTCAAATTAATTAACGTTTGACATTTGTTGAAATGTTTTTCTTGGAGCTTGAAAGTAGCTATATTAGCGCAAGCATAACGGGAATATATGAAAGACCTTACTGGATTATTGAATTTGAAATAAATAAAGAAAATACAAAATATAACGTTAATTCAAAAAGTAATAATAACATTTTTGTTAATTTGGTAACTGTTAGTACATATAGTATAATTGAAGCGAGATACATTACGCGTAGTGTAACGGGTCAAGAGTTGTGCAAATTAAATAATAATAATAATAAAGTTAAAGAAATAATGAATAACAAAAATGGTAAAATCAATGAAAACGAAGCGAGAAACGAAATATCCAGTTTATAGGAAATAGACTGTTTGAATAACGGCTCTTTTGAAATCACTAAACATAATAAGAATATTGTTTAAGAACATTCTAACTTTGATACGACAATCTGGGACAGAAAAATAAGTGATATAGATGAATTACTAATAGTAAAATTAACTAATAATAAAACACCTTTTGGTCATAATTACAATAAATTTATTAAAAATAATAAAGCAATGATTTGGCATGTAAGGATTGGCCATGCGTCGATTGATTACTTAAAGGCATTACAAAAACGGTTCCCAGAAAATAAGCTGTTAATCGATGGAATATTAGATAAATTTATTTTAGACTGTAAAGTTTGTTTAATTTATAAATGTAATAATTTACCTATTAAAATAATAGATAGTCGAGCAACTGAGCCATTACAAATAATTCATTCAGATGTGATGGGAATAATAAATCCTCCTTATTATCCGAAAGCATATAGATTCATTTCAGTTTTTATTGATAATTTTTCAAAATCAAGTATGGCCTATCCGATGAAATTTAAAAGTGATACTGGATATTGTTTTGAATCTTTTGTTCGAAGGGCTAGAAATCTATTAGGTTATAATACAAAGGTCTGTTATTTACAGTCTAATCAAGGAACTGAATATACAGGAGGTTATACAGTAGAAGTCTTAAAACGTTTAGAAGCAAAACAACAATTAGCTTGTCCTGATACTCCTGAACATAATGGAACAGCTGAACGGTTTAACCAAACAATTCAAAAGAAAATAAGATCATACATGTATGATTCGAAGCTACCTGAAAATATGTGAGACTTTTGCGTTAGGTACAGCAGTATACGTGTATAATAGTACACCCCATAAATCAAATGATATTATTACTCCTTTACAAAAGTTTGCACCAAACCATAATTTTGACATTAATCAAATCAAACGATTCGGTTATTTAACATATATTATTATTAAAATTCAGAGAAAGACCGGACCTAAATTTAAATATGAAGGAAGATGTGTAATTCTTGTTAAATATACTCCTTATGAATATCAATTTTTAAAGCCAAATGGAGGTAAATATTATGAAAGCAGAGATGCTAGGTTAAATGAAAAATTAGTTTTTGGAGATAAGTATGGAAAAAATGGAATAAAAAGCTGGCCTATAATAGAAGAAAGGATAGATGAAAATAAATGGTTTGTAAAATTTGAAAAAGAAGCCATTAAATGCACTTCTGATCTCGCAAAAGCGGAGGGAGAAATTAAAAGAAAAATTGAAGAAAAGCATTCAAAAATGGAGGGAGAGTCTCAATGAAAAAGAAGTAGACCAAAGAAGCAAATAACTGTTGAAATAAATTAGAATGAAATAAGCAAACAAATAAATAAAGGTGTGGAAACAATTAATAAGTTGTAGAAAAATGATAAATGACAGAAGTTTTTCTGATATATAACATATATCAGTCGGCTTGGCCAAAGTTATGTTTGCCTCTAAGGAGTGTTGTGAGGAGAAATCTGAATTAAATACAATTGAAGATGAAGTTATTCATGCTTTATTGGCAAGGATTAATAATGATCCTGTTTCTTATAAGGAAACTATGGAAACTAAGGAGCGAGAGCAATGGAAGAAAGCTATTGAAAGTGAATTTAATTCAATGAATAAAAATAAAGTTTGGGAACTAGTCGACAGACCAATCGTTACAAATAATGAAAGAAAAGTTAATGTAATTAAGATAATGTAAAAGAGACGATTTACCAGCTTATTCTAATGCTAGCTTCACAAATTGTAATAATTCAATTTCTACTTGTGAATTTATTATTCAATTATACAGTTATACAATAATATGGAAAACATGTAAGAAAAATTATGTTGCTTTATCTACTTGCCAGGCAGAATACGTAGCTATGAGTCAGGAATTAGTTGCAATGAATATATCGTTTAAATTAATATTGAATGAAACATTTTCTCCTATGAAATTATGATGTGACAATAAAGTCACAGAAGCTAGCGCTAAAATGAGCGGTTGAAATAAATTAAGACACATGATAGAAATTTAGGAGCATTACGTAAAAAAATGTGTTAAAAGAAATTTAATTAAAATTAGGTTAATATCGTCTAAAGAACAACTAGCGGATATTTTTACACAGTATCTTTCTTTAAAAGACATAGAAAATTAGTTGATAAGATTATAAATGAAATTAAAATTGAATAAAGGGTTATGTATCTACATTTTCAAATTTTAATGATGTGTCATATTGCAGTAATGAATTTTTGTTCTGTTACAGAAAACAAATCAATACAAAAAAATTAAATGAAATACTCTGTTAATTTTAAATATAATTATTGTGTTTGTAATTTTTATTATATAATGCAATGAACATTTTTAGTCGATATTTCAAATATGTAAATCAAACCTATATTTAAAATTAAGTTTCTACGAATTTTGTAAAAACGTTACTTTTATATTCAGTAATATATAAGTTGTTTTTTATAATAAATAACGGTGTGTAAAAAGAGTGTATGAAAATTGAGAGAACATAGTCGGGAGGGAGTGTTAGAATACTCAACTATATGCCTATACTATACTGCAGAGGTGCAAAATTTATAATTAAACGACATTTAATTAATAATTCGAAAATGCATTAATAATTAAAACTAAATTTAATTAGTAATTCATTTTGTAAATATGAATTAAAAACGATTCAATTCATATTTCCAAAATGAAATATTAATTAAATTTATTTTTAGTTATTAATTAATATGCTATTTATAATTTCAAAATGAATTAATAATTAAAAATAATTTTAATTAATAATTCGAAGTGAATCAAAAATCAAAACGGATTTAAAATGAATACATTTAGATAGAATAGGATTTATTTAATAAATAACTAATTGATTACGTATTCAAATTTTGTATGTAAATTCAAAGTAATGAATGTACTTACAAAGTAATAAATGACGATTTCGTGAATAACAAAGCAGGGGAAATAGTTTATTCAAAACTTAGGTAAGGAAAATATGAGTAATTTTATGCTCTTTTAAATATATTATTACCCACAAACTTACAAAAATCGAAAAGCCGCTAAAAACAAAAACGCATCAAAAAATAAAAAGAATATATTTTTGAGTTGCCTTTCTTAAAAAAAAAAAAAGTCCCGAAATATTAATTTTCTCCGATTATATTTGCAAGCTTATGTATATGTATGTATGTATATATGTAACCCAAACAAATTTTAAATTCCGTGCTCACTCGAATCTTTGTCATTTGCCGCCGATTTTTTATATAAAATTACCTATGAAAAGAAGCTCTCAAAAAACATTTTTTATACACAAAAATGACAGGTAAATCTTCTCGAAAAGTATGTGTTCACCGAAGTCAAATGCTCAAAGACGGGCCATCTGAAACAAAAAATTCAAACGATTTTAAATTCAGTATGACTCTGGCTCTATCGCATTTTAGGATTTTTTAAATGTATGCAAAAATAATTAAATGGCGGACATTTTTCCAAGAAATAAGAAAGAAAGTTTTATTTTTCACCGTTTCTTGCAATAAAAAAATAGTAAAAGTAAAAATTTTAGAAAAATCCTAGAATGCGACAGAGCCATAAGTGTACAGAATATGTGGTTAAACTCCATAAGGATCGGTTCAGTAGTTTTGGGGATTTTGACTATGCGTTTAAATGTTTCTTTTGAGGGGCCTGCGGCGGCTCAGTCGGTAGAGTGTCGGATTCCCACGCCGGTGACCCGGGTTCGAATCCTAGTCTCTGCCGATTGATACAAGCACCTCTGTAAAAATTACATGTGCTTTGTTTACAAACACACCGCAGACCCCCGTCGTCGATTAGCATCACATGGAAGCACAAACATGGCGACGTTAAAAAAAAAAAAAAAAATGTTTCTTTTAATGAAAAATCGTAAAACAAATTACCTAAGCTTAATCAACAATGCCTGCTCCATACAAAATGCCTTCAGACTGTTCAAGAAGTTAAAAAGAAAAATCGATTTTTTAAATTGGCGAAGTAGAATGCTTTCTTAAAATAGCCGTTTTTGGCCATGTTTGAAAATTCAGAACACTCTACTGGGTCACACAGTGGACTTTAGGGGCTGAAAATTTTTTGAGAGCTTCTTTTCATAGGTACTTGCATATAAAAGATCGGCGGCAAGTAACAAAGACTCGAGTGCGCACGGATTTTTAAAATTTATTTGGGTTACATAAATACATAAATACATATACATAGGTTTACAAATATAAACGGAGAAAATTAATATTTCGGGACTTATTTCTTTTGTTTTTTTTAAGAAAGGCGCCTCAAAAATACCTTCTTTTGTTTTTCCATGCGTTGTTCTTTTTAGTGACTTTTCGATTTTTGAGTTTTAGATATTCGGGTTTTTTTATACCTCAGAAATAATATCATCAATTGAGTAATAATATATTTAAAAGAGCATAAAATTACCCATATTTTCCTTACCGAAATTTTGAATAAGCTATTTCCCTTGTTTTGTTATTCACAAAATCGTAATTTCCTTCAAACGGTTATACATGTGAATTATAAGAAGGAATTATTTTTTTCAAATTGAGATGATTAGGAATATGGATAAGAATTTTCAGTAAAATTTTTCAAATTAATTTTTATTTAATTTTTGAGTTTTTGATTTTCGGGTTTTTGGCATGTTAGAAATTTTATGATCAATTAAGTGTACATGTATTAATGAGAACATAAAATTACCTATCTTTTACAACCTCAAATTTTATTAAGAACTGTAGGAGAAGATATATTTTTAGCTTATCAGTTTTACTTTCGCAAATAGAGAGTTTTGTAACGATGATTTTTCCAAAAACCTATAGATTTTGATGAATTTCGATGTCTTTGAGGTCGCTGAATCAGACTACGTAGGTTTTTCAAAATGTGTGTGTGCGCGCGTGCGTGCGTGCGTGCGTGTGTGTGACGGTGTGTGTGTGTGGGTGTGTGTGTATGTGTGTGTGCGTGTGTGTGTGTGTGTATGTGTGTGTGTGTGCGAGTTAGTATGTGGCATATCACCATTCGTTCAATCTGCGGTATAACTTCCCCAAACTTTGCACAGATATTTGCTATCAATACCCGATATGCGCTTGAAAGTTTAAGCGAAAATGGTGAAATAAATATTCTTTTATCACCACTTTTAAAATTTAAAAATTTTCAAATTTCAAGTTTTTAAAATTTTTTCAATGTAGGAAAAATTTTTGGGAAGCGAATTTTTTACACAATAAAGTACTTATAAAATCCTTCATTTTAGGACCGGAAACGATTTTGTACGAGTCGTTTCTTAGTTGTTATACTGTGTGTCAAATTTATCTTTTTCGACATTTATTACTCGAAAGCTATATGACACAAGTCATTGAAATTTTTACTGAGTACTTGTTCCATATATAGGTATATTCCTGAAAATTTTTAGCTAATAAGACGATTTGCTTTCTGAGAAAAGAATAAAAGAAATAAAATGTCAAAGAAATTCAATTTTCTGGACAACGATAACTTTGTTGTAACAGAGAATATTTGTTAGGTGTCAGGTTATCGGCTGAATATTTTTGAGCAGATTTGGTTCATAATCTACTGAGATATTAGAGATTATTCAATTTGAAAAATATTATTTCACCCTGTATATCACGACAGCTCTAAGCTTTATCATTGTGTTTTTTCTTGAAGATATTAAGTATTATTATATATGAGATTTACTATTTTACACTTCAGGCCAACTTTATGTAGTATAATGCACGAAAAAATCCAAAAACTGGAAAGATAATGTTATATTAAAAATATTATTATTTTGTGATTTTTTAAAAAGGATTTAATAATGACATAATTTATTTCTGCAATATTTAATGTGTATCTACCTATAATAGAGTATAGGAAAATTATAATTTGTATACCATACTGATGATGGATTTTGTAAACTAGTATATGTTAAATAGTAGTAAAATTTTTAAATGAACGATTTTAAAAAATGATGCGTATATATGTCTTATGCATTTTTTTGCAATGTAAGATAGAAAACAATAATTCAATCTTTTGTAGGTATAGATTTCATTTGATTTTATAGATAAAAATAGATTTTAGAATCTATGACACATCACTAACCAAAGACACCCTGATATACGATATATACGATAATATGTTTTTTGAAAAATATTCATTTTTTAGTAGGGCACAAATCACTAAATGAAAATATTTTGACAGGAAAATAACCATTATGGACGGTACTGTGCAGCTCTCCCTTATTTATATAATAATTTTAATTAAATTCTCTTTGAAAAAGCATAGTGCCAAAGCAGTTGGCAGCATTTTTTAAAAACCTATTGTGAACCTATTTTTATGACTCAGAAACCTCGAAAACATCAAGATTCATCGAATCTCTGAAAAAAATGTCATCAACGTTACAAAGCTTTCTCTTTGAGAAAGAAATATAAGATGAAATTTAAAAAAATAATTAATTTAATTAAGAATGCGAAGAAGAATATTCAATCAAATTTTCAAGTCTATACCCTTTTCTTTTTTTGAGAAAAAAATCATTTTGTGAAAAAAAAAATATTTTCTATTTGAACGATTACTGGAACAAATCACCAGCATTTCATCTGAATCTTTCGAAAAAGCTAGTTTTTCACTATATCTTGACTGAGTTATGTTTTAGATCATGAGGTCTTTAATTTTTCAAGATATTTGAGGTTATATCGACGCCCAATACGATGAAAAAATGGTTCCAAACTGTAAGGCGAAGAGTATCGTACCTAGTTCAGCGTTTACGGCGAAGAAAATCGCAATTCAGCGTTTGTGGCGAAAAGTATCGTGGTTCAGAGGTTTGCGACGAAGACTAGCGCGGTCGGAGGTTTGCGACAAAAACTAACGCAATTCAGATTTTAACGACGAAGATTATCGTTCAGAATTTCGGACCATTCAGAGCTTATTAACGAAACGTATTGCGATTCAAAGCATTCTGATAAACACTATGACAATGTAGAGCTTATTTATTGCCCAATTCTATTATGAATATTAAGTAATACACAAAATATCTAAATTTTTATTTATTTTAATACTTTTTATGTACATTGTTTTGAAAATATTACTCTGTGAATTAAGAGAAAAATATCTGGTCAAATATTGGTCAAAATATCGAATTTTTTTATTGTATTATAAAATAGTTAAACCTATTCTTCAGCTACAAAAAATATTTAAATAATGGTATGAACATTCTAAACTTAAAATATAGCAAATGATTAAAAATACTTTTTATTCAGTTTCGTAATTCTTTACGATTTGAATAATGTTTTACGGTTGATCATTATTCTAGAGTATTTGTAATATGTTTAAGGCTTTTAACCTAAATGTTTAGTATTTAGTTTTTATTTCGAAGTATTTTGTTATGAACAAATATAATATATATATATATATATATATAATAGTCATTTATTTACTAAGAGAAAATTGATTTTCAATTTGTGTATTAACTTAAAGTGATGCTAAAGCCACCGGTCACCGACCAATACGAGGAACCACTTTTCTCATTTTATTTTCAATTTCGAGTAAATATCTCTATGAAACGTTATTGTCCCTATAGAAAACAACACCTGTTCAGAGAGATATTTTATCAAAATTGAAAATTGAAAGAAAATAGTAGTTCCCCGTATTTGACGACAATAGGGGGGTTTAGCATCACCTTAATACATATTATCAAATAATTCAATTATTAGGCTAATTAAATTTTCAATATTAAAAATTGTCCTGGCGCAATCATATTGAAGGATTTTTATGAAATTTTAGAATATTGTTTTGAAGGTATTTTAAAAAGAAGTGATGGTTTAGTTTTTCGAAATTCAAATATAAAAGCTCATTTGCAGTAGTCTAAGATTATATCTAAGATATGAGTTTTTTAAGCAATTAAAAAACAAAATTATATATCGATTTTTTTATTAGATTAAATTGAAAATTAATTTATAAGAACAAAGAATTTCATATTGGAACAATTTATTTAGTTTAAGGAAGCTAAGTGCCAATGAATTGGCAACTGCTTTTTCTGGTTGCAAATAATAACGGAATGTTGTGAAATTTTAATCATACAATGTTTATGCAAATTCGGATGGCATAGTAAAAAGCTTTTTCTCAAAAAAGTTTGTTTAATCTCGAATAATTGTTTAAAATAGGAAAGTAGATAATACAGATCCTTGTAAAAGAATTCTATATTTGAGAAAAACGGCTTACTATATGCCTTTTCGTATTTTTGTAAAGATTATCTAGTTAAATTTTCAAGAGATTCTGTTATTATCTAGATTCAGAAAACGGTTTTGAAAGGTGCCCTTTCACCTCCCCTTAAGGTGGCTCTGTACCCAAAAAGTCAAATTCTACCAGCTTATTTTTCAAATATGAATTTTATGAAAAAATTAAAATATACAAAAGTTTTCAAATGTGAATGTAATAAGTATTACTGAACTATCTTATCAAAAAAATTAAACATCATGCGCATGGAGCATCATGAACGTAAAAAATGTACGTCCAGAAAAATCCATTTTAAGTTTTTATTTTCTGTTCTACATAATGTTAATTACTTTATTAAAATCATTATAACTTTATTTAGTTTTAGAGTTATGATATCTATGAGGTCTTAAATTATTGATTGATTATAAACTATAATATATAACCCAATAAAAAAAATTGACTTTTTGAATGATTTTGGGTATAGAACCACCTTAAAACTTCTATTAAATGGCTGGAAATAATTTATGCCAACTGTGCCAAAATTAAGGTGCCAAAGTGTACACCAAATATCAAAAGTGTACATAAATGCTTGATCATAATTTTGTGTAGTATTTTGGCACTACTAGACACAGGTCAACGCAGTTTAGCACAGAGATCACGTATGCGGGTAGCGCAATTACATTTTTCATAATTATAAAGAGTGCATCGATTATGAAGCATATTTTCCAAATATTACAGTACTCAATTCTCATCAACATCATCATCGGTCCTATCCTAAAATCGCACTGATTAATCGCAGCCTCGCTGAGCCGCCTACCCGTACGCGTGCAACATAATACACAGCGATGGAACCGGAAGAATACCTACATATGCACGCTGCGAGTGCATGAGTTAAGCCGCGCGAATGCGTACGCTGGCATCGCTGTCGTCGCGGCGCGCGGGCGAATCGTCAAGAATCGCGCGCTGGAGTGCCAGACCTTAAAGGTCTTGGTATACTCGCGTGCGGAGCGCGACGCAGCGCGGACGCCCATGTAAAAAGTTGGAACGCGGTGTACGCGCGTTTTACGCGCCCGATCTTTTTACGTTGGCGTCCGCGTTGCGTCGCGCTGCGCTTTCGAGTATACCAAGACCTTTAATCGATCGATCGCCGCCATGAGCTTGGGCGCAAAGTCTAAATGCCGCGCATCTATGTACGCTGGCTGCGGCCGCGCGTATAAACATACACGAATTGTGCGAATGCATGAGAGAAACGAGATTAGTTCGTTAGTAAGGCTTAAGCGGAATGGGGGGGGGGCGCATATTGGATTTCGCGAGCCGCCGAGCCGTGGACAGTATATAGCTGCACCCCGCGGCTGTATAACCACCGATCGTGCGCGCATTGCCGCATATATAGAGCTTTCCTCTGCCCCCCCCCCCCCCCCGTTCCCGGCCCCCAGCTGCTGTCCCTAGCTCTTTCTCGCCCGCTCTTTTATCTGTTTTTCAGTCGCGCGCGTGTGGCTCTCTATATCGTATCGTATAATGTATAAGTTACTGCTTTATCTATCTCTCTTTGTTGCTCACTGCGTGCAGGGGTCATTGTTGACTTTCGAATTGTTATTTTGAGCACGGGAATATGCATTTTTATGTACTGATATACAAGATTGTGGGTTAGTTATGAATACTTATAATGAACATACATATTTTCTTTGTATATATAAAATAAATACACATCACGCATGAATTATGAAATATATTAATCAGCAATCTGTAGAAAAATCGTTTGAAAATAATACGTAAATAGGGAATTTTTAGCAAAAACTCTTTAAATAATCCATTTTCATAAGTAAATTATGCAAATTGATTGTATATTTAACCAGGAAGTAAAAAATAGTAATTATAAAAATTTTTCTTCAACTGTAATCTTAACTTATTTCACACATACAATTTTTTTTGCCGATTCATTTAAATGAACTCTTATCACAATTGTATATTTGATTACCTATTATAAATGTATAAGCGTCAATGAGAATTGCTGAATTTTAATTGAGATTAACGCTGATTACATTTCTGTTGGCTCATCCTGTAAAAATGTGGGAACTAATTTATGTCCAAGATAAAGTACGTACACATTTTCAAAATCGGGTATCTCGTATTAATGTGAAAATGACTTTGACATTTGACCGACATATTAATCATCAACTTCTCTCGACAACAAATATTGCACCTATATGTCCCGATTTAAGATTAGCGTGTTTAAGGTAGCTTTCTAGTAATTTTTGACCGAAATTGAAAAATAATTTATTGCAGAAAAGTGCTCTTTACTTGTTAATGGAAAACATACAAGTACTCCCGGGACAAGAAAATATATATATATTTTTTTAAAAAAAGTTTTAAAAATAAAGTTTTATCGATTCTCGCTTTTTTACCAGATACAATGAACACTTGAAAGTTTAGTATATTTATAATTAATTATTGTTTACTTAATATAGTACCTGATATAGTTACCTGATGTAGTACCAAATATATTTGATACATGAAAGATTTAAAAAATGTTAATAAATGTGATGTTAAGATGCAATACGTAATATATCAGAATTTTAGTATTGTTTTTACAAAAGCTCGATTTTCTGAGCTTCAAGTTTTCCAGTATGCTACAGTTGATTTTAATATACTTTTATTGAATTACTAATGGTATATAATGATATTAACCTTTAAAAAATCATGAAAATATGACATTTATTTATGATTTCAATGAAGTGTATTTCTAAAAATAAATGAATAGACTTAAAAGTATAATAAATGCTACCTTTTCTTCCTTTTAATGTCTAGAGTGATGATAAATTTTCCTAAATCTGTTCGATGAATATCTTGACGCAAATCAACTTTACAAAACCTACCTTATTCTGGTCTAAAAAATGACTAATGTACGCATATTTTGGAATCTAGGAGAGTAATAAATCAGAAAAGTTCTGGAAAATATATTTCTTATATTACGAATATCAGGTAATTTTTTCAGATTTTTATCGTGGACTAAACAAAACTTTGAAAATACACCAGAAAGCCACCTTAAATAATGTGTTTGGCAAATTAAAACATTTTTAAATATTGACATTTTTCATAATAACTCTAGAGCCCTTGACTGTACATAATTTTCAGAAAGAGTTTTCACAAGTTTACAACGTTTTAAAAATTTCTATTAAACAATTTTTAATTAAATAATAAAATAATTAGGAACAGATTCAACTTTGTTTTGATGGTAAATTTACAGTTTACAATTTGCAATTTACAGTAAATTAACGAATACAATAAAATAAATACAAAATATCAATACGAAAAAACTGTCACGTTCTAGAAATTTTTCTGGAATTAATTAAATTGTCGGAACTTCTTGATTTTATTAAAATAGTGACCTTGTTATTTTCAAGTATTTTACAGTAAATAAAAATAAAAATTATCATTCTTTTCATAATAATAAAAGATGTTTGTATTTTATTGTAATATAACAACGCTAAAATAGCGAAAAAATAGAATGATTAACAAGGATTAATCATGAAAATCCACATTATTATAACGCATTATTTTTACGTTCATTCCCATTTACGTTAATCAATTTCACAGGTAATAAATGTTTCAGTGAAACAGCTAGTACCATGCGCAATTAGTATAAACTCTTATTTCGCGTGTTATAATACGTTCTATGATTCTTCTTCACCGAGTACGAAACACATGTGTTCGCGCTAACAATGTATGTGCTTTTATTTCTCTGGCGCTGTTGTCCGCTCCGTTGGCGCGGCCCACTATATACGTCTTCTGTCTCACTCGCGGCTCTTATCAGTGTTATTGACTCGTTACGTAAGTACATCGAATTCAATACAAGAGTATACATGTATTTGTACATCTTTTTCCGTTTCTTTCCCACATGAATAAACACGCGAGCGAATTGGGAAAGGCAAAAGAGCGAGAGACGCAGGCAGTTTGATACGGAACGACACACCGTACGGCTCATTCTCCCGTTTCACGTCACTTTTCCTACAGTTTTTTTTTCTTCTTTCTCCGCCGTCTCTGTCACTTTTCTTTCACTCGGCTCAGTGGGATCCCGAGTTTTCGCGTGCAATGGCACTCGCACTCCGGCTAACAACGCTCGCACGCCTGGTATACACTGATTCAAACGTTTTAACACGATGATTGTCTCATTCGCCTTTTTTTTCAACATGACGTAAATACCACGTGTTTTGCGGGCGTGTATTCTTGTTCATCACGAACACGTTCGTGAATGGGAGTACGTGCATCTGTACTATATTTCTTTGTGTTTTTGTGTTTTGGTAAAATTAATGTGCGTGTTTGAACTCTTTAACAGTGCTCAATAGTGTAGATTTAACAATCAGCTTGTATTTATTAAAAATATACACATATACGCAATAGTACTAACGTATATTTGCATATTAAAATGTATAATTGACAGGTATTAGTGTTAAACCTATTAGTGTTAAATATATACCACATCTTAGTGTAATATTTCATGTGGTTTAAAGAATTTGTAACAGTGATACTACTGTATGTATATTTTAGTGATAATTGTGCAGTGTGTGGACATAAAATGTTTTCTGTGTACTTTTAAATATATACAACTGCCCAGTACAAGAGCGTAATAAATTTGCAATTCAAGCATAGAACCCTGTAGAAGCATTGTATCATAATATGGACTATAAATTCAACATCGTTGTTAGGTCGACTATAGCAAAAACCACACTAAAGTCATCTTTATAATATATCTCTTTTATAAATTAATATCTATGTTTCTCTGCGCAGTTATTAGTAAACATATATAAAAGCATTGGTAAATTTATACAGATTGAACGATTTTATAATTCGCTTCCGATTAAAATTAAATTGTAATAAAAGTAGCATTTCATTCAAGGCATTACTTGCGTTATATCCAAAAATGAAACAATATATATCGAAAGCTTTAATAGTTTACAAAATACTGGATAAACTTACTAACCATGCGTAATCGTACTACACACGCACAAAATCCCAAAAACATTCGACGCAAAATTCAAAGTTATATATATATATCAAATCAACCGTATATATATCACATTTTATATTACGCACGAGATAAAATATAATGATAATTAATAGATATGCAGTTAGACCCAGCACACTGTGCAATTCTCGGGACTGTAGTTGCTATTGTCATTAACGAATTAACGACAATAGCAACAACAGTAATTTAATGCTGCGTCCCCTTCAAATTCCGTATATGAATAATAATGTATTCAAGATATTGGTTACCTAAGAAACATCGATGAATTAAATAAATTATACGGTAAATAATCTATTAAAATCGCGACTACTATTGCGAAAGGCTAATTTAGAAATGATAGAAAAATTATAATGCCAGCACTTCTATATAGATGCGAAACGTGGGCGTTAATCAAACGAAAAGAAAATACATTTAGAGTATTTTTTTAGAATAGAGTCCTTAGAAAGGTACTCGGGGGTAAAATAGATGAGATTACTAGAGAATGAAGAATTTTACATAATCAGAAAATACATGAGTTATACGGAAAGCCAAACAGTACATGAGTGATAAAATCTCGAAAAGTAGGACGGGCTAGACGAGTAGTTAGGATGAGAAGTGAAAGAACAGCACTTAGAGTATTTGTCGGGAAACCGACAGGTGCAAGGCCACTAGGTAGACCGAGACGAAGGTGGGAGGTCAATATTAAAATTAACATACGGGAAATAGGATGCTATGAGAAGGATTGGGATACAACTGGCAAATAATAGAGAGAGATGACGTGGACTACAGAACTCCTGACAGCTAGTTCCAATAACTAGTTATGGTAGCTATGGTGATGATGCAAGCATATCCACAGCTGACATAGAGATTGTGATAGCTGTGGCCATACAGGCTCTATTACTGCTAATCATTACTACTTGGTCAATATAATAATAATAATACATATTAAATTGCAGCTACATGTAGGAGGCACATTTGGCAAGATTTTCGTATCGATAACTGTACTGTTTAAAACCGAATTACTTATTATAATCTGTATATTCTCGCTATCTGACAAAGAAATTGTATGTAAGAATACGTAGTCTTTTGTATTAATATTTTACTATTTTTGAATAGTTAAATTTATATGCGTGAACATCGGTGTATCTAGACCTTAAATATTACTCTAATACAATATATGCAAGAGGTATATTTAGCTTACTATTAATAAAATTACTAGTCTTTTACAAATGTCCAGCTTGTAGAATATGCAGTATCTATTTTATATGTATAGACAAATAGTGATGTGTATAATATAAATTAATTATTTAGTAAATTAGATTTTCTGCAAATATTTCATGTTAATATTAAAATAAATAGAACACTTTGCGAACATTATGAAAATAAAGTATAGCCACGTATTCTGCTTTAGCCAGAATACATAAATATTCTTCACATAAAAACTTGCTTTTTATTCAAGTATATCGGTCATAAAATAATGTATTTTTAAACAATAAAATTGTACTCAAAAAGGGGAAATGTTGGCTTTTTATTTAAATGCTATGTCATATTTGTGTTTTTATTTTTATCATTATTTGTACAGTATCTTTAAATATATCCTCACCCTTTTTTTCATTGTTTGATGTTTAATTAAAACAGAAATATTGTGAAATCATGGAAATAAAATATCTATTTTGGTATCGCAATTATTCTGCTCTAGATCCTAAATACATTGGAAGCTTCTTGCCATATTGTACGAATAAAAGAAAAAGTTATACATTGTCTTTTTTAGCGGTTAATAATGACCGTAAACTATAATACGAATTTGCAAGTTAATTTAATAGCAATGTATTTGTATTTTTGCATGTAGAGATGAAAAACAGAACTTTCTTAAAACAAAATTGGTTTGCAAAATAAATTTCATCTTGAAAATTAAAGCAGATATACGAAGTTAAATTTGTTATATGATCGTGACGTCAGGTCACGGTGCGAAAGGGATGCGATGTTTACGTAATAGCAGAACTTTAATTCTCAATAACTTTTCAAATTTATCGTGCATAAAAAAAAAGTCATAAAGGCAAGTCGAGACGCAAATGATTAAATGGCAAGATAATTGTCTAAGGAAGAAACTGAGCCCTTACATTACAATAAAATGAAAAACAAAAATAAATCGAGACATTGACTAAGTATTTCTTTAAGTGAACAACACCAGCCTTTGCAACACTATAATTTTGGTTTTCAATTTTTTTCCAGTTCATAAAATTGTACTTTTCAACATTCATCATTTCCATTATCGGATCTTAAATAAATATACTTATTAAGAATGTTTTGTCAAGATTAATATGTAGGGGGTAACTATGGATATTTGCAATAATTTAAAAGAAAATTGATTTAGTTTTCTTAGGTTCTAAGCGATCAAAAGCGATTTTGGTCCTCATCACTAGATTGAAAATAGTCCAATTCCATCTGATCCATAAATTTACTTTGCAGGATTTTGAGTTTATCACGTAGAAATCTTTAAAAAATGAAAAAAATTGTGATATCTTCCAGGACGTATACGGCACTAACGAGTTAAACTTGTTTTTTAAATATCATTATTACATTCTATACGATTAGGCTATTGCAAATTCGTGTCAAGAAAACAAGTGTTAAGCTCAATTAGCAATCAATAATGCTTTCTCGGCCATTATCTTAAACGAAATAGTTACGACAGGACAAGGCTAATTTCTCATTCTCGTACAGGGGGCACAGAACAAATACTCCGGGAAAGACGCTGTCCGGGCTTTATAGACAGCTGCAGCATCCCTATACAGAGTCCTCGCTCCCGCCATACAAAAGCTCGGCTCGCCTGCACATGCCCTTGACATGCAGCGCTTCATTTTTCCAGCTCGTTTTCTCCCTCTTCCTGCCGGCGGCGGCGGCGCGGCGGAAGGCGTAACGTAGTAGGTTGTTTTTCGCGGCGAGCAGTAGTAACAGGTCGCTCAACGTCAGACCCTAATCAGCTTCATTTTTTTTCTCTCCCTCCTCCCCCCCCCCCCCCCTCATTACACATATATCTTTGTCTCTGTCTCTCTTTCTCTGAGCGTGTCTCGTTGTGTTTAGGGTGGTGGCGGCGTCGTTTCCGCAAGCAGAGGTCGTCTCATCTCGCTGACGTCACTGCGCCAGGGGAAGCTCGTGGCATACAAACTGGCGGACATAGGCGAAGGGATACGCGAAGTCACGGTGAAGGAATGGTGAGCATCGGCCTCTACACACTCAGTAAATACCCTTAACTAATATTGCCCGCCCGTCCGCTCGCGCACAATACAAACGAGCCGCGTGGAGGGGGGGGGGGGCTATACTGCGCGCTCTATATCTGTATTTCTCTCGTTAATCAATTAAATTACAAGCATCGACAAGCAAGACCGCGCGATCGATCAAATCAGAAGCTATCATCGCGGACTCCCACAAAGCGCGCGGACGGACACGCACACTCTATCTATTGATTTCACTTTCACTCTCACTCTCTCTCTATCTCTATCTCTATCTCTATATATCTCTATCTCTTTTGCATACTGTACACGTGCACGCGTAACGTGTGATTGCCCTAAGACGAAAAAATTTGAAAAAAATGTAGTTTACTGCGTATTGGTTTGGCATGTCATATTTGTTAAAGTCTCTGTCATTTGGCAAAAAATCGTCCATGGTATTATACCAGAAGAAAATTATTATCATACCATTATTGAATGAAAAATAAGTGCTTAACTTGCCTCAAAAGAGACTATTTTTACCCCACTGTTACGCTGCAATTTGATTTACATGGGTGGTCTCATTGTCCCACCGGAGAGGCAATAAAGTCACTCGTAACCGTAATTCTCATATTATTCTTATAATTACAACCTTTGCGCATAATATGACTGTCTTATTATATTGATGTAATATAATTATGCAAACGCGATAAGTACTTTACAGCGCTTTTAGACTTTCTTAAAACGCGATTTATAATGTTTTTATTTCGAAATACTCATCTTACCTAAAAAATGCGAATTTTGCCACGCTCTTCCCTAAAATTTTTAGTACGGTTTATTTTATGAGCGGTTTAAAATTATTTAATCAAAACTTTTCTTATTCTTGAAGTGATGATATAAATTGTATACATTCATAACCATACACATCTACCATTAAAACATAATATTATTACAGTACCGTGAGCATAATTCTTTCCAAATATAATAATAAATTTATTTCACATTTTTCAACATGAAATGTGCATATTTCAAATTTACATATTTATTGTAAGAATAAGTAATAAGCGTGTCTCGATTAATATAACATTGTTATTTTTATTATTAAGTTAAAGCGGTGTTTATGTTTATCAAAGCTTAACCTGCAAAGAATGTAAAGGGATTTCGAAGATCCTCACGTTATGAAAACCCAAAAATCATATAGAAATTTTAAATAAAATCGTCTGAAAAAATGTAAAAAATTTAAAAGATATGTACGATACTGATAAAGAGTTTTAGACAGAAAAATTCTTGGTTATTATTAAAAAAATAATATTATACCCTGTTAGAAAGTTGTCTAGTTTTATTGGGGTTCCCGGCTTATTAACCTGGGAACCTTGATTATAAGCATGAAATCCAAACAAAAATATATAATTTTCTACCAGTGTAGTGATTGTCGATTTACATAAGCCCTTTTATATCGTATACGTGGAGCGAAGAGAACCACAACAAAGAAAGTCCATTTTAGAAATTTTGCAAAATTATTGCGAACGTTTCCACAATAGTGACATAGAAGAATATTATTTGATGACTGTTATCATTGTAATTAATACTTGACTATGCTATTCACATAATGGGTAGTTCAAACCAGATAAATACCCTGGTAGAAAATTAATCTAGAACTATGTAGATCTATCTAGTTTGCCAAGGAAATAATCGAGGGCCTCGATAAAACTAGATAATTTTCTACCAGGGTAATGACAAGATATATTAAAAATATCAAAAGGAGGGTGTAATAAAAGTGCAAATTTTGTTGTGCAGTAAATATAAATTATCGTTCATATTTTAAGAACAGTACCGATAAAAAGATTATTTATCAAATTTAAAAAAAATCCACAATCTGCAAGATATAATTTACAAAATGTAATTTTAATAAATAAGTATAGAGAGAAATTAAGGTACTTATACTCTTTACTTGGGGACAAAAATTTGCATTTTATAAGCATCCTTTGATGAGAGTTTACTAAATTTTTAAATCCGACTTATTCTGATATGAGTTTGAGCGCTGTACATGATACATACTTATTTGAAAAGAATATGCGAAGAAATAATATTGAAATTCATCTATTATTAAAACAGGTTTTTATTATTTTCTTTACGATTTTCAGCTATAGATACAAATCTATATGCTACGCCAGAGTACATGGTTTACCAGCTGTATACTGTGAACAAGATTATTTTAAAATTTTATAGTCAACCTATTTTTAAGTAAAAGTATAACAGTATTCTATACGTAAAATACGCACACTTTACATTTTAAATATACAATTTTCCATTGTGTAATATGATGTTTATGCATGTTTTAACATAAATTAAAAATTTTTCAGTATACAGAAAACTTAACGGACTAACCTAAAATACAGCTATACATCAAATTTTAACTTGATACAATTTTTGTGTCCATATATCAGACTAATAATTAATAAACAATTTTTTATTTCTGAAGACAGATCAATATTTTTCTAATAAATTTTAAAGATTTATTTGATATTTAGTATATTTATATAAATGCAATAGAACAGTTTATGTATTATGGAACTATGGGTCGGAACGTGTTTTGCATTAAAAGATACGTCTTAATACGCTTATATTCTTTGATAAAATATAGATGTATAAAATGTTACTTTTGTTGCTATACATCAAAACAAATAATTACATCATGCAAAAATCATTCTTATTTCTCTTGAATTGTGAAACTTGTTACTATTCTTCAATAAGATATAGAATATTTTAAAAGTGCGATTATGCACTTACATTTATTGCAATAACTGGTATTTCAATGTATCCTCTTTAATTTAAAAACTTTTTTCATAAATTTTATGAATATATAACATTAAAATTTACAATATTTTTTATGATTGATTTTCAGTGTACAAAAATATAATTTAGATTAATAGTAAACAATATATATTGCATAAATAAATCGTTTAAATGTAATTTGAATAAACACGTATTTATATTAAACAGATCACAGTAATATATTTATGCAATTTAGACCAGTGTATGAAAAATGTACATTTATATAACATAAATAACAATCAAAAACGTATTTTCCAAGTTATAATGAATAAACTTATCCAAACCCCTCCCATAGTTAAAATTGTGAAAGAATCTTGCATCTAGCGAAAAAATCCATCATTCAACACTTACTCTAATATCAAAGAAAATATATCTACCTAGTCAAAGGAGAAGAAAAAATAACGGAATAGATAAGATTTTGTACTTTTGAGCGACGGGAACTAAACACACAATCTATATGCGACGAATCAACCTCAAATCTAAGTTCCCCTCGCCGTACATACCTAACAAACTGTAATAATCACAACAACAACAAACAAAAAATGCAGGTTCGTGAAGCCGGGTGATAAGGTGTCGCAGTTCGACCAAATCTGCGAGGTGCAGAGCGACAAGGCCTCGGTGACGATCACGAGTCGCTACGACGGCACCATCAAGAGCTTGCACTACAAGCTGGAAGAGACTTGCCTGGTGGGTAATGCCCTCGTCGACATCGAGCTCGAGGGCGACCTCGGCCCACCAGAAACCACCGCCCCGGAAGAGAAAACACCCATTAAGGTAGTTATAGCAAATTTTGACTTTCTTACACCAAGAAAACCATATCGAAAGTTTCATATCGTAAAATTATGATATCGTAAATTTTTCGATTCATATATCGTAGATCAAATTCCTTTCGATCCAATGTTGTAAAATCATGAGCATGGGATCTGCACATAATATTTCACATATTAAGAGAAATTAAACTATTCAGAATTGTATTTTTAATGTAGAAATTCAGATTTAAAATTGCTAATTTTACGATATCATATCGCACCTGACACTGAATAATTACGATATCGATACGCAAGTTTTTACGATATGATGTTGCGTAAGTTACGATATATATCGCGTGAGTTACGATATAGTTTTCTCAGTGTAGGAGTCTTTTCATATTTTCATTGCCTTTATACGGTTAACATTTGAATTGATTGTACATCTGTAAGCTGAGATACTCAATGTTAAAGTTTTAATATAGTCATATACCATGTCCGAATAAATGATGCATTTTCTTGTATAGCTTCTAAAATTTACATAGGATTTCTTTAAAAAAACTTATATGTTATAATATACAAAATCACTATACGTGTTACATAAAACGAGAAAATCAATAGTTAGCCTTCCCGTTCTAAAATATATTCCTCCCAAACTCCTCATCTACAGTTTGAAGCTCCTAACAATCCCATTACACAGTAATTCAAAATAAAATTAGCTTTTGAACTGGTTCGCAACGCTGAAACTAATTTAAGGAGAAGGACTCGACCGCAGTGAGAGAAGGAAACGACGCGGAGGAGCAGGGCCAGGCGAACGAGCACAGCAAGATACTGACGACGCCCGCGGTGCGCAAGATCGCCAAGGAGAACGACGTGAACCTGGCCGAGGTGCCGGCCACCGGCAGGGACCGCAGAGTCCTCAAGGAAGACATACTCGCGTACCTGGGCAAAATCGCCAAGAAAGTCGAGACCGAGCAGCCGGGTACCGTCGATAAAGCCAAGAGCAGCGACGGAGTCGTCAAGGTGCTGTCGGACAAGAAGTACGCCAAGCACATGTGGAAGTCCATGACGCAAGCGCTGGTGAGTTGCAATTGTTTTATTCGATTGTTTTCTTAGGCGATGTTGTTCGTGAATTTCTTAGATAGAGCAATATAATGGTGACTGAATTCGGGTCAGTATTTTTTTAACTTGGTATGAATATAAAATTGCTATCAGTAGTGATTTTTTTTTAATAAAGAGATGCCTTTAAAGAATGCAACATAATTGGGATAAATGAACAATCTTTTGAAATATGAAGATTCAAAATGTTTATAAAAAAATTATAATTTTTAATGTAGGTATATGCATTTCTAACGTAAACATCGAAACATTGTAGAAATGGTTGGCAAGGTGCATTTCAAGCACCATCTTCAATTGTGAATAACTTTGGATCGAATTAATCTTTTTATTATGAAATAAAGTTTCTATCAAAGCTCTTTCCGCCTTATTTTATTATTGTTAGAGTAATTTTTCTAGTGTAAATACATGCATATAGTTATTTCAAATAAAAGATCCTATTCGACCAAACCACAGGTGCTAGACTTCATTTCTAAGTACCATAAAACATCCCCCAAAGTATCATCAAAATCTGTTTTTCGAAAGTATGACACTCACCTTGTTAAGGAGTTAATTTCCTTTTATACGAAAAAATGTGTACGTCCTCAGGAGCCAAGTAATTGTTCTATCACTGATTAGGAATTTTAATCTATATTTCCCATGTTAAATTCTTCTAAAAGAAATTGATATACAATGGAACCGCGTTATATCGCCACCTGAAATGGGTTTTCCTTCACACGCACTTTCGCGCACACTAGCGGCACCCACACCATCACCGAAACAAAGGCGCGCGCGCTTCCCATGTCAATGTTATAAACAATCCAAGATGTGATGAAATTTAAATGTACCGTAGAGCAGGGTAACTTTAAACCACTTTGAAACTTTACACTACTCAGGTTTGCTTCTTGAAAAAATTAAGTTCTGAAACAGGTGCTAACAGTTTAGTCTTGAGTTATAGTATATCTTCACACCTCAGGAATAAAATTTCGAAAGCGTACACTCTAAACCCAAAAGTGTAAAATCTGGAAGTAAAAAGATTAAAATGCAGCTTTTAATTCATGTAAAGTATTGATTTGAAGTGTTTATTCTCTATGTGGTTTAATTTTATAATTTTACACTTTTGACAAAGATTAAAACGTACATTTTAAACTTTGTAAAGTGTAAAAAGTTTTCGTATATCTTGAAAAGATTAATTTTATGAGTTCACACTTTTATAAAAGATTAAAATGTACATTTTAAACTTTGTAAAGTGTAAAAAGTTATCGCATCTCTTAAAAAGATTGATTCCATCAATTCACACTTTTGACAAAGATTAAAATGTACATTTTAAACTTTCTATAAAGTGTAAAAATTATCGTATTTCTTAAAAAGATTAATTCCAACAATTTACACTTTTGTGAGTTCTGCAGAAAGATTAAAATCATCTATTTACACTTTTGCGGATGATTACGCTCGTAAATCTCGTGACAGGAAAAGTATCAAGCTATATATATGTTGTCTAGGATGCTTAAAGCTCTCGGAGAAGATGTCTAGGTACAAAAACACAAATATTTGTTCGAGGTCATGACCCAAGAATACTTTTCCTCTCGCCCTGGTAAAAATGTTATCAAGCTAAACTCGAAAATCTCAATAACCGCAATACATTTATTCACAGACAGGCCGAACTTGTTGAATACCATATAACCTCAAAACACGTATACGCAGATAGATCCAGCTTCAATCCTGAATGCTCCATAACCTGCAAATATTTATAGATCGAAACAGACCAATTATAAATCTACTTATCCCATACTCTCGAAACTCTTATACATACAGGCCAAATTTAAATCTAAACACGTTAACACTCTTAAACACAAACAGGCCAAGCTTTAACTTAAATACCTTATAACCTCAAAACTCTTATACACAGACAAACCAATCTTAAATCGACGTACCTCATAACCTCGAAATTCTTATACATGAACCGGCCGAGCTTTAACCCAAATACCCTATAACCTCAAAACTGCTATACACACACGATTAAGCCAATCTTAAATTCAACCCAACCCAACCCTCACACACAGATAGGCCAAACTTACACCTCAATATCCCATAACCTCCAAATTTGTATACACAAACAGGCCAAGCTTTAACCTAAATACCCCATAAGCTCAAAACTGCTATACACACACGATTAAGCCAATCTTAAATCCAACCCAACCCTACCCTCACACACAGATAGGCCGATCTTACACCTCAATATCCCATATCCCATAACCTCCAAATTTGTATACACAAACAGGCCAAGCTTTAACCTAAAAAACCCATAACCTCAAAACTGTTATTTACAGGCAGGCCCATTTTAAATCGAAATACCCGTGTTTTAGTATTTATAAACCCATAACCTCAAAACTGTTATTTATAGGCAGGCAATTATAATTACTAAAACACGGGTATTTCGATTTAAAATGGGCCTTCCTGTAAATAACAGTTATGAGGTTATGGGGTTTTTAGGTTAAAGCTTGGCCTGTTTGTGTATACAAATTTAGAGGTTATGGGATATGGGATATTGAGGTGTGAGCTTGGCCTATCTGTGTGTGAGGGTTGGGTTGGGTTGGATTTAAGATTGGCTTAATCGTGTGTGTAAATAGATGATTTTAATCTTTCTGCAGAACCCATAAAAGTGTAAATTATTGGAATTAATCTTTTTAAGAAATAAGATAATTTTTACACTTTGTAGAAAGTTTAAAATGTACATTTTAATCTTTGTCAAAAGTGTGAATTGATGGAATCAATCTTTTTAAGAGATGCGATAACTTTTTACACTTCACAAAGTTTAAAATGTACATTTTAATCTTTTTTAAAAGTGTGAATTCATAAAATTAATTTTTTCAAGATATACGAAAACTTTTTACACTTTACAAAGTTTAAAATGTACGTTTTAATCTTTGTCAAAAGTGTAAAATTATAAAATTAAACCACATAGAGAATAAAATCTTCAAATCAATACTTTTCAAGAATTAAAAGCTGCATTTTAATCTTTTTACTTCCAGATTTTACACTTTTGGGTTTAGAGTGTACCTTTGAATAATGTATGAAAAATAGGGTGGCCAAATTCACCCCGCTTAGAGGGGTGACTTTGAGCTACTTTTTTATTTCCATATATTTCATAACTAAATTTTCATTTTGAAGCTCTTGCAAGTCAGTTACAAACTCATTTTATGTTTAACAAGATGGTCCGATATAGTAAATAATCAATCAAAAATTGATACACGAAAACCGAAAATGGCGTAATAGAAGCCCTTTTCACGCGTTTCTAGCAGAAGACAGTTTTCAAGGTGGGAAATTTGGTGAAATTTTTGTTTTCATTTAAAAATCCAAAAATCATTTTTAGATATATTTAATAATTTTCTTTTTGGTTCATTTTGTATATAAAGGATCCAACGTTCAAACCAATATACCTCTGATCGCTTCAAAATGCATACTTTCTGCTAATCTGCTTTCTGCTAATCTGCTTCCGAAATCTGCTACTCTATACTATTCTTTCTGCAGCTGAGCCAATAGCCATCACCGATTTAGTAGCTAGTTATAAGAGTTAAGCTACCCGCTTACACAAGTATAGAGGAAATCAAGGAGAATTTTTGATTAAGTAATTTGCAACGTTTCAGATAATATTCATTTCATATACATTTTTTACATATTTTACACTTTCATTTTAACTGTCTTACCCCGAGATGTAACTATTTAACCTCACTGTCCGTTACTTTAAAATTATGTGGTGGGTTCGTTTAATGATCCTAGACCTTTTAAAGGGTCTTAAAACGTAAAGTACAGCATATAAATGCTAACTCATATATTCCCTAGTAGATAGATTGTCTGTAAACAAATGTAAAACTGGGTAAAAAAAGGAAAGAAAAATATAATTAAAAGCAAGTGTCTGAATTTGAACCAATAATATTAAACATTTTACATTTTTCTATACTTTATGATAAGTTCTATGCTTTATTGCGCTACATCTAACATTTATACAATTTTTGCAATAATTAACACTTTTTTCAAACTTCTACACGCACTTTTTTACATTTGTCACGTAAAATTTATTCAATTAGAATTAAAAAGAAATAAAAAATAATGAAAACTTTTCTACACTTTCATATACTTGTATGCAGTTTTGTATACAAATTCATACCATTTTACTTTTCTATACTTTTTAACACCCTTTGATATTTCTTGTATTTTTTATGATATTTTACAGAAAAAAACTTACCCCAGCATCGACATCACTACGTGTCTTACCCACCCTGGCATTTTCTACTTAACATATTCATATGGATGATTCCGCCGTAAGTTGCCAAATTTACGTCTCGGCCTCTTAGGCACCTATACATTCGAAAAAAAATTCCTTCTTAATTTTTATACATGTATGGCATAAGCTACTATAATTGTTAAAATCCGAAAACGTACATAAGTACTATCTTTTAAAATAAATCAATAAATTAGGTCTCAAATGTCCGTAACATGTCCAAAACTCAAATTTTGATATAAAACGACACTCTACGCAGAAGTAAGGTTCTATAGGAAATAAAATTCCTCCATCTATATAGTAACTATAGAGTTAATAAATATACATTTGTATTGGTTTTAAACTCAAAATTCGGTAATTATCATTAAAGCAAGATGCATACTTTTTGTACTAATAGTCACACGATGTGAACCATACGAGAGTCTAAACTGCACTGCCTTGTTGTTGTCGAGAGCGCCAACGCTGGCCCTATTTTTTACAACCTTCTTTCGGGAAATGTACTTGAAACAAAAAAACATGCTCAACCTTTACGCGTAGCCGATTTCATTTGGTTCTCTTTCTTTCATAACGCTGTAATTAATACATTGCATCACTTTAGCACTGCATATTTATTTATTATCAATTTCACATTATTATATTCGCCGTCAATTTTACTTTACAATAATTATCATTATTTTCTGTCAGTAACACTAGAAGTTATGACAGCAATTTCGAAGAAAAATGTTAATTCCGTAACAGGTCAGTTCCGTAACAGTGCCCTGTGAAATGTATTATCAAAATAAAAGGCATTTTCAATCAGTTTCATAAGAAACTAAGAACACCATGTAATTCTGCAGCTAAAAATACATAAAAAGTCATACGAAGTTACCTCTTGTAAATTCAGGGTAATCAATGCAGGCTGGGGGTAAAAATCGACAATTTTCACTTATCCGCCGTTTTTATGCATGTTTTGAGCAAGTTATGGCGGAATCATCTATATAAGTTATAGTATTATACTTCCGGCGTTTCTCAATTTTCAGCAATAAGAAAATCAAAATTGTCAATAGCTACTGTAAATAATAAGATTTCGCCCATAATTATATACTAGATCCGCAGAAACAAATTTTAGTCGTGTACTACTATAATTTTTTTTATATATATAATAATTATATACTTTGAATTCTACAGCTGTCACCAACGTCTTTCAAATTTCTAAAATATCGTATCGTATTAGATATCGATGGTCCTTACGACGATTAGCACATTTGCGGCGTTTGCCACGAAGAGTAGCCCTTTGGAAATCTTCCACGAAGACTAGCGCATTTCGCCACTCCTCCACGAAGACTAGCACATTTCGTAATTTTCCTACGAAGATGAGCGCTTTTCAGGATTCTGCAACGAAGACTAGCACATTTGGCAATTTTCTGCCGCCTAATTTGTTTAGGCTACTTTTATTTATTCGGGTAGTCTGATTTTCTCGGATAAACCGATAATTTTTTGAGTACGAAAATGATCTAATATCCGACCCGAACTCGATAAAAAAGAATTAACCCGATTCACCGAGAGTTCATCAGTACAACTTAAATTAACATATTCTATACGAAAAGTGCTAGTCTTCGTAGCAGAATTGCGAAATGTGCTAGTCTTCGTGGGAGAACGGCGAATGGTGCTAGTCTTCGTAGGAGAAGGGCGAAATATGCTAGTCTTCGTGGCAGATTTCCAAATGTGCTACTCTTCGTGGCAATTTGAAATGTGCTACTTTTAGGGCCGTCGATATGATTGTGTTTATTTTCTTTTCATAATTTGACCCAGGATTTGTACCTTAACTCCAACTATCAGTTTAAAAAAATTAAGAATATATAAATCTAGCCTCGAAGAAGTGATATGTGAGAATCTCAAATTGCGAAGCACCATGCGAATGGTACAACCGCATAGGGTAACTGGTGTAGCTATTTATATTTTTATAAATATTTACCAATAAAGGAGGATGCTCGCGGATTTATAATATCTGATATGTTAAAGAAGAACGTGCACAACTAATAGAACTCATCAAAACATGAATTTTGAAAAAAATTGACCCCCTAAAAAGTGGGGAATATTAAGAAAAGTCAGAGAAATAAGTAGAAATTCCCGAGTATGATTAGACTTTATACATTGCTTTAAATGCATTAATCCATAGATATTATTTTTTATAGCTTTCCCCGCACTTAGAGGAATCAATTTTTTTTCTTATTCATACCTATCTAAACGAGCTTCAAATAAAACAATGGTGTTGGTTTCATACGTTCCCTCAAGGCATTTGCAACGTGGAAGAGTGACACTTGGACAAGTTCATCAATTTTCAGAAATGTTCTAAACACGTTTCAAAAGAGACATTCTAACAATGTGGTAGAACGTAGTAGGCACGCGTTACCACAACGTTTCTTTTTGCAAACGAAGGTAACACGTTCATGAACAACGTTATTTTTGATTGCCATAGCAATATCTGATCATAATGGGGCCTCCGTAGCTCAACTGGTTAAGGCGCACGACTTAGCTGGTTGATGTACGTTCCCCTATTGAAAGTAAATACGAAATTTTGATACGTACTTTTGTTACGTACCAATATTATGAAACAAAAATACGTATTTTGTTACGTAACAAATTCAAACGTTTTGGTACGAATTTTTGTTATGTAATTTTATTACGTATCAAATTTTTAAATGTTATTTTTATTAACTGAAAATTTGAAAATGATACTAAGGTAAATGCAGATAATGTGGTCATGCAGGTAATGTGGCCATCTCCCACGAAATCTCGATGTATGCGTTATTTTGATGCGCCGTTACTCCTACAGTATATGTATTGTGACAATAGATGTTGATAGGCGCGGTGACCCCGTTGCTAATGCCCTTTAATTATAAGATAGTGTCATATTTGCGCGCGAAAGCATAAAAACTCTGGGTTTTAAACAATTCATGCATGCAAAGAAACCACTTTTGTCAGCGTGATATGAATGAAAAAATAATCATACGGTACATACAATTGTAGTTTATTTTACGTATTATTTTAAGATGCATGTGCCAGTTTTTGGATTTTTGTCGTAGAATTTATTTTCAATGAGAAAATTGCAACTTTCGTTAATGTTTATTGGTTGGTAAAGTGGCCATAGAATGCATTAAAAGGCAATCGACGCCGATAAAAACGGCGGTTGCTTCTTCAAAATTCGTATGCCTACTAATCCCAAAATATTGACACCAAGGCATACGCTACGGCACCATGTAGTTAAATAACACATAAAGAAAGTCTTTGCTAGGCTAGGCTTGACTTTTTAAAGCACTTATTATACAATTTTCCCATAAGAACTGATCGATAATCGCTTTACCAATACTGTTGGTAAAGTGACCGATTTTTAACTAATACTTATAACTTCCCTAGTGGAACAATGACAACTGTGAAAAACTGTGACAACTGTAAAAGAATTGTGAGAAAGTATGAAAAATGGTGAAAGTACACATACTTTTGCAACATCTGTTACAAACAAATATGCACATAATATTTGTTAAAATCCTGTTCCAAATGTAAGTCTAATTTCACAGTTTTTTACGAAGTTTCATGGTTTTACACACTGATTCACACATTTGTCGCAGTTTTCACACTTTTTCAGTTTGAAATTTTCACTTGAGTTGTTTAATTAAAGTTGAGAGAGTAAATTTTTTTACAAAAAATCTCATGAGATATTCGAGTTAAAGGTTCAACATGTCTCAATAGTTTCCGAAGCCCCAAAACCCGATGTATATCTACTGGGAATCAAAAGTTCCTTAAGGTGGCTACATTCCTTGCTTATATATTTATGTGACCATTACTGGATGTACCATGCGGTTAATAACACTAAAACTAGGGGACTAAGTTATAATATTCCTATTTAAAAAATATTTTGTTTAAACAATTATAAAAGTTAAACAACATATATCATAGCTTAGTCCCCCAGTTTTAGTGTTATTATCCGCATAGTACACAGCAATGGTCACTAAATATTGTAAATAATGTAGTCTTCGACGTCTCAGTGGAAAAAAATACGTAACAAAGCGTTCAAATTAGTCACGTAACAAAATATGTAATCTTACGTAACAAATTACGTATTTACTTTCAATAGAGTCGGCCTCAAGGACGCGGGTTCGATTTCTCGTTGAGTCGATTTTGTTCCGGACTAATCGCTGACGGAGATCGAACTTAAACCTTATTAAACTAGGGCCCAAGCGGCAAAAATAAGAACAAAAAAAATGAAAAATAAGTAAAAGGGGCATGTACCGTTAAAGAAGTAAAATAAAAAAATAAATAAAATATATGAACGGTATTTTGTCATTGAAATATTTAATGGGGTGGATTTTCCATTATTGTACGACTCGAAAAACTGCACCCTGATAACTCATAACGTTTTTTAAACGTTTTTAAAGCGTTAGAATTAAAAACTTCAAATGTTAAAAAGAAAAATTATAAGTACGTCTGAAAAACTTTTGTAAAACGTTTCAATGTCCGGAGATTTGTTCCACATAAGACGTTGTAAAACCGTTTTTAAAAGTTTGAAAAACTCTTCAAGGTCTGTTGAATGATGCAAATTTAAACGGTTTAAAAACGTTCGTTTTTAAAACCTATGGATTAAAACGTTTGAAAAAGGTTTGAAAATGGTTTGAAAATGGTTTGAAAATGATTTAAAAAAAACTAGCATAGAATATATAGAAAAAAATTGTTTAAATAGAATTTGATGCTACAAATATTACCAAATTTGAAAGTATCATCCAGATGGTACTTCCAAAATTGGTAATATTTGTAGCATCAAATTCTATTTAAACGATTTATTTCGATATATTGTATGCAAGTATTTTTTCAAACCATTTTCAAACCGGTTTCAAGCATTTCAAAAACGGTTTTACAATGTCTTATGTGGAACGAATCTGCGGACATTGAGACGTTTTACCAACGTTTTTCAGACGTATTTAAAACTTTGCTTTTCAACGTTTGAAGGTTTGAACTCTAACGTTTTTAAAACTTTCTTTTTGGGCAGTAATGTCAGTATATTTAATAAAACAAAGAACTTTAGCAAGCTTTTACCTAACCGATTTACAAACTGTAGTAGAATATATACTTTAATGTGAAAATGAGTTATGCCAGTTTGACATAATTTGCCAAAATTTGCCAGAATATGCCAAAATTTGTCAAAATTTGCCAAAGCTTGCCAAACTTTGACATATAACATTCTTTCCACTAATAGGGATCTTTCAAATCCGTCTGCCAAAGTTATAACACTCTCCTTGTAAGTAACCAAAAACAAAAGGGGGAAAATTAGAAAAATTGGTTCAATATTACTTTAACTCTTGCAAGTTTAAAGTGCACATTTTAAAGTTGATATACAAAAAAGTTCATATAATTATTTCTGTATGAATTATGTTTGAATATTCAGTGAATGCGGACTGGAAAATATTGTAAGCAATATCATTTGGAGATAGTTTAGTAAGAACCCAGAAGCTCATCTGGAGTAATAATAAATATTTTTGCTTTACAGACTATTCCCCACTTTGTATACAGTGACGAATGTGACATATCGAAACTCGTTAGACTGCGCACAGAAGTAAGGGAAGCTTTCAAAAGCCAAGATCTCAACCTGTCTTATATGCCATTCTTCCTAAAAGCCATATCTCAAGCTTTACTACAGTTTCCGGAACTGAATTCGTGGATCGACGAAAAGAACGAAACTGTGGACATTAGAAAAGAGCACAACATTTCCCTCGCCATGGACACCCCAGGAGGCTTGGTCGTTCCTAACATAAAGAACGTGCAAAGCTTGAACATAGTTGATATAACAAAGGAACTGAACAGACTACAGATACTTGGTCAAAAATCGTCGATACCTCCGAGTGATCTTACTGGCGGTACCTTTTCAATTTCCAATATAGGCATCGTAAGTCATTGTGCATTTATCGATATAATATTCAGTAGTTTTATTTTATTTATAAAATCATACCTAAAGAAATGACAGAAAAATAATAAAATATAGCAAATTTACAAGTAAAAAAATTTATGAAATTAATTGAATTTTATTTGAATATATGCTACTTCTTTTTAGGTTGGAGGAACATATACAAAGCCAGTTATTTTATCACCCCAAGTGGTAATAGGCGCTGTTGGAAAGATTCAAAAGTTACCTAGATTTGATGAACAAGATAATGTTATTGCAGCAAATATTTTAACAATTAGTTGGGCAGCAGACCACAGAGTTGTGGACGGTGTAACAATGGCAAAGTTCTCTAACTTGTGGAAATACTACGTGGAAAATCCATCTCACTTGATAATAGGAGTTTGAATTAAAGTAAAATAAAGCAAATATGTTTGAAATGTGTAAAAAATTAAGGTCGAAAAGTATTATTATTATTATTATTATTATGCTTACTAACAGATTTTAATTTTTTTTACAAATCTCATATTTTCTGTTTTTTGTTTATCAATTAATAAATTTTCAAACAAAAAAAATAAGTTATTCAAGTTGATAACCTAAGAAATGAAAGTCAATTTTGTAAAGATAAATCGTATTTATTTTGTACCTATTATGAGTCTTTTAAAAAATTAACGAAGTTTTAAAAAATAATCTCAAGTTTTCCAATTATAGACAATATAAACAAAATTTACGATGCAGTTATATTACGAAGTATTTTTGAATATTTAATTAATTCAAGAAAATACTGCAATTAATAGAGATTTTTTGTATGTTATGAATCTCTTCTATAAAAATTTTAACTGAGCTTCTATATACATGTGAAAATAAATAAACAACTTTTTTACTCTTTAAAGAGGTATCTTTATCTATATTTCCTAATTAATTTGAAACCGCTGCACATCTTTTGAAGTTCCTCATCCTGTCTTCGATTTCAGGTCTAAAATGTCTAATGAGTCCTTGCACCGGCCATGCTGCACCATCAGCAAGAGCACAAATTGTGTGCAATTCAATTTGCTTCGTCAGTTCCCACAGCATGTCAATTTCGTGCACTTCTGCATTACCCTCGACAAATCTGTAATTTCAAAAACATTATATTTATTTGATACATAAGCTTCGGATTTATGTATTGAAATGATTGAGAGAGTCTGAAATCAACTAAAAATTTTAATTTCACGTCTAGAATTTTATCGATGAAGAAGTAAATAATTGACTATAATTACAATAATATTTATGTTTAAATAAAACCCAAACTCACTTGCCCTTCTTTGTATAATAGTAGAACTCTGTACAGAGTTTCAGACATCATAATCAATGACACCCTAAAAAGTTATTGGAATGAAACTTCGTCAACATTTTATTACAATAACTTTATTGAATGCCGTTAAAACGTCTGAAAATTCGTATAGAGATTAAATATTACTCACTTGCGCTTCATTGAGTAATATTTAATATAATTATAAATAAAAATACATATATATATATATATGTATTTTTATTTATAATTATAGTAATTTATTCACTCCTGGATCAGTAAAATTCAAGGCGAGATATTTATATTTTAATTGACTTTCGAACCCCTTAGAGGGTATGTGAAACCAATTGAAACTAAACTGCTTTATCGGCATGTATTTTATAAATTTTCAAAACATTTCTCTCTGGCAAATATGAATGGAATTGGTTGAAATTTTTAAACTAGATATTACTTATATTGATTCTCAGGTCCTGCCAGATTTTTTCTTTTTCGGAATAGTTAATTGAAATGTAAATATTTGAAAAATAAGAGAAGCTTGTAAGATACATTGAAATAATTATTCTTATAAAAATTTTGTACAACTTTTGGAAAAAAATGTCTGGTATGAACTTTAAAATATCGTTACAATTTCTGACTATAAGTGACTTTAAACAAATTCTTTCACATCCCATTGAAATGTAAAGATAACTCAAATAAATTTTCCTTATTTCTAACTATGTACTTAAAATTACGAAAAAAAAATTTGGGATACCTTTGACAATATCTCTTTAAGACATTAATGCATCAGTCAAATCTTTTAAATTTATAAATAATAAAAATAAAAATATTTATCAATAGTGTTATAAAAAAATTTGTTTATAGAAAAGCATTTAGAAATTAATTTTCTAATAAATTAACTCCAAAGTTTGTTGGCGGATTTTAAGATACATAATAAATTAAATAATTCCACAAGTTCTAGGAAAAAAAAATGCGCTTCCTAATTGCAAGTTAAAAATGACGCCTTTTAATAAAAATTTAAAAAGTCTTTCTTTTCGAAAACTGATTCGATTGATATATATCATTATAAGTATATGGACACCATATTGAAACCACTAGATGGCATACTATAAATTTAAACTTTCAATAAAACTAAAAAGCAAATTTTCTTATTTTGGTACAAATTTATTGATAAAAAATTTTAATTTTTGTTTGGAGTTCTATGAGTGATACTATTTACTATTCTTACACTACATAAAATTACAAAATTTGATAGCATTCTAAATTAAATTGCAATAGTTAAGTTCTCGACTAATTCTTAAGCCGAAATCAGCTTTGCCATAAAAAACATAACTTAAATGCACATACCTCTGCATTATTTTGTACATCCAACTAATACCTTCTCGGCAAGGAGTGCACTGACCACAGGACTCATGCTTATAAAAGCTAATAAGACGTGTAATTGCCTTGATTATATCAGTTTGCTTATTCATAACAATAATAGCTGCTGTTCCGAAGGAACTCTGCACTCGAACAAGGTCGTCATAATCCATAAGTACAGTATCGCAAATTCTAAAAACATTTATGAAATAAGAATTTATATGAATTCAGTACAGTAACAATAATCCAAATATTATATCTTACTGTTTTGGAATAACAGGAGTGGAAGAACCACCAGGAATGATTCCTAAAAGATTATCCCAACCTCCAATCACACCACCCGCATGTCTTTCAATCAATTCTTTCAAAGGAATGGACATTTCTTCTTCTACTGTACATGGATTATTAACATGACCCGAAATGTTGTAAAGTTTTGTTCCACTGTTACGAGATCGTCCAAAAGATGCAAACCAGCTACCTCCACGTCTGCAAATTGCCTATAACATAAATTTCAATTTTTCAACTGTTTTTAATAAAAACTGATTTTATTTTAGCTAGTTAAATGCAAATGATAAAGCTATTGAATATTTAAATTATATACTACTTTTTTATGATCTAAATGTTAATCCATATAATATAATTAATTATTTGGAAGAATCCAAGATTTAGCTTAATTCCTAAGCATTTAGCTGAATGCCAGCGAATAGAGAAATGTACCAGTGAAAACCAATCTTTCACATGATTGTTTGGATTCACTCAGGCATTTAGACTACTGTGATCTATGCAGTTAGAAGATTTTTATAAAACATGAATTGAAAAACGAAATTCGCAAATATATTGTTTACACAAGTATACATCATTTGTTTTTAGTTTGTATTAAATCTCGGACACTCTTTTGACTTAAAAAAAGACAAATTTTGATAGTTCACAAAAAATTTGGAACACAAAAATTGTGTTCTATTAGGTATGAAAATAAATTGTGTTTTAATCTCAGTACTTACATTCGAAATGTTTCCGATACTCAAACATGACATCACAATCATTCATAAAGCACTGTATGTTCTTTAAAAAAAATTTTCTTTTGCAAAAATTCAAAAAGTTTACAAAAAATATACTATCATATAAAGATGTTCATGCAACAAACAAATTATGCTAATTCGTATTTTGCCCACTGTAAACATGGCATCAGGAGGACAGCCCAGACTTGAAATAACGAAAAGACAAATTTTTGTTAAATCGAAACATTTAAAACATCTTTCATGCACTCTAAGCCTAGTCTGTCCACTGGACTCCGAGATTGGAGTGGGAGAAAGATACAGTTAAAAAACTGATCATAATTTTTGTAACCATGAACCTCTAACCAAAAACTATCCAAATTCATCTTTCCGTCATTTCAAGCCTGGGCTGCCTCTGGAGCTTGTGCTTGAGTTGGAAGAAAGACAATGATGAATACTTGATCAATTTTCCATTTTTTTTATAGTCCATGAATCTAAACTATCAAAATTCATCTTTCTTTTGCTTCAAGCCTGGACTAGACATTTAGTAAACTGCCTAGTAAGAAAGTAGTCTGAATGCAGTCTTTCAAAATGATATGTAATATCTGATGTATGATAGAACAAATGTTACTTAAGTAGAATATTAGAACATTTCCTAAATACAAGTTAAAGAAATGTCTTAATTTTAAATTCAACTAATTATATAAAATAAACTTACTGGTGCTACAGCAACTGTCTCAACATTTGTTACTGTTGTAGGACAACCGAATAGACCAACATCAGCAGGGAAAGGTGGCTTTAGTCTTGGCTTTCCTTGCTTTCCTTCAATCGATTCAATCAATGCTGTTTCTTCACCACAGATATAAGCACCAGCTCCTCTTTGCACAAAGATATCAAAGTCATAACCAGAACCACAAGCATTCTTTCCAAGTAAACCAGCTTGGTATGCTTCAGCAATAGCAACTTGAGTGTTAGATGCTTCATTATAAAACTCTCCACGAATGTAAATATATGCTGCACAAGCTCCCATAGCTCTGCCAGCAATCAAGCAGCCCTCAATCAGCTTATGTGGGTCATGACGTAGAATTTCACGATCTTTGCATGTTCCTGGTTCTCCTTCATCTCCATTGATGACAAGGTACTTGGGTCTTCCATCAGAAGGTTTGTTCATGAAGGACCATTTCATTCCAGAAGGGAAACCTGCTCCACCTCTTCCTCTAAGTCCAGAAACTTTAACTTCATTGATGATCCAGTCAACACCTTTATCAAGTATTTCTTTGGTTTTATACCAATCACCTCGTTTCATAGCCCCCTTCAGCCGCCAGTCATGTCTGCCATATAAATTTGTGAAGATGCGGTCTTCATCTTTAAGTGGACTACCAAATTTCTGCAACAGAAATATTTTGTAAATTTAACTTCTTATAGATTACTTTAAATTTGAATCACTGTTTAATCTTTAATATTGTGTATATTTTTAACAAATTTTACTATTAAGTACTATCAATTTTAATTTACATGTATGATTTATAATATAGTTTGTATTTACTTTTACCATTACATTTATGAAATTAATTATAGTAATCAATTTACTGGATTTCATAATGAAATATAGATATAGTATCATAAATAGTATAGATATACAAATAGCCTAGTGACATAGAAGGAGATTGATTAAGATTATTGAAAAATACAAAATAATAATTAATTAAATAAATTAGACTTTACACACATAAACAAATCACAAGTCTTACAACACAGAACAGCTGATACAATATAGACTTTGAACAATTTTCATTTGTAAAAAGTGCATAAATATTATTACAATAACAACGTCAAATAAAGCTAGAACAATACCTTTCCTTCGGGTGCAGCGTCAGCATAGTTCCTGGATTGTTGACTGCTGACAGCCTGTCCGAGGAGACCTGCAACAAGAATTTTGCAAAAGGTTATGTAACTTGCGACAAATTGAACTTATCAAAACATGTCAGTGGCCTCGTGCAAGCTCAGAACTAATGATCAACTATAATGACAAAATATTCGTGCATTGATCGTGCATGTTAATCTGTAAATTACAAAAGTAACCTGCTTTTTACCTAATTGTCTCCTCGGAACGTGAAAACTGCGTACGATGACGCCCGCCATATCCAACAGGAACCACCTCGGAAAAAGCGAATTGCAACTGCGTATGCGCGACTACCTATTGCGCTAGTGATCGCAACTCGAGCAATTATTTATATTTATAAATAGTTCTGAAATTACATTTATTGAGTGCCATCAATGAACATTATACTTTTATATTCTGCTAGTAATTATACAAAAACTTTAATGACTATTTATAAACCCCCTCAATCATCATCATCTAGGTATAGCTCCGAAACTTCAATTTATTTAACAAATATATTTTTTATTACAAGTTAAAGTATAATATATTGTTATTATTTCATAAGTCAATGGAATACAGCTATTTTTAATGGGAGCAATTAATAACTTTAATTTATTATTCTCATAAAGGGTACCTATATTTTTTCAAAAATACATTTCTCTTTTGATATACCTGCTATTAGGTATACCTATATCTATTGTTAGGTAAGGTTAGGGCTTTGTTTTCAGAAGACGCGACAAAGACGTCCACACCGTCACATCATCGTGTTATTGAATGTAAACCCATAGGCTGCTTCATAAACATGGCGAAGAATCGAGGAGCAATTTTTCTGTTTTGAGATTTTAATAATGCTCCGATGTGAGAATTTTAGACGCAATCAAGCCAATCGAAAAAGATTTTTCTTATTTTCGTAACGATACAAAGTATATCAAAATGGATATTCGTGGTGTCGAAATCACGAACCAATTAAGGGTAAACAACTATGTCCCTATTTTTATACCAAATACTATTTTTGTTCTATTTTGTTTATTTTTACTAAATTATTGTATCAAAGTTACTTCGCTTTTTATTACAAAGGTTAAATGTTCTTCTTTTAAATTAATCATGAATTAAATTGCTCTTATTGCTTGCAATGATAAATAAATTCTTCAAAATATTGATTTAAATTTAATCAATAATGTACAAAATACAACACTATTTTACAAAATCATGATTTCACAAAGTAACTAATTTTTCAGAGTGCTATTCGAGCAAAACTGCTTGAATTAGGAGTGCGATACGATGAAGAACTGCCAGATTATATTTTAGTAATGGTTGTTAACAAGAAATCACGCCAGCAGATGAATGAAGATTTACATTTATTTTTGGAAGACAGTACGGAACCTTTTGTAAACTGGTTACATGATCAAGTACTAAAGAAATTGCAAAAAGTTACTGTTGCTAAGAAAAAGAGCAACAAAGACATTGCATCAACAGCAATTGTTAAACAAGAAGAAGAACAACAAAAAGTAAAAGTAGAAGATCAGTTTAATGACAAATCAGATACATCTTTAGGAGTTCCAACTAAACATGATAGAGACAGAGAATTTGAAGAGCTAGTAGGAGATTTAGCATTATTAAATGAACAAGATATTAAAACTGGTTTAAAAGAATCAGAAGTCGATGAAGAAAAACCACAAAAGAAAAAAAGCTCTGTACATTATTCGAGCTCTGAAAGTAATGCAAGTGACTCGGAAAAGAGGAATACTTCTACATCAAGTGTTACGATACCCATCACTTTTAGTAATGATAAAATAGAAACACCTCTTATCACGCCTTCACAAAATGAAGCTGTATCTGAAAAAGTTGATGATATCTCATCACAAAGTTTAAAGCGAACATCAAATGTTGACGAAATTGCAAACGAGAAACATACTCATAGCGCTAAGCGTTCAAAGATTTCTAATGAGTCAAATAGTGAAGATGATAGAGTAAAATCATATATAAATAAACCAAAAATAACATCAGTTGTTTCTGTTAAAACAAGACTTGGTGTTATTTCTCCATCAAAAAAGCTGGAATTGCAAACTAAAACTGGAAATGAAACTCGAAATGCATCAGCTAAAAATCATTCAGATGTAAGAAGAAATGAAACTATTAGTCAAAAAAATAGTTACAGTCAAAGTAAAAGTGTAGATAGAAGAAAACAACGAAATGAAGATTTGAGAAGTGAACTACGTAGAGATGATAAGATTCAAGTTCGAAAGTCAAATAATGATAAGTCTAGCAGGACTGAAGACTTAAGGGACAAAGAAAGACTAAGTAATAAATCAAGTACAATAAAATCTCGTCTTGGAATTAATACTCACAAACAAGACACACCACCTTTAAAGTCCTCTAATTCCACTAAAGTAAGTAAACCTAGAGTTAGTAATGTAAAAAGTAGATTAGGTGTAAGAAGTAAACAGAATAGAGGTCTTTTGGGTACACTATCAAGACTTTCGCAAATTTCTCAAAATAAAAAAGATTTTCAAGATGATGATACAGAATCTATAATTAATACTTCTCTTAAGTCTCATATAATAGCAGTTAAGAAATCGAAATCACAAAAGCCAAAACAAAAAAGTTTAAATGCATTAAACAAACATAGTGATTCAAGCAAAAATAATAAAAAAGTACAGGATGATGAAGATATAAACGAAGAAGACGAAGATCAATGTAAAGTTCCAAGTAAAATCATTGTTACTCCAAGACCACTAAAACCATTAAAGCCAACTCAAAAACGAGCCACACAATCTTTACTTTTAAAAGCTGTTGCTGAAGCAAATCAATCAGTAGTAATGCAAAAAAAAATGGATCCATGTTTAAAAGTAAGTATAAATTATGTAATTATAATCCTGTATTCTAAATTTTATTAATATTAACACCATTCATGAATTACTTTTATAGGAACAAAGAAAACCTGTAAATAAAATTAAAATAACACGTGATCCATGGGAAGGCAAAATACTTTCAGTGAGCTTAAATTCAAAGAAACGACTTGTTATGGAAAAAATTCAAGTTGAACTTAAAAATCCAGATAGAATAAAATCTAATAAAGCTCGTAAGTACATCTCACGATATTCATTATTTATAAAATTTATTTTAGAGACACTTAAAAATGAAATACTTTTAGATTCATCGCAAGTTGTAACTGATGAACATTTAGATGTGGTAAAATCATTATTTAAAAGAAGTGACGACAAACAAAAATTTGTAGTCACATTAAACGGATATAATAATAATATCTTAAAAGAAAGAAATTCTGATGATGAAGAACGTTTAGAAATGGAGGTAAATATATTTATGTTATTTGTGTACTTATTGCTTAATTTACAATTTATTAAATATTACTTATTACCTGGTAACAAAAGGTAAATGAAGATGATGAATTGGCCCTTGCCAATAACCAATATGAATCGTATGCTCAAAATGATCAAATGATTGATGATAATGATCACGATCATGACCACGATCATGACCACGATCATGACCACGATCATGATCACGATCATGATCACGATCATGACCGCGATCATGGCCGTGATCATGACCGCGATCATGGCCGCGATGATGATAACGACCATGATATACATGATATCAATGATGAATACACAGATACCGATTATATGGAGCACAAAATTGAAAGTAGCGAAAATGATAGGGAAGAAAATTTAAAACTTCAAGAAAGTTGTTCCAAAAGTAGGAGAAAATTAAGTCCTATAGTATATACTAGATCTCGTTCAAATAGTCCTGATAACAAACCTACACTAGCATCTACAGTTACTTCCGTTTTACGTAAGTTTCATTAATGTATGTTAAAAAATTAAATTGCTTTCTATGATTAATATTTGTTTTATAGGTATGGATAAACGACCTCTTATAAGTTCAGTTATTACAACTGTGGCAGACAAATCTAGTGAAAAGTGTCGATATTGGCCAAACTGTACATTAGGTATTAAATGTGCTTATTACCATCCTGAAGTTTCATGCAGGTAATACTTTTAATTGATAATTATGTACTTTATTAACCTTACCTTTTTATAAAAATCTTATGAATTTTATTATTTTAGTTCTTTTCCTGCTTGTAAATTTGGTGAAAAGTGTGCTTATAAGCATCCAAAATGCAAATTTGGATCGTCTTGCACAAAATTGGGATGTATGTTTTCACATCCCCCGGTACAATGCAAATATCATCCATACTGCATGAAACCAGGTTGTCCATTTTCTCATCCTAAAACTACGAGTTCCAGTTCATTAACATCATTAACTCCAGATATCTCTACTGTACGAGCTAAGTTCACATGGAAAAAAAAAGAATAAGTTTAAACATTAAAAATATTACATATTTAAATGAATCCTGATTATTTTTCTCTTTTTGAATGCGTAATATCTATTAAAATTAATTGGATGTTAAAAATATCAAATATTTTAACCAATTTGGTTTCTAGATTTTTCAATAGTTATTACGTTTCGAGCTACATATGTTAATGGTAGCAAATGTACAATATTAATTTATTATTATAAGATGAACCCAACATTAAGTAAATGTTTAATATATTTAATTATTTGCATGAAAGATGTAGTTAAAATATCTTAAAAATTCACTGATTAGGGTTCATAATTTGGGTTCAGAAAACATTAAGTATTTTTTTAAGAACCTTAATATTTTTCAAATAAGGACTTTTATATAGTTCACTTTGTTTATTTGCAATATAATCGATAATCTTACAAAACATTTTAAATAATACAGAAATTAATACATGGTTTAATCTTACATTAAATAAGGTTTAACCTTATAAATAAATTCTGTAAACTTTAATTTGTAGTATACAGATAAATAATGTTTCTCTTTTTTAAGTTATGGTCTAATTTATTTTTAGATCTTGTAAAAAGAATATTTGTAATAAAATAATCTATATTAAATGTTTATGTATTTTATTTAATTGTAGCTTTTTATATTGTATCATCGGCCCTTACAAAGAAGTAGCACGTTTCAAAAGTCATGATTTCCCACGAAGTGTCGATAATTTATTTAGAAGAGATTGTAAAAATATAATCTAAAAACATTATAGAAACGTGTGTTTTGAGACCTTAGAAATCCGATCCGAGATTCTAAATTAGCTATTTTTGTTCTTTTGTTATAAGGTGACTAGCTATTACGAAATTTAGCCGGTAAATAGTTGATGAATTACGTATCTGATGTTAGAATCATTTTGATTAGAATACTTTTTTACGAAAGCATAAAAGGGGGCCATCTACAGTGTATTTTATCTCATAAACACTTAATACTGTTGTATTAAGGTGATGTTAAACCCATTGTCATTGTCAAATACGGGGGACCACTTATTTCATTCAATTTTCAATTTTGAGCAAATATCTCTCTGGAAAGTTGTTTTTTTTTATTAGGACAATGATGTCTCATAAAGATATTTGCTAAAAATTGAAAATTAAATGAGAAAAGTGGTTTCTCGTATTTGTAGACGAAAGATGGCTTTAGCATCAACTTAAATAAAGAAGCTAGTCCAAGTCGACACTATTGAGGAAGATAACTACCACCGTGGCAGCGGTGACGCTAGTGAAAAGGTACCTATCTGCGCTATGTTTTGTATTTTACTTCCAATATCTTTGACGTAACTACTAGTCCAGTTGGCAGAGAGTTTGGAGTGGGAAAGTCGTATACTAAGTCTACGTTTTGGTGATTCTTATGTAAAATTTTCCGTAGAATCCGAATCTTTTATGGCAAACGTCCTCAAAAGTTGTGGAAAAAAGTTATAGGGGAGAGTACGCCAGTATGACCACCCATAGCTATTTTAGCTGTAACTTTTGTGTACCAAGGTGAAAATGAAAATTTCAAAATGGAATTAGTTGCATGAATGGACCTTTTTGACGTAATAAATTAGTTTTTGTCACAGTTAATAATCTGAGTTAAGTATTAATTAATACCGAAAAATGAGGGTATTGAGTTTCTGAAAAAGTGTCTCCCAGTATGACCACCTAACATTTATAGAGGAGTATTTTTGCTTTGAATGCTTTAAGAATTGTAATTCAAAGACAGGTAAAAGTTACAAAATAGTATGTTGTTTAAATCTATTTTAATTTAAATTATATCATGTATGAAATAATTAGTATTTAATTAGCTTATATATTGGGCATGTATTTAACCCTCGGAAAATAACTTTTGACACGGAAATTAATGGCTTTTTCGTTATTCTCGTAAGAATCTTCGGAGTTGTGATTTAAAAACACCTTAGAACCTCGTTTAATAACCGATAACATTTAATAGAGCTATAACATGCATCTAATCCAGCATATAAAGTACTGCCATCTAACGGTATGAGCCCAATAGCCATGTGTGGTCATATTGGGAGGGGGGTCATACTGGGGGACTCACCCTTAAACAAATTAAAATTAAAATAGGACGTTTTTTATCAATTTTCTTAAAATAACTTGGCCGGATGAAGTCGTAGAGAAAAATATTTAATACAAATATTGTTCCGTATTAAATTCTATAAAAAAAGTGCTATATGGTGATATATGGTTGGTGCAATAGTTTAACCACAAATCGACCCCTAGTGGAAATTTGAAAATATGAAAAACTGTGACAAATGTGCGAAAAAATGTGTAAAACCATGAGAATTTCGCGAGAAAGTGTAAAATTGGATGCTTATATTTGGAACAGGATTGTAAAAAATACTATAGAATATTTCATAACTTTTGTCACAGTTTCTCATATTTTTTCACAGCTTTTCACAGTTTCTAGCATTTTATCACAATTTCTCACAGTTGTAATTTCCTTTATATAAGAGAATGCAACGAAAAACAAATATGAGAAAATGTGAAAAACTGAAAAAGTGTGAAGAAATGTGAAAAATTGTGCAAGTTTTATTAGATAAAATACGTGTTTGTTATGAGTGGGAGAAACTGTGAAAGACTATGAAAATACTGTGAAAAATTTGTAAAAATGTGCATATTTGTAATAGATGTTCCAAAAGTATGTGTATTTTCACATTTTTTCACACTTTCTACATTTTTTTCATAATTTCTCACTGTTTTTCACACTTGTCATTTCCACTAGGGAAGTTTTACTATATATTTATGTAGATAATTTACCAAAATATATCTAACTCTGAGAAATAAATCCTTTTATATACTAGGAATAGTATCAGTGGCCCGAATACCGTAGGTACATTATTTTAAAAGTTATGCGAATTTTTGGTACCTATCTTGTCGTTATGGCCCAGACAAGAGGTTTGGGTGCAAAATAACTGCAAAGTTTTTACATATATTTACAAGTGTCCAATTATTATATGCAACAAGAAAAAAACGATTTTTTTTAAATTTGAACATTTTTTGGCATGTGTCAAAATTTTGTTCACTTTCATATTTCAAAAAATGGCTGTATTTTGGGGATTTTTAGACTTTTTGAAATCTTAATTTCCCACATCGAGAGTTCTTGAAAGAACCTTTAGTTTAAGCCCTGGTAGACTTTTGTACGATTAATAGTTCACGATGAGCCTGGATTTACTTTAACCCAAAGGTGCCTGAACATTACGGGTTTCTTCAGATATCGATTCCGTAATGTCTTCTGAGTAATTTAAGCTCAAAATGAAAAAAATCGGCAATAGTTTTTTAAAATAAACTCGATTTTACTACATTCTTTACAGGTTACAAGGTCTTACTTCACGTCAATGGGTTCAATTAATTTTTCTCTTCGGTCAATATATTTATTTGAGAGCTAAACTAATAGTAATAAACTTTCATGCTAACTAGTTCCTGAGATAATAAGCTTCAAAGTTGACAGCTATTTACGGTAAAAGTAGTTGCTCCATCGGTTCGATTAAAAAACGTACGTTAAGTTGGTTTCGAGTAGAATTTATATGTTATTTAGCAAAATTTTTAGTTAACATGATAACGCTTCAAAATAAGCCCGAAAAGGTAAAGAGCGCGCAGAGCTATCGAACGAGCGCGCGGGGATTTTATTGACTCAGCGACTCTAAAATCGCGCTCGGGCTTTACAACTTTGAAGCTTATTATCTCAGGAAATATTAATCGTACAAAAGCCTGCCAGTGCTTAAATTAAACGTTTTTTCAAAAAATTTCGATGCGGGTAATTAAGATTTCGGAAAGTCTAAAATTCCCCAAAATACAGCCATTTTTGCAAATGTTAAAGAGAAAAAAATTTTAAAACATGCTAAATATGGTAAGATTTGAAAGAAAATCGATATTTTCTTGTTGCATATAATAATTAAACACTTTAACTATATGTATAGACTTTGCAGTTATTTTGCACCCAAACCTCTTGTCTGGGCCATAGCGACAAGATAGTGCCAAAAACTCACATAACTTTTGAAATAATGTACCGATGGTAATCGAGTCATGGGTACTTTTTCTAGTATATAAAAGGATTTCTTTCCCAGAGTTACCACATAATCAATTTTTTAGAGAATTTAATACGGAAACACTTTTGTATTAAATATTTTTCTCTATGACATCATCCGGCCAAGTTATTTTAAGAAAACTGAAAAAAACGTCCTTTTTTAACTTTAATTTGCTTATAACTTTTTTCCACAACTTTTGAGGACTTTTGCCATACAAATTTTTCAAAGACCCCTGTGTCAGGGCTCTGCCGACAGGACTTACGTAAATTGTTAGATTTTCAGTAGCATAGTTGATTGCATATTCCAGCTATGTGCCTTTTCAGTATAAAAGGAAGTGTGACAACACAATCATACTATCCAATACGGCCCACGTAATAGAAATCATACAATACTTGTAACTAATGACCAGTGAAAGAGTCCCATACGCATTGCTTTACCACTTTTTCGGCTTCGACTAATGAGCGATTCTTTTGAAATTTGAACCAGACAATGCTTATATGTACAGATTCGAAGGGCATAGTATGCCGTTTTTTCTAAAAGAACTTGTTCAATATTGAGTAATTGTTTAAAATAAAGAAGTTGATAACACAGATCCTTGTAAAAATAAATTTTAGTTATTGAAAAAACGGCTTACTATACCCTTAGTATTTATATAAACATTAGCTGCTACGATTTTTAAAAGATTTTGTTATTATGTGGATTCAGAAAACGCGGTTTAAAGTACCGTTTCACTTTCCCGTAAGGATAAAAAACAAGTATTTGTTTTAAGGATAAATAACGATCCCTGATAGCTTATAATATATCCTTCATTAAACTAATAAAATATATTACTTTTAACATTTACCTATATTACTTAACGATCTTTAACTCCTTTCTACGCATCAATTTGCCTTTTAATAATCATTAAGTATACGTGAAACCCAGTATGTCCTACTTTCTGTAAATTTTCAAAACTCTGTAATATTGCCCTATATGCATATTTTCAACTAAAAAATTTTGTTATGTTAGTTTTTATGCTATATTTTGATATCTAGCCTGTCTAAATAGAATTATTATTTCAACTATGGTAAATGCTCAAAGCTTAGGTGGGCCATAGAAGGTACACTCATCTTATACGAAAACGTATTTTCTTAAAAACATATCTCGGAAACTATTAATGGAAATTTATTCACAAAAAAGTTGAAGTACCTAATTAGTTAAAAAATAATATTTAGTATCAATTTTTATTTTTTATTTTTTTCTCCATATTTTTTATTCCAAGAAAAAAAATGTTATCAAAATGTTTCCAAAAAAGTATCTTGACCAAGTTCTTTGCCCAGCTCATAAAATCTATTTGGTTCCGAGATACTAAAGGTTATTGTTTGATTAGTTTTTATTTTATAACGATTTTTCTAAGTCTTAATATTTTTAAATTGATTATTTGTGTAAACTCTAATGAATTTAGTGTAAATATTCTTGAAAGCGCTTAAAATTAGCTATTTTTAGCGCAAGATTTTCGGATATTGGTATACGCTGAACAAGATTATCGGATATTGGTATACGCTGAACAAGATTTTTGTAGAAAAAGGGTCACATCATGGAAACTATTCATGGAAATATTTAAAAAAAATTGTGATTAAAATAATTAATCTTTTATATTGGAACTGTTATTTATGAATTGGAAATTAAATGGAAGTGGTTTTCAACATGAAAAAATAATATTCTGATTAATAATATATATTTTTTCTTAAAATTGTTGAGGGTTTGATAAAAGTTACACCAATTTAATTTAATATTTCGTTATATACACTTAAAATATTGTACTGTAGTAAAATTTAAAGAATAAAAGCGAGATACAACAATTAGAAAAATGATACTTATTAATTTTAAATAAAATTGTAAATCATCTGAACAAATACGTGCAGCATACGCATATGTGTTCACAGTCTTACTATATCAGTGATCATTCTACTTAATTTGTATAATAAATACAGAATGCTGTAATTATTATTAGTAATAATTAAACTATTATTAGTCATAATTAAACTATTATTAGTAATAATTAAACTATTATTAGTAATAATTAAACTATTATTAGTAATAATTAAACTATTATTAATAATAGATAACTATTATTTTTTGTATTGAAGTTCATCCACTTGCAGTTTCTTGGCCTAACATGTGTTTGCATATCTTTATATTTTCCTACCTCATCACTTCATCAGTCATCACACCCCGCATTCGCCTAAGGTTATGCCTGTGAAGTGGGGCAAACCTGTATCAGGAGAAAACCTGCTCCGGGATGTTCGGTGAATTTGGCATGTTCACTTTGTTGAGTGTGAAATATCAACTGAACGATCGGATGAAGTTGCATTGGCCAGAGGGTTCCCGAAGGCGGTCGCCGATCGCCCGAGATGTGGCTCCGCCACCCCTCCACAGCGTCCATCTTAATGTACCTAAATTACTAAATAAACTGAACTGCAATGCATTATCTTTTTTCAATACTTTTAAAAATCATCAGGACTTTAAAGTTTCGCGAGTACAAACTGCTTTTTCACTTGTATTATCAGCATACAAAAACTTAAATCAGCTCCGTATCTATAGGAAATCTGCACTATCTAAAAAATATTTTTTAGAAATATAATGTACTTTTCGTAACTAAATAGTATAAGTTAGTACATGCAACTTATGTACGGAAAGTTTCGCATGTCAAGTTGACGAGTTGTAAGAGCAATCGGAAGAATACAACATTTATTTTTTTATAGTACCTAAAAGTAGTCAAAAAGAGCTTGCATTTGAGATCTGGAACGTTAAAACATATTAATCTGAGCCAAAGTTATTAACAATTGCAGATATGAACAAGAAAGCATGAAAAATCAACGGATTTAAGATACTTCAACTTCCACGAAGATTCATGCATTTTTAGTTGATATATTCAATTATTAATAACTTTGGCTCAGATTAATATTTTTAACGTTCCAGATCTCAAATGCAAGCTCTTTTTGTCTACTTTTACGCACTTTTAGCAGGTTTTGTTTAATGCAAAGACATGTGGAGTTATGGTCACAGCTAGAGGTACTACTTTCAATGAAATAATGCATATTCGGAGCAGAATAGCTGATATCTTACGAAAAGGGGCCTATTCACAAAAACTACCAGTACTACGCTTCATTTCTAGCTACCACTGAATGATCCTGAAAGTTTCAGAAAATTTCGGGATCCGCATCCCTGATGAGTCTTCTGCTAGAACAAATTTTCTGCCACAGAAAGGAGGATGCCCACGGATACGTAAAACTTGCTCCCTGTGGGGAACGCACGAAATCTAAACCCATCGTTCAGAGTATGAAAAAACATGAAATTAAAAAAAATCAGGGGAAGCTGAGATATTCAACAATAAAATGTTCACCCTTAACAGCTAAATATTTCAAAAATCAAGATAAAATACCACTGCACCATTTTTTTTGTCTTTCAGGGTATTACATGAAAGATCTTTAAAAAATCTATCAATCCTGAGATTTTATTAAGGATTAATTAGTTTTTATTAAATATCCCTATTGAATTTCGATAAAAAGGGGTGCTTTGCATCATATATTTTTAGAAAAAAGAAAGGCAAATAAAAGCTTGCTTTATGAGCACTATTATGGAAACTACTCCTATTGGGCAACGCATCCCTTATGACGATTTTTTAACCTCTTTTTAAAATACTCAATTTCATCCCCAACGAAGTATCGTCTAAAACTATCACTTTGCACCATTTCTTCTGGCCTCTCGGGGTATTAAATGAAAGATCTATACAAAATCTATCAATCCTAAGTAATTTTGAATGGGCAACGCACCCTTAAGGTAGCTTTCTGGTAATTTTTTACCTTAAAAGTGAAAAAAAAATTAATTGCAGAAAAGTGCTCTTTACTCGTTAATAGGAAACATACAAGTAATCCCAGCACAATAAAACATTTTCTTATAATTAAAGTAATACATTAAAAATAAAGTTTTATCGTTTTTTCGCTTTTCTACCAAATAGAATGAAAACTTGAAAGTTTAGTATATTTATAATTAATTATTGTTTACGTAATATAGTACCTGCTACAGTTACTTGATATAGTAGTAAATGTATTTGATACATGAAAGATTTAAAAAATGTTAATAAATGTGATGTTAGGATGCAATACGTAATATATCAGAATTTTAGTATTGTTTTCACAAAAGCTCGATTTTCTCAGCTTCAAGTTTTTCAGTATGCTACAGTTGATTTGCGTCAACATAATCCGTGAATCTTTTTCAATCTTTTTTTCAAATATTGTTTGGTGTATTTCGAACAAAAGCTAGCATTTTTTAATGTACTTTTATAATTACTAATGGTATATAAATGATATTAACCTTTAAAAAATCATCAAAATATGACATTTATTTATGATTTCAATATATAATATTTCTAAAAGTAAATTAATAGACTTAAAAGTATAATAAATGCTAACTTTTCTTATTTTTAATGTCTAGAATTATGATAAATTTTACTAAATCTATTCGATGAATATCTTGACTCTTTATATTACGAGTATTAGGTAATTTTTTCAGATTTTTATCCTGGACTAAACAAAACCTTTGGAAAATAACCAGAAAGCCACCTTAAGGAGACGTCGGATACCGACAGTAGATTCCTACTATCCTACACACGTATTTCGTTATTTATTTACAAAGTTAATTGTTTAATGACAAAATAATAGCTGTCCCCAATTTGTTTTACAGTAACCTAATTATATGTCCAAGCTGGTTTCATATGATTGTTTTGTTTTCGAGAAAACTTTGACAAACTTAGTATGTAAAGGTTAATCTCCACGTAGTTGGCCCTTTTAGTGTGTCAAAGTTTTCTCGAAAACAAAACAATCATATGAACCCAGCTTGGACATATATGTAGATTACTATAAAACGAAGCGGGGACAACTATTATTTAAAGAAAAATATGATTTCTCTTAAAATTATGAATGAAAACTCAATTAGACAAGGACAGAGATATCCGGCGTCCCCTTAAAGCGTTTTTATTAGTTGTTCCTGGATTAGGCCGAGTGTAGGTTCAACATCTAGACGTTCCTGACCCACACAGGATTACGGTACCATTGCATTACGGGTTCAAGTGATAGTGAGTTAATGGGATTCATGATATATTCTGCCGAACAGCCCATCCAGCTCAATTTTCCGAAATTAGGGGCGTATACGTCTTAGTTAGGGAATGAATAGTTAGGGGGTTATGTGAGTATAAGGTTATGGGGTTACGAGGTGATGGAGTTCAGAAAACACTGTCCAACAGCCCATTCAGCTTAATTTACCGAAATTAGGGGCATATACGTCTCTTTCCCGTTGGGTTATGGAGATTGTAGGGTTATAAGCTTATAGAGCTAAGGGTATAAATGATTGGGGGGGTTATCTGCTTACAGGGATATGGGGTTCTTGGAGTTAAAGAGTACATGGATTAAGGATTTTTGGAGTTATGGGATTCTTGGGCCTATATTTTGAGGTTATGAAAATCCTGACATGATGGGGTTCAATGGAACTCGGATTAGGAATCTGCGACCCCAAGAACGAATAGTAATGGTGGTCTGGTTCCTGGAAGAAATTTTTCAATTTCGTTTGAGGAGCTGTAAATTATTCGAGGGGGACACATTTTTCGCTACGCATTTAAATCTGAATTTTGAATCATTTTTGGCTATAGAAAGTGTAATAGTACCTCAGAGAGGCCTAGAAATTTGTTGAAACCATTTGGTGAATGATTTAAGTTAATCAAGAAGGTAAAAAATGCAGTTTTTTGTATTCTAACTTATACAAAGAAAAATTATATCCTTCTAGGTTAAAATTAGCAAATATTTATATAATTATTCCTGCTGGATACGGATATGGTATAAATTGTGCTGCAGCATTGATTAGCTCCGTGAATATTGGGTCATTTCAAGGTCAACACATATTTTTAAATAGTTACTCACGAAATTTTTGACCCCGAAATAGTAAAGAGCGAAAAATTTTACATCCGAGCATGACTTTAACCGTGACCTCGAGGTTAAGGCCAATAGTCAAGGTCAGTTAGAGGTAAAATGATCATTTAAACTGTCACTCTTATTTCTAACTGTGGAATTGGCAGGGACAGCAATCGTGGAGTTGAAGGGCAGTGACCTTTGGTGACTTTGACCTCGAGGTTGTCAAGGTCACGGATCAAGGTCATTGTAAGGTGAATAGATCATTTCGACTCTAAATTCTTAATTTTAACTTCGAAATTGAAAGAGGTGTTAATAGTTGAGTTAATACCGGATGAAAATCTTTGGTGACCTTGATTTCAAGGTCAAAATAAAACAAAACTTAAAATCAAATTAGTTCTTTAAACAACGATCCTTATTTTGACCCCGAAAATGAAAAGATACAAGAATTTTACATCCGCAGATGAGACCTTGACCATAAAAACAAGATCAATGATCAAAGTAAGTTCGAGGGTAATAGATCAATTATACCGCAAGTTCTAACTTTTCACCAAAGAAATAAAAGGGCTGGTCATATTTCGAGGCAATAGACGAGCGAGCTAGTCTACAGAACCGTAACGGTAACCGCCCTTTCCTACCGGGGGGGAGGTGCTGGGGATTGGTCGCGTGTAGAAGTTTACCACGTACCCAAGGGGCCTGGAATTGGTCGCGTATAGACATTTAACCCCGTACCCGTGGGACATGGGGATCGGTCGCGTGTAGACGTTTACCACTCGTAAAATCTCCAACCCTACGCTCTTTGCACAGCATTGAAGTAAATTAGCCTCTAAACCATCTACGTCCTAACTCTTAAACTTTACGGGATCTATGCAACAGACATGCGACCTAATCTCTAAGCTATAACCCCACCAATCCTATGCGCTTTACACGCAGCGTTGGGCACGGTTGGATTTTAGATGACAGAATCCCTAGATCCTAGTAATAAAATTTGACATAGTGGTCAGCTATGTTCAGATCATTGGCGCGAAATGCCACGGGGTGTTCTCAAACCCATCCGATTCGACTCTGCAAGATTATTTGGCAGAGCCGAATCGGATGGGTTTGAGAACACCCCGCGGCATTTCGCGCCAATGATCTGAACATAGCTGACAATTATGACAAATTTTATTACTAGGATCTAGGGATTCTGCCATCTGAAATCCGACCGTGCCCAACGCTGCTAATACCCCTAATCCTAAACCCACGTTTCCTGAACTCACGAACTCCAAGCCTTGTAACCTCAAAATTCACTTTACTTTCCCTTTTGAAAAAGTTTGATGCTATATTTTGATAAAAAGTCTAAAGGCGTTACTTATTATGCTAAGTTTAAAAAAAATGATGAACACGTGTTGGATGTACTCCTTTAACGTACAGGTTTAAAATAGCAAAAATAGCACATCTTAATTAATGGACTTAATATGTAGCAAAAATCCTGGACTGGACTATTTCTTCTTTATTATAAAGAAAATTGAAATAAATTCAGATGGATCGAGTAATACAAACCAATTTCCCATAACTTTTTGAAATTGATGAAAATCAAGATTTTTTAGGAAAATGCAAAATTCAAGTTGCTGTACAAAAACTGTTTTATTTTCATTTTTATCCTTGTACAATAATTGGTTTTTCCCCCTCTTTCAAATGAACTTAAGTATACTGCTATGAAATTGCGATAAGATACCGAAAAAATGGGTTGGAAAATAAAAATAGCAAAAAAAGTTTATTCGAAAAATTAAAACCCAGACAGAAAAACCATGTCGTAAAGATTAAAAAGACCGCGTCATATTTTTAAAATAATTTCTGAAAAATAACTGAAATGATTAAAAGAAAGCCTATTTTTTAAAATCTTTTTAATGAGATGTTATTTTGATTCATATACTATTTCTTATTATATAAACTATAAAATTATTCCAAACTGACTGAAACAAAAATAAAGATTGTATTATTTGTTAGAAATATTGTTAGTAAATAGAAAAGTAAAAATAGAACAAAGTTTAAAGATTAGGTAACCTACATACCTTTTTTAAAATTAAGGTTGTCAATGATTATTTTAAACAAATAGCTGAATTTCTGTACGCAATAAAAATAACATTTTAAACCCTAAAATTCATATGAGTCTAGTACTTGAACTTTTATTCCTAAACCTTCAGAACTGATAACTCTAAATTTCAGATCGTTCAAATGTCAACGTTCTGAAACACTGCGGTATATAATATCCCAGACGCACCGTGAGTCTAGATTTAAAATCAAATTTTAATATAGTAGCATATTAATGCATTTAAATTCAGAAAAAAATTATTTTAAATCAAATTTGTTTACAATTAAAATTTATTAGATGAAAAAGTTCTTATATTTATTATAAATACTATTCTATATTTATTAACATTATATTTAGCAAAATTACTAAACAAAGTTGACTCTGATTCATTAAATATTTACTAATAAAAATTTTTCAATACGATACCAGTAAATGATTGAAATTCTGTTACGTAATTGATAATGTTTTAAATGCAGTAATATGAATATCTTTTTCTTCCGTTACCATGGTATGAAAGAGTATTATTACAAAAGTGTTTATAACTTTATAATTATATTTGATGTTGTCAGTAAATAATTTTCACACTTTGAAATACAATTTTTGAAAGTTAAATTTCTAAACAAACATACTTTTGATATATTTCTATTGTAAAAACATACTGTTATAAATCATAGTTTTGTAAATACCAATATATTACGTAAGTTTAAAAAAATTACATAGCTTACATTTTCAAAATTTCAAGGAATTATCTTTTATATATGAGGTTAATATAGTATAATTAATTTGTAAATATGTACGACAATTTTTCATTTAAAAAAAAATCAGCTACTTTATATAGCAATAATATAATGTTCAATTAAGTGTTCAATTCGATTTTATTTTCAAAATGATTTTTATAATGGTACCCATCCATTTTAAAATTAAGCTAAGAACTTTCGTAGTTAATTAAATTTTTTGTTTTATAAATCAAATTTTATATATTAAGATTTTTTAATCTGTACACAAATATATAATTGCGCTTCGTTAAGGTTAATTGAAAAAAACATTTTTAACAATGGGTTTATGGTGCCGGTCAGAAGAAGCTAATAGCTGGAAGTAAAATTGAGTATTCGATGCTAGTGTAACGGATCTGACGAAAGTTCTCACGTCAACCAGCACGAGATTTTAAATTTTCTCTCTTGGTCCCATCAAACTCTGAGTCGACGACTGCATAGTTTTTAGCAAATTAAGATGATAGAGAAAACGTCTAGGTGGACGGCTCTTTAGATTTTAGCATACCGTGGCATATTATTACACTAGGTGTTGTATCCGTCGTTGAGGAGAAGGTCTAGGTGAACGGCTCTGTAATTTTTAGCTGACTGCGATGTGTCATATCAGGATAAGGGGCCATCGGAAAGGAGGTATATAAGTGAACGACTCCGCAGTTTTTAGCTTACTGGGGTATATTATAGCACTAGCTGTCATATCTGAATAAGGAGCCGCGGAGGAGGAGGTATAAGTTAATAGCTCCGCAGTCTTTAACTTAGCTTACTGGGGCATATTATTACACTAGATGTCGTATCCGAATGCGAGACCGTCGGAGAAGAGATCTGGGTGGATGGCTCCGTCACTTTTAGCTTACTGGAGTATATTATTGCACTAGCTGTCATATCTGGATAAGGGGCCGTCGGGGAGGAGATATAGGTGGACGGCTCCGCAGATTTTAGCTTACTGGGGTATATTATTGCACTAAGTGTCGTATCCAGACGTGAGGCTGTCGGAGAAGAGATCTAAGTTCATGGCTTCGTCATTTTTAGTTTACTAGGGCTTATTATTGCACTATGTGTCATATTTGGATGCCGCGCCGGTGACGAGGTCTAGGTGGAAGGTTCCGTAGTTTTTAAAGAAATAAGGCATATTAGCGCACTAAATGTCATATCTGGGCGCAGGGATGTCAGAGACGAGGTCTAGATGGACTCCTTTGTAGTTTTTGTCAATTGTAACATTTATTTCAAATTGTTAATCAAACAGGTGTTAAAAAAAATAAGGTCGAGGAATATGCTTTAAAGTTAAAAATTTTTCCGTGAGTCTGAGCACATACCCGTTTTGTTTCTAATTTTTCCTTAAATGTATAATAGTAACATAAACTGCAATATGCGCTCTATAAATCATTTTCTTATCTGAGAAATCTAAATCTAGAAATCTAGATTCCTTGAATAATTTTGTGCGTTAAATTTTAAGGGCTTATTCAAATACTCATAATTGTGATTTATTTCTAGAATGAGTGGCCAGTGTATCGACACTGAAGTTGAAGAACATTTCATTATTTCGCCTAAAAAACTTTTAGAAACTATACTTCCAACTATTAAAGATGTATTAGAAAATATGGAATATTTAAGACTGAAAGCATTATCTTCAACAAACTTTGATCCTTCTATTAAATCCTTATTAAAAGAATCCTTACTTGTATTAATTTCAATTTGGAAAAAAACATATATACCTATTATATCTAATCGAGGAATCTAGAAAATAATTAATAAATAATATGAAAGTTTCAAAGCTCTTATAAAACGTCAAAAATCACATCCAAATTCACTAAATCTAAAACAAGATATAGAGACATTCAAAATTTCTGTAGATAGACTTCTTGATTTAGCCCGTTGTAAATGCTTTGATTTAAACGATCTTGTCGACAGCAGTAAATCTCCATCTGTAACAGACGTAAATCAAAAGAAAATATTCAGTCTCAGGTACCCTTGAAAATAGGTCGGAAGAGTCTCAACCATAATAGTACGTTATTAATTGAAAACAGCGAACAAATTGAACCAGTGTCTGATGACAATTATGCAGAAAATCATGAAAGCTGTTCCTCTAACGCTGTAATTCCAACAAGCTCTCAAACAAGACTCAGGTTAAAAAATTTCTCGCAAGTATGTGACAAGCATCGATTATCTGACCGCACGGCTGCTGAAGCCACAATAACAGTTTTAATGGACTTAAACAACATTATAACATTGATATTCCAGATAATAATCTCACTATTGAAATAAGTAAGGTCAGAAGGGAAAGGGAAAGGAGCAGAAATCAATTAGATCTTTTATTTGATAATACTAATGTTTGGGGGTTATATTATGACGGTAGGCGAAATAAAACTTTGATAAATGAAAAAATGTACAGTCCAACTCTTACCACAAGAAAGTTGTTACTCAAGAGCATTTAACTCTGATAAAAGAAGCAGGTTCGGAATATATAGGCCATATTTCGCCTAATTCTGGTCACGCAAACGGAATATGTAATGCAATATTTGATAAGTTAACGGAAATCAATGCTCCTTTACAAAAATTATTTGTCGTTGGATGCGATGGGACAGTAGTCAATACGGGATGCAATAACGGTATCATTAACAGTCTTGAAAGCCGCGTAGGAAAGTCCCTCCATTGGTTCATTTGCTTACTACATCTAAACGAGCTGCCTTTGAAACGCATAATCGAGAAGCTTTACGGCGTTGCTAAAGGTCCTGAATCATTTTGTGGAGAAATGAACAAACTTCTCCGAAACTGTGAGACATTGCTGGTGATAAAATTTGAAAAGATTGAAGCAGAATTACCTCATATCAACAAGACAAAATTAAGTACTGACCGAAATTACCTTTCTCAAATTGTCGAAGCAGTGAATTCAGGCACGTGCTCAAATAAATTAGCAAATCTTACGCCTGGGAATATGTCTCTTGCAAGGTGGTTAACTACAGCCGCGAGGTTTTGGAGATTATGGGTATCTCAAGAAAAGCCTAACGATAAATTGAAGATTGTAGTTACGTATATTATGAAAGTATATGTTTCAACTTGGTTAAGGATTAAAAAATTTAAATATTGTATTGACGAACCTAACAATTTACTACACATGATTAAAATATCTCGATATTAGCCACCTACTTTACGAACTTTATTTGATGAAACCATTCACAATAATTCATACTTCGCTCATCATGAAAATATTCTTTTGGCAATATTAGCTGACGAATGCAAATCAATCAGGCAGAAGGCTCACGATAAAATTGTAGAAGTTCGAGAAAAACATCCTGAATCTAGAAACAGTATAAGAAAATTCATTAAACCAAATATTAATTTTGATACAAGTAGCTATGAATTGTTAATAATTTGGGATATTTGTGAGACTGAACAACCATTAATTAAATTATTATCAGCAGAGCAGCTACTATATTACGTAAATAACCATGATCCACGAAATAAAATGTTCAGATTTCCTTGCCACAAGCTGTGGAAAGGGGTGTAAAAGAAGTGATCGAAACATCAAAACATGTTTGTGGCGAAGCAGCCAAAGACAAGTACATAAGAACAACATTACAAAGAAGAAAGATTATGCCAAAACTTAATATGAAAGCTGAATTTAAAATGTAAATATTATAAATATAATAATTTTATAGATTATATATAATAGGAAGTAGTATATGGATCAAAATAACATCTCATTAAAACTTTAAAAAAATAAGCTTTCTTTTAATCATTTCAGTTATTTTTCAGAAATTTTTTTAAAAATATGACGCGGTCTTTTTAATCTTTACGACATGGTTTTTCTGTCTCGGTTTTAATTTTTCGAATAAACTTTGTTTTGCTACTTTTATTTTCCAATCCATTTTTTCGGTAGCTTATTGCAATTTCATAGCAGTATACTTAAGTTCGTTTGAAAGAGGGAGAAAAACCAATTATTTTACATGGATAAAAATGAAAATAAAACAGTTTTTGTACAGCAACTTGAATTTTGCATTTTCCTAAAAAATCTTGATTTTCATCAATTTCAAAAAGTTATGGGAAATTGGTTTGTATTACTCGATCCATCTGAATTTATTTCAATTTTCTTTATAATAAAGAAGAAATAGTCCAGTCCAGGATTTTTGCTACATATTAAGTCCATTAATTAAGATGTGCTATTTTTGCTATTTTAAACCTGTACGTTAAAAGAGTACATCCAACACGTGTTCATCATTTTTTTTAAACTTAGCATAATAAGTAACGCCTTTAGACTTTTTATCAAAATATAGCATCAAACTTTTTCAAAAGGGAAAGTAAAGTGAATTTTGAGGTTACAACGCTTGGAGTTCGTGAGTTCAGGGAACGTTGGTTTAGGATTAAGGGTATTAGAGATCAGAGTGCCTGTCTGTTCTGTAAAACGCGTAGGGTTAACGGGGTTACGTTTTAGAGGTTAGTTTACCTGTCGTGTAAAGCGCGTAGGATTGGTGGGGTTATAGCTTAGAATTTAGGTCGCATGTCTGTTGCATAGATAGCGTAGAGTTCAAGAGTTAGGACGTAGGTGGTTTAGAAGCTAATTTACTCAAGTGCTGTGCAAAGAGCGTAGGGTTGGAGAGTTTACGAGTGATAAACATCTACACGCGACCGATCCCTAGGTCCCCCGGGTACGGGGTTAAACGTCTACACGTGACCAATCCCCGGCCCCTTGGGTGCGGGGGGTAAACTTCTACATGCTACATATCCCCAGGTCCCCCGGGTAGAGGGGGTGAACGTTTACACGCAACCGATCCCCAGGCCCCTACGGTAGGGGGTAAATCTCTATACGCGACGGATCCTCAGGTCCCGGGTACTGGAGGTACACATCTACACGCGACTGATCCCCAGCACCCACCGCCCTCCGGTAGAAAGGGGGGGTTACCGTTACGGTTCTGTAGACTAGCTCGCTCGTCTACTGCCCTGAAAAATGACCAGCCCTTTCATTTCTGTGATCAAAAATTAAAACTTGTGGTGTAATTGATCTATTACCCTTGAACTTACTTTGATCATTGATCTTGTTTTTACGGTCAAGGTCTCATTTTCGGATGTAAAATTCTTGTATCTTTTCATTTTCGGGGTCAAAATAAGGATCGTTGTTCAAAAAACTGATGTGATTTTAAGGTTATTTTTTTCATCTTGACCTTGAAATCAAAGTCACCAAAGATTTCCATCCGGTATTAACTCAACTATTACCACCCCCTTCAATTTGGAAGTTAAAAATAAGAATTTAGAGTCGAAATGATCTATTCACCTTGCAATGACCTTGATCCGTGACCTCGACAACCTCGAGGTCAAAGTCACCAAAGGTCACTGCCCTTCAACTCCACGATTGCTGTCCCTGCCAATTACACAGTTAGAAATAAGAGTGACAGTTCAAATGATCATTGGACCTCAAACTGACCTTGTCTATTGATCTTGACCTCAAGGTTAAGGTCACCTACGATCACCGCCAGGTATCTCCTGGTGCCTTTTCAACTCCAAGATTACCTTCCCTGCCAATTCCACAGTTAGAATTAAGAGTGACAGTTCAAATGATCATCTTACCTCAAACTGACCTTGACTATTGACCTTGAACTCGAGGTCACGGTTCAAGTCAGGCTTGGATGTAAAATTTTTCGCTCTTTACTATTTCGGTGTCAAAAATTTCGTGGGTCACTATTTAAAAATATGTCTTGACCTTGAGATGGCCCAATATTCACGGAGCTAATCAGCAGCAGGAATAATTATATATATGTATATATATATATATATATATATATATGTGTGTGTGTGTGTGTATATATATATATATATATATATATATATATATATATATATATATATATATATATATATATATATATATATTAGCTAATTTTAACCTAGAATGATATAATTATTTTTTGTATAACTTAGAGTACGAAAAACACCGTTTTTGACCTTCTTGATTGATGTGGAACAACTTAAATCATTCACGAAATGGTTTCAACAAATTTCTAGGCCTCTCTGACGTATAGCCAGAAATGAATCAAATTTCAGATTTAAATGCGTAGCGAAAAACTTGCTCCCTCGAATAATTCACAGCTCCACAAACGAAATTGTAAAAATTCTTCCAGGAACCAGACCACCATTACTATACGTTTTTGGTGTCGCTGATTCCGAATCCGAGATCTATTTAACCCCATCATGTCAGGATTTTTCATTACCTCAAAATATAGGCCCAACAACTCCATAACTCCTAAAATCCTTAATCCATGTACCCCTTATCTCCAAGAACCCCATAACCCAGTAAGCACATAACCCCCCAATCATTTATACCCTTAGCTCCATAACCCAACGGGAAAGAGACGTATATGCCCCTAATTTCGGTAAATTGAGCTGAATGGGCTGTTGGACAGTGTTTTCTGAACTCCATCACCTCGTAACCCCATAACCTCATAATCACATAATCCTCTAACTATTCATTCCCTAACCCCATATCCCACATATCCCAACGGGAAAGAGACGTATATGCCCCTAATTTCGGAAAATTGAGCTGGATAGGCTGTTCGGCAGAATTTGTCATGAACCCCATTAACTCACAATCACTTGAACCTGTAATGCAATGGTATCGTAATCCTGTGTAGCCCAGGTGTGTCTCGATATTGAACCTACATTCAGCCTGACCCAGGAACAACGACATGGACGTAGTAGGTTACTGTTCCCTTTGTGACAACGCCTGCGGGCCCGCTTTCTCACCCTGACCAGCCGCCGATAGTCGGGATCCGACTTCCTGCAATATAAATATTATTCGGGTGTTTGCCATGACGGCATGAACGCCGCTATCCAGAGTCTCTGCCGGATCACCAAATAACTCCGTTGCTCGCCGATAAGCCACGTGGAGGTGCCCTGAATTGCAAACACTCGAAAAAACATTACCCGTTGAGAAATATATTATAACTCAGAATTCACTCGAGACCAGTGAGGTGGACGTGGAAATGGTAATTATAAAACAGCGATTTTTCTACTAACGTCGTTTTATGAAGATGACTAGCGACCTCTTGAAGCTAGTTGTTGCTGTGGCAGCGGTCTGTAAAATGACAACAGTAAGTCAACTTTCAACTGGCCTTATGATGTCGAGAGTCATCTCCGCGAAACGTCGCTATTAGAAATAACGCTGTTATTTGATTAGATTTTTTCATATCCATCCAGGACTTGAGTGAATTCTCACCTACAATATAATTTACTTAGACATTGTTTGATAAGAGTACATCTATCTGTCAACTGCCACACGCTATATATATATAATTCTAACATAAAGAATTCCGCACTTGCGGGAATACAGTAAATATGCGGGAATAAAGTAAATTTGAGGGAATAAGGTACCATATTCGACCCACTTTTCAGATTAATAAAGTGGCCATTATAGTTACGACGTAAATAAACTAATAAAACTCATTTTACATAATATGTGAACGAATATCACGGTACCTGCATATCTATTTATACTATTCTAATGAGATATACTATAATATGTTAGCTATAGAACAATGAATTTATTACACAATATACCCAGTACGTTTAATCGCTGTTTGAAGAATCATGCTGATAAGTTATACATGTGTATACGGTATACTGAAAAAACTATATATATCTACTATTTCACAATTACAAAAATATGTTTTTATATTTAAATATAAAAACTGAATAATTTCTAGAGTCTCGGATTGCACAATACATTTACTTTTGTCATTTCCTAAAAAGCAATTTTAACTAAATTAAATCTGTGTAGTTTTTCTTATTCATTTTTAAGTTTGCTTGGCATGATAATTTTGTTAACGCTAACGCAAAGAAAATTAAGAGGCAACTAATTGTCAGTACTGTTTGTAATCAATTTCTATTTTCGAATAAACTCAAAAGATTTCAAATTTCAAAAGACTCACATGTTGGTACTTTGTTTTCCAATGTGCTTATGGATGAAGAAAAAAAAGTTTAATAAGTTTAAGTATAATGTAATAACTTTCTCTAAAAGATAACAAAATAATTAGTATTTGTGCACACATGTGCCACATATAGGTTTTCGTAGTTATTTGTCCCGCAGAATAGAATGGCACTGTGAGTTTTTCCTGCAAAGCATTTTTTAAACAATTGTTTAAACAAATACATGAATTTATAAGCAAATTATTTTAACAATGTCTTTCGCGAGTAATGTTCTTTCATGTTAATGTACAACATCCCGTAATTAGTTTTTCGATACCAAGGATAGTTTAGTCATGGGTTTTAATTGGTTAATATATATTTTTTGTAATTGAACATAATCAAACTTTTGTGTACAATTTTACCCAGCCGGGATAAATTTATTAATTTCTAAGTGTACTTTAAATGAGAGTTACAATTTAACCGTTATTAACGTTTTTTGTTGCATAATAACGTTATTATAAACAATTTTTGAATACTCAACGAAATTCATCATAAAATACACGTAGGAAAAGGTACGTTATACAAATATTATAAAATATTATGTATGTCTAGAATTAGGAAGTGGGTGTTCAAATTTGCCCCACACATAAATTTATGTTTTGAGAATTATTATAAAACATATTAGGCTCCTTTTATTGTTTAACGAGGTTCAAAATCTTTATAAACGAATATATTCTAACTAGAAAAAATTCAATACTTTCATTACTTAATTCATTGTTTGATATACTGAAGTTATTAGATATCCAAAATCTTATAGAGAATTTTGAGAAAATTGAAAAACGTCTACTAAAAAAGGACGCGAGACTATACTACTTAAAATTTTGTTGAAAGGTAGATTTTGTTTGTCTTTAATATGCTCGATTAACAAGCCTGAACAAGAATTTGAAACTCCCCTAACTTCTTAAGAGAATCGCTTTTTTCAAGAGCGATTAGTCCAAGCTATCGATGGGAGTGCTTTTTCTCAGAGTGATTCATTAAAATTCTTGAGAGGATTGCTCCCTTCAGGAGCCAATCAAAATCACTTTGAGCTGGCACTCGTCAAAAGCTTCCGGAGAAATCGCTCTTGCGAATAGATCTCTTACAAAGAAATAAATATAAAAATTTGCTGAATAATAGTTAAATATTGACTATCTCCTAGAACGCTCTGAACACCTAAATAATATACAAGTCATTTTCGAAATTCTGGCACAAAAAATTGGTTGAGACGCGACTAATAACGAAAATCATGTAGATTGCGAATGTTTTTGTTATTTTTGGTTCAGATAAGTCTCCTGTAAAACAATTGAGTGCCCTATATGCTACGAATTACGTCATTAGCCATTTTAAATTTTTTGTATTTATTATTCACACCAAAATAAAGAGAAGGCAGTTAATTTGTTTTAAATAAATTTTATGCATAATAAAAGATTATAGATTTGAATTTGAAATACTCACAAGCTAGAAAAAGGATCTTTTTGGAATGTATTTTAAATACACTAAAGTTCAAAGTCTATATGTTAGAATTGGTTGTAAATTCCTTAATTGTTTATAAACTCAAAATAACTATTAACTATAACAAAATTAAATAACAAATTAAATAACTCCCATACTTAAAGGAATTCAGTAGAGAAAATTATGTACCAAGGGGGTTTTTGAGGTCGCTGATTTCGAATTTCTCTAATATATAGATACTATCTAATATGGCCGACTTAAGTATACCAAATATTTATAAATCATGATAAAAAACTAAAATTATTTATGTAAAGTACAGTTTAAAGGTTTTTGAACGTAAAAAATATCTTTAAATTATAGTAAAAATGTGAAATTATATTATATGAAGTACAATTTTAATAATGTTGAGCTCGCTGATTACGAATCTTACATAGAAATATTCAAATTCAAGATGGCGGATCCAATATGATCGTCCTATATATAATAGTACATTATGCATCAAGGGAGTAAAGTGGGCAATGTACGCACTGTGTGACGTTGCCGACCGAGCGAAGCGAGGTCGGCATTTCACACAGTGCATGCTTGCCTACTGTACTCCAGAGGTGCGTATACTACTTTTCACCACACCCCCGTAAAGAAATGACTGTACGCATCTCAGCAGGCCGTACAGTACCCCATGCTCTGCCTAGAAGTAAAGTGACTTGTGTACGCGCGACGCGCTGTTTTACCGCTCGAGACGCAGTCGTGAGCGGAAAAAGGCGCATCGCGCATGCGCAAGTCACTTTATTCCCTAGGCAGTCCATGCGGTACTGTACGGCCTGCTGAGAGGGCGTACAGTCAGCACTTTACGCGCAGTGTGGTGAAAAAATCATTATAAAGTATGATACAAAACTAAAAATATTATTACTAAATTGAAGTGGAAGGATTAATTGAAGGTCGGCAATAATGTTGGTAATCCTGATCTTCCTCGTGGATTAAATGATATTCAGATATTTCTTCTTGCTCCATACCAGTTTATTCTATTTCATCGCAAGACAGACAATTTGAACAATCCCACCAGTGCATACAGCACAAGCTATAGGGTGCATTACATTTAAATTTTTAAACTTTACAATTGAATGATAAGTTAAATAACTATATTTAAGTAAATACCTATTATTGAACTATAAGCATTGGCACTAGAAAGAGGCGCCAACACTGCTGCACAACGGAAAAGATGACACTCTAGAATAACACCGAAAATTTGATAATATATTTAGTATTAACACAAATTTAATTGATATAATAATAAATATTTTCTGTATTACCAATAGATTTTGTAATAGAAAACACAGTCACAATTGTTTTATTACTTCAACGAAACCACCGAACTTTCTCGTATAAATGTTGTGTACTAGGTGTACGATGCACAGCTCCTAATTCGGCATTTCTCATACAAATTAGGAAGTATAAGATGGTCAACAGACTTTTCATTTAAAGTACGGTATTGTTATGTACGTATGTAAAGCTATTATAGCACTAGGTGGGTACGTACAAGGAGCGTCCACAACCTGCGAGAAACGGTTTTTGATGAGGCTTTGAGAAGTGGTTTCTGGTACTTAAAGATGATGCTTAGCACACGTATAGTTTTGTTTCATTGGCCTTCAATATATAACCTTTTGTCTTCATAATCCGCGTTATTTCAGTAAAAAATGATACCTATACTTCGTATCATAACTCTGAAATTTTTTTTTACTAGAGAAATTATGTAATAAGATAAAAAAGTTGAACGAGCTTTAATTTGAGCTTTGTTTCATATAATAGTATATTGTGTAACTATAGTGCGCGAAGCAGGTGATGATCGAGTGGGAAGTTTGTCGCCCGAGCGTAGCGAGTGCGACAATCACAAGCGTTCGAAAATTACCTGATCGCACGTGCTGCACATACTATTTTTTGAAACGAATATGAAAAGGTCAATCACGTGAGGTATATAAATTGAAGTCGAATTTTCGCGACTAAATGTTTGTTTGTATACAGCGTGCGCGAAACAAAATGCTTCGTGCACGCTCCGGTGAAAATGTGGGAATCTGGCGCTTCGCGCACGCTATTCACGCATAAGAAACCAGTTTCGCACACGCAGTTTCAAAAAAGTATTATTCTGTTGCAAAGTTATGAACAATAGAAAATGATGAAAAATGCATATAAATTTAAGGATTTTCAGCTCTTTAAATTCAATAGTTTTCCATTCGTTTTTGTCATCATTTTTCATTGTTCATAACTTTACAACAGAATAATATATTTATATGAAACAGCTCACTTTACAGCCCTTTTGTTCAACTTTTTTATCTTATTACATCATTTCTCTAGCACAAAGACTTGCAGAGTTATGATTCAATTTATAGGTACCATTTTTAATAAAATATCGCGTATTTTAATTTTAAAAGGTCATGTCTTGACCCCAAGGGCCTATGAGACGAGACTACGGGTGCTAAGCATAATTTTTAGGTACCAGAAACTCCTTCCTGTAGCTTAACCGAAAATCGCATCCCGCAGGTTGTGGACTGTCCCTGTTAGATCTAGGTAGTTTCGAGCCAAGGCCGCCGAGCACCGAGTGGAGCTGTAGAGATATTATCTGTCATTTTCTACACGCCAACCTATTTATTTCAGAGTTACACTTCATTATATTCGTTATTTATTCTTCTTTCATAACTATAAAATTATCACTTCAATTATACCATTATACAAAAAAAAACCTTATGTTTTCATGCATTATGCATAAATAATCAAATATTGTATCAAAAACGCGAATAAATTCTGAATAAAAAAAGCATATTTTCAAAATATAAACCCCCAGGAATAAGTTATTGGCATTGAGAATGATATAAAACATTTTCTTTTTTGATTACATATGTTAATACAACGGATCATTTTTTCAAAAAATAATCATAGAAAGATTTTTTTATCTTTTTTATTAAAATAACACATAGGACATGAAAATTATGTAAATATAAATATATTCCCTGAAAGTACATCTCTTTAGCTTCAAAATGAACACCTATAAAGTTTCGAAAATTCATTTACATATATTTGTATTACTGTTTCAAGTTAAAGGTTAAAAGTATAAAAACGGATTCATGTTAAAAGTTACAATTAATTATGGCCTGTATCTAAAAAAAAACTTTTGTAATTTTTTTAACCTTCTATACCTTTCTATATATCACATTGACAATACATTTCCGTAATTTAAATTCAATTTCTTTGGAATACTTTGCGACGTTTGCCACGAAGAGTAGCACATTTGTAAGTCTCCCACGAAGACTAGCACATTTCGCCATTCTCCCACGAAGACTAGCACATTTCGCAATTTCTCTACGAAGACTAGCACTTTTCAGGATTTTACGACGAAGACTAGAACATTTGAAAATTTGCCACGAAGACTAGCATATTTGGCGATTTTCTGCCGCGCGATTTTTTCGGGCTACTTTTATTTATTCGGGTAGCACGATTTTCTTGGGTAAACCGATAATTTTTTGAATACCAAAAGGGTCTAGTATCCGATCCGAACCCGATAAAAGAAGAATCGACCCGATTCGCCGAGAGTTTATCAGTACAACTTTAATTTACATATTCTATACAAAAAGTGCTAGTCTTCGTGACATAATTGCGAAATGTGCTAGTCTTCGTCGGAGAACGGCGAATAGTGCTAATCTTCGTGGGAGAATGGCGAACTGTGCTAGACTTCGTGGGGGAATGACAAAATGAGCTAGTCTTCGTGGGAGATTTCCAAATGTGCTACTCTTCGTAGCAAGAGCTGAAATGTGCCACTTTTCCTGACAGTTTGAAATATGCTAGTCTTCGTAAGAGCCATCGCTATATTATCTGTAGCTTCCGGTAGCTACATATATAAAAGGATGTAGGTATATGGTTATATTTTATAGTCACCGTATAACAAACCCTCAAAAATTGCTGAACTTTTTGACCGAATTATAAGTACCAGAATACGAAAATAGGTATATATGGATACTTTCTCTGATGAAGATCGAGTGATATTTATGAATCAACAAGATAAACTCAAATTCCCGCGCACATATTCGAATAAATTCGAATCCTCGAGATTCGATCACTAAACTATTGTCTAGAAAATCAAGGCTTACAATATAAAAAATTTATCAAATAAAAAAATCTCGTCCATAAATTGAATTTATTTATGTAATTATTTATATCTTTTGTTATTATTTCTTTTTTAATCAAGGTGCACGAGTAAAGTGCCGAAACAAAGTATGCCATGGGCACATCTAGCACTTATTTCTTAAATAATTAAAAACGCATTATACACAACTGTGTAATAATAAGATTTATTCAATATATAATTTTATTATGTATTTTAATTTTTAATTTTCGGTTACGTTTGTTCGGGTTTATTCGTCTCGCTTCCTCTTCACCATCGAGACTGCGCGTTTCATGAGATCCGAAACTCCTCGCCAAAGCGTGACTTCCGCCGATCTAACCAACTATTGATCATATCCATGTTACATGATGAAATTTTCAAATCATTCAAATCAGAATTAAACCACGTAGAGTGTACATCTGCAATTCTTTATTATAATAAAATATAAAATGGAGCCAAGCAACTTTATAAGTCAACTTAAACAAAATTAGTTATTTTAGCTTTAAAATAATAAACTTAATTTTTTTTAATAAAACTTGTTTAAAATTTTATATGGTGTTTTTATGGTATTAGTTTGCCTAAAATTCTAGCCAATTCATGACTTGTAAAACAATATTATTATTTTCATTATACTAAAGAACATTGGTTTTTTTTAAATTTATTTTTTACCTTAAAAAACTAAATTTGTATTTATGTATTATTTAAATAATTCAAGACAATAGTTTTAAGAAAAAATGCAGGTATGATGTGTAAGTGCCAAGTACATTATTAGAATGTTAAAGAATAGAGTTTTTTTAAACATTTACTTTTTTACCTGACATACATTGAATTAATATTTTATATTTAAAAAATGTAAGAGAACCCTGGTGGCAAATTAATCTAGAACTATGTAGATCTATCTAGTTTACCATGGAAATAATCGAGGGCTTCGATAAAACTAGATAATTTTCTACCAGGGAACTGGTTCAATAAAGATAAAATTGTGTACGTCGAATATTTTTTAATACAATCCTTGAAATTTTTCACAAAAATATATACATCATACGAATGTGTTCAAGTTACATTTTTTTTCCAAATCTCAAATATATTTCTCAAATACCTGTGGCTTCCCTGAATAACCACTTAAGTCCATTTCTTTGAAAATCGAGTTTAATGTGGATTTTATATTTTCAAATAAATCTTTTTCATAAAAAAATATAAAAAATGTCAGAAATATCATCCTATGGTCGAAACTGGTACAGTGCATAACCACTTAAGTCCATTTTATTGAAAGTTGTTCCCGGAATAACCACTTAAGTCCACTTTATTGACAGTTGTTCCCGGAATAACCACTTATGTCCATGTTATTCAAAGTTATTCCCGGAATAACCACTTAACTCCATGTTTGATTACTCTAAACGTTTATTAAGGTGGTTATAAAACTTAATTGAGTGTACATAATACAAAATTTAGGTCGTGGTTTGTAAAAAGCATATATTTAAGGGACAATAATTACATTTTAATTACTAGTTTTATTACGTGGTAAGTTTTATTAATTAATTATAACAAAATAATGAATTATTACAAATTATAACGCTTTTATACACGTGTTTTGTATTACATCATGTACAAGTTTTTATTTAATATAAAACGTATAAAATATTTGGAAATTAATTTATAATAATCCTGAACAAAAGTATTTTAAAAATATAATACTGAAAGTAATTAAATAGTTTTAATAGTAAAGTAATTAATAAAATTTAGTAATAAACAAAAGAATTGGAGGAAATTATTCTCTTAGTAGCTCTTGGTGGTTGTCTTCTAATTTCTTCTGATTTTCTATTTATTCTTGGATCTTCTAGAGTATTTTGGCTATTTTCAAATAATTGCAATTCAAGCGCAACGTTCCTTTTCAAAACTTTAGAACAATAGAAAAGCATAAAAAAGAAAATTTTACACAGATGGCGCGCATGATCGCTTTAATTAGCATTAACCTGGAATATTAGGACTTTTTCAACTGTAAAAAATTGAGTAAAATAGAAGTACACTCTCTGCCTTCCGTTTCTGTGAATTAGTATTGAGTTAATTTAACCTGCTAAGTATATATCTATAAATTACGCATACATAGATACACTTTATAAGTTAAATGTGAATGCTAATTCACGTTATTCGGACATATACAGAGTGTAGAAAGAGTAAAATACGGCTAAAAAGTATAGTTCCCGGCATAAACATGCATAGTATTACACTATATCTCTTTAACTACGATCTTACAGTTCAGTGCAAACATTAAAACCTGTTTTTCTCCAAAACATAAAAAGTGGACTTAAGTGGTTATTCCGGGAAGCCACAAATAATATAATCTTCGCAGAATTTTGCGTTGCATTAACTGACAGATATTTCATTTCATTTATTCAAACCATATATATTTACATAGTGAAAAAACTTACACTTATAAAAATACTGCAAAGATAAATGTAGTTATCTGTACGCAGATACATATATATATATATATATATACGTACACACACACACACACATATATATATATATATATATATATATATATATATATATATATATATATATATATATATATATATATATATATATATATATATATATATATATATATATATATAATACTAAAGAACTAAAACTTAAAACTAAAAAAAGAAATATAGAATATTATATAAATAAAATAGTACAAAGAAAAATTTTCAGTTATAACAAAGAACAGTTTTACCACAGTGATATAATATATTATAAAAATTATAAAAATACAATACATTATATCAGTAACTTTAGATACTATATTTTATCTAGTTCTTTAGTTTCTTTTTTTGAGAGATTTATTGATATCTATTATTTTTAAATCATTTGGCAACGTATTAAAAACTGCTATGGCTTATCATATAACTATTTTTATTGCTATCTTTTTTCTTATGTCTCAGTATGATTATATTTTTTTCTTTATACTATTTGACTTGAGGTACTTATTTTTGAAATCAGAAAAATAATATCTTAGAGATTCATAAGTGAAGATTTTTTCAAGATTCATCGGATTATTTTGTATAACAAAATTATTTTTATTTACAATTTTTTAAATTCTAATCTGAAGGTTTTATAACATTTATAACATATTTCTATTATTTTTATAAGCTCCACTCCGAGCTAGGATTCCATAATTTATTATGCTATGGAAAAAAGCATAGTATATCATTCTCATTATTTCCTTTGGCATTGTTTTGGAGACTTATAAAAAATGTAAATTAGATATTTTGTTATTTTTTTATAATATGTTGAATTTGTTTGTACCACCTCAGGTTATAATCAAAAATGATTCCCAAATATTTATAATTTTCAACTCTAGTTATATGTTTGTCTTTTAGCTTTACATTTGTTTGAGTGAGAACACTATCTGGATAATTCCCGAAAGTCATATATACAGTCTTCTCAACATTTAATGATAATTTGTTTACAGATAACGATTTATCAACACTTAAGACATACATATATTCATAGTTTCCTGGGCTTTACTCCATGATGATGGTAGCTATTATAACAGCCGTGCCATCTGCTTAAGACGAAATTGCTTCAGTAGGAATTTCTTTCAACAAATCATTGATATAGAGTATAAAAAGAAGGGGACCCAAAATTGTACCTTGTGGAACACCCATATTTATTATCATGTTATCGCTTTCAATATTATTAATTCTGACTTTTTGATATCTAGTATTAAGATAACTTGTTAGTAATTCTAGCGCTTGTCCTCTAATACCAATATAAAATAATTTTTCAAGTAATTTTTCGTGATCAACAGTATCAAAAGCTTTGGTCAAATTCAAAAAGGTCACAATAGTTGGTTTACTATGATCCAAATTATTATATAAAGCATTTGATATGTAATTTAGAGCATTCTTTGTACCTATATATTTTTATGAAACCAAAATGATGTTCAGATATTATATTATGTATTTTAACAAAATCAAAAATTCTATTATATAATAATCTCTTAAAAATTGTAGCTATGTTAGATACTAATGAAATATAGGTCTGTAGTTAGAAACATTGTGTTTGTCACCAGATTTATATATTGGCACAATTTCCGTATTTTTTCATGCGTCAGGCCAGATGGCTTTTTCAATACATAAATTAAATATATACGCTAGTGGTCCCGCAATACAATTACAGATAACCTTCAAAGTTTTAGCATTGATTTTGTCGACACCACCAGTTCTTAATTTCAAATTATTTATAATGCTCGTTATTTCATATGCATTTGTTGGATTTAAAAAAATGGAATTAGTGTTCATATGTGGCATTTTTATCACAGATTGTGAACCTTTATCTACTTTATCACTCAATTTTTGGCCTATTTCACAAAAATACTTATTCATTTTATTAGCTATTTCAACACTAAGTATCATCTGTAATCTTGACATTATCAAAATTAATATAATTTATAGTATCATTCGATTTCGTTTCTTTTTCCTATTTTCGTGTTGATAATTTCCCATAGTTTTTTAGGGTTATTTGTATTATTTTCGACTAAGTTTGTATCATATTTTATTTTAGCATCCAGGATAACCTTATCTAAGATTTTGGCATAAATTATACTTAAATTCTTTTGTTTCACATGATTTAATAATAGCATCTGCAATTCAAATTTTCCTACGTTTATTTTCACCCTTTCTTTCTTTGTTTTTGCTAGTTCAATACATTGTTTGATTTCGCTTATCAATTGGTTAGTAACTATTCTAGGATCATGTATTGATATAGTTGCATTCCATTCCAATTGAGTAGTTTTTCATGCATTTTTCGTCATCATTTTTGATTATTCATAACTTTGCAACAAAATAATATTTTTATATGAAGCATAGCTTAAAATAAAGCCCTTGTAGTCAACTTTTTTGTCTTATTGTATCATTTCTCTAGCAAAAAGACTTGCAGAGTTATGATTTGAAGTATAGGTACCATTATTTACTGAAATAACGCGTATTTTTAATACAAAAGGTCATATCTTGACCTGAAGGGCCTATGAGACGAAACTACGGATGTTCTGCATCATTTTTAGGTACCAGAAACCACTTCCTGAAGCCTCAGCGAAAATCGCTTCCCGCAGATCGTGGACTCTCTTTGTAACTGATTTTTTAGATTTTTCTTTTTACTTAAGAATTTTTTTAAATCTAAAATGAACTCAGTTTCAAGTATGTCATGAGATTTGTACACAGCAGAAAGTTCCATACTACTATATTATTACTTAGCTTTATATATATATTTATTATTTTAATCCTTCCACATTCAATAGTTTTAATTTCATGTACGATATTTTCAGCAATAAAAACCATAACACCATCATTTTGATTTATTTTCATTCATTATAGTAACTTTTATATCATTCTAATTCATATAGTTTTTAATTAACTTGTACATAAGTTTTAGTGCATATAACAATAGATGGTTTACTAGTTAGACTCTCTAATAGAATTTATCAAAATTATCAGACATACTTCATATATTTACATGCATTATAATATAATTTTTATTGTTTATGATTTTATTAAGACTATAAATATTGTCGAATGTTGTTTATTTTTATTATCATGTAAAGAATTGCGGACGACAGCGTTTTTGGCTATAAATAGCTTATAAATATTGTTACATGTTTTTTCTTTTTAAATAGTCTTTTTGTATTTTATCATGAAATTCAAAATCCATATTTAATTGTTTAACTACTTACGGGGCTCAAAAGTTAATTAGGAATTCAAATTTCCCGCCCTGATTTTTACCGACCGAGTAGTGAATAATTATTTATAATTATAAAAATACTTAAATTTAGACAAAACCCGAACTCGCTGCCTCTTTGGTGAGTAATAATACATCTCTCTACAAATTTTCAAATGACAAAATCAACGACATCTTAAAAAATTATTGGAATGAAATGTTGACGAAATTTCATTCCAAAAGTTTTTAGGGTGCCGTTGTTTTTGACGTCCAAAACTTCGTAGAGAGGTATATATATTACTACTCTATTTGGGTTTTAACTAAATATACGTAATTTAGTTTATAAAGTAAATAATGTAGGGTTCGGTCGGTAATTCAGGGAATTAACTTTCGGACCCCCTTAAGTCTTTGTAATTTTTTCTTTGCTATTTGTTGTTTTTGTTGCTGCTGTTGTTGTTGCCGTTGCTGTTGTTGGTTTTGTTGTTGCAAAAGATTCTCGCATTGCAGATTGCTTGCGCTATCTTTATGTCGGTTACTTATCTTCTGTTGATAATGCATCGGTTTTGTTTTCACTGTTGGTAATGTAGGTTTCAAAAATTGTTTCAATGATTTTTTTATCTTGTTTTTTAGTATATTACACAAATTTATATCTGGTGCATTATGACATGTATTCAAATTTATTTTAAATTTGTTATTGCTTTAAAGCTTTGAGTCTGTAAAAACATAAACAATAACATAGCGTTGCTCCACCCTCGATATAATTATTTATAATTCAGATTATTAACAAAAGAATTTCTCGAATATAAATTATATAATGTATTAAGCGAGTATGCGGCCGCTTGCACACAAGTGACCATCATAACCTCAACAGCACAAACAGAAGATAATTGTAGTAGAATTACAGATTTTATCTACAGTTAAATAGTAACTTGTATGTAAACTGCTAGAGATGACATTAATATTTATAATAAGTATTATATTCTTTATAGTAACGTTTACTTTTAAAGCTTATAGCTGCTTTGATAAATTAATTTTAAACTTGCCGCGCGTTGGGGGGCTCTTATGGCTGCGCATGCGTAGATCGTTCCCATGGATTGCAATTTCCATAATTAATAAAATAATTAATTACCTAACAATTACTTCGAATGTTGTAATTATGCGAGTACCTGCTATACGCGCAATAAAATTGCAAACGACTCGCGTTGGTTTTACCCCTTTACGATGTATATTTACCGAGAAAATGTATATATCTGGTTTCCCGCTACTAAAATAGTTTTTGATTTTTCACAAAAAATGAAAAAATTCGCAATTTTTTGAGTTACAATCTCAAAACCTGCTAACAATTCCACAATTTTGGGTATTTCTTTTATATACATTTATGAAAGTATATTCGCTGACTTGACAGAGCTGTTATTATTGTTGTCCAGTTGAGCCAGCAGCCAGCCCCACTGTGGGCGAAGGAAAGAGAAAGAGAGAGAGAGAGAGAGAGAAAAGGCGATAGCACACATCTCTGTCGCTCTCGCGCATAGCCGTATCTGCGGCGAACAGGTGACGAGAGCTGCAGCTGTGTTGTTGGTGCGCGCGCTCCTTCGTCTGCTCTGGTGTGCGCACGAGATATATACCTATGTGCGATACTGTTATACGTCGAGTGTGGTTGCCTATGTCTGTAACTCTCGACGACACGGCACGGCTCTGCAGTCCGAGCCCGAGCTTGATTGTGAGCGCTCGCGCGATATATAAACGCGCCATTTTCTTTGTGTGTGCAGCGGAGCACAGATAGAGCGAGCGAGAGAGAGAGATAGAGAACGACAGAGAACAGTGTTGTACTCCAAAAGCAGCCAGCCCCCCAGTGAGGAAGTGCGACTGCCAGCTCCGTCATATACCAGAGTGCATCAACTGCTGCTACTGCTGCTGCTGCTCTGCGCCGCAATCTCTCCCGCGCCCTGAGCAACGTCAAAGTATCCCCGAGTAAGTAGACGATAGACACGGACGTTGTCAACGACGAGCGCCGACGACGACGGCCAATATCCCCGACGACCTTCTGTTTCTAATCCTTCGATTTCTCTTTCTATCTCTCTCTTTCTCTTTCTCTTTCTCTCTGCGCCTTTTACTTGGCCGTGGTGTATACATACATCCTGCATGCACGTATGTACTTGTACTACTTATACTTTCACGCGCGCATGAGCTCAGTTCCGTCTCTCTTTCTCTCGTGTGCGCGCACTCTCTGCATGCTGTCTCTCTCAATTACGACGTAATCGCCGTTTTTCGATCCTCGACGAGCGGGGGACGACACATCGCGCGCATTGCCATGGGAGGATCTAGCGATTGAATATTTGTGTGTCTCCCCGAGGGCCCCCCCTCTCCCCCCTCCGAGCTCGCTGCCTACTGATTTATATCAAGTAAGAGTAATATATTGCCACTGATGGGCATGGCAAGTGTGTGCTAAAGTACAAGTGCGTCGCGCCTCTGCGAGATTTCCGACTCGTCGCGTTAGCCTATTATTGACAACCCATCTATATCTCGCATTAAGTACTTTGCTGTCTTCGAAACAAATCGGATTTTTTCGAGCTGGCGTATTGTAACGCCCTACGTCACACGCGCTCGCCGAGAGAGGAGGTAGGTACTTTTCCGTTTGACGTTCCAGCGTGATTCACTTCTCTCTTCTCTCTCTCACTCTCTGTGCTCGTCGAAAAAGAGAGACAAGTGCGCGGCAAGATCGCCACAATAATATGTACGCCTCCTTTGGAGCGATCTCTCTCTCTCTCTCTCTCCCGTTCATCGAAGCATTGTCTTGTGCTTTTTTTTCAGCTCACTGTGCTTAAAGCACGAAACCCCTAAATTCGCGGTTCTTTATTGCTTTTTCTCGGTTGCATAGTTGTCGGATTTGAGGCAGACAAAGACACGTTTGGGGAGATATGGACGGTTGAATATTTTTATTTGTCTTGCAATTGTCACATGTTGTTTGATTCATGCTATTGTGATTCACAGATGAAGTGACAACGTTGCCGAGTATGAACTGCTGACCGTCGAAGCTTTCCTGGTAGTTGAGGAACTACGAATATTCATTCCATATTTACTTTGTTCAAGTTGCGCTTAAAGGTAATGTGCATGATTATTTGTTACTTCAATACAACCATATTGTTTAAACGCCTGCTGAACTGTAATTGAATCTCTCTTATAGTTTGGGTAGAAATGGCATCTCGCAAGAAAGTTCTGCTTAAAGTTATCATTCTGGGCGATTCTGGAGTAGGAAAGACATCTCTAATGAACCAATATGTAAACAAGAAATTTAGCAATCAATATAAGGCTACCATTGGAGCAGATTTTTTAACCAAGGAAGTCATGGTCGACGATAGGATAGTGACAATGCAGGTGAGTAAATTTTAAAGGTCATTGACCTATGTTATACCCATGAGTTTCCCTTGTGCTGGTCCAGCTTATTATTGTAATAAAAAATATTTTTCACGATGTACGCTACATGTACCTCTTAATCATATCATTACAGATAATGGTTATATAAATATTTGTTTTGGTAACTTTTTTCAATTATGTTGAATTGAATATTTAAACATATCTTTTAAAAATTTCTATAAGTCTTTTGACAAATAATTGAATTACTTAAGGAATAAACAATTTATTCTTTTCATGTCAGTACATATACAGATAAATTTCATAAAACTTTGAACTTAATATAAATAATTAATAGCAGTGCTATTTTAGTATATATTTCTACTGTTTTTAAGTTTTTGAAAGTAAGTAAAGTAATTTTTGTCTACTTTGATGCATAGCAGTAATGCCAGGGTTCCACCTTTATTTTCATCATGTTTTTGACCTTTTTGTTGAAACTGTTTATACTTTTAAGATCTACTAGATGTTAATAAACATATATAGAGTAGAGTACCCCAGGATGACCACCCATAGCTATTTTAGCTATAACTTTTGTGTACCGAGATGAAAATGAAAATTTCAAAATGGAATTAGTTGTATGAATGGACCTTTTTGACATAGTAAATTAGTTTTGGCCCAAGTTAATAACCTCAGTTAAGTAATAATTAATAACGAAAAATGAAGGTTTTGAGTTTTTGAAAAAGAGTCTGCCATCTAGCGGTATAAGCCCAAAGCCATGGGTGGTCATACTGGGGGACTCTCCCCTAAAATGCGAAGAATCAAATTTTCTTAGTTGTAAAAATGCTATAAATAAATCAATTTAAAAAAATTACATATTTAAAAAAAAAATCATTTTTTAGAGATCTATAAGTAATATTGTCTTAAATATTGGATTTGATTTTATATGTCTTTGGGGTCGTTGATTACGAACTTGAGGTCAAAATTAAAATACTTTTCACGATACTTTGGCCGAAAGTACCACATTTCCTTCCGGCTCTGAATCTGAAATGTGTCATTTTCGGTATGGTGAAATATAGTATACGCACCACGGAAGGAAAAATGGCTACCCCATAACACGTGTTTACCACCGTCGCCTTCGGCTCGGGTGGCAATTTACACGTGCTATGGACTAGCCAATACTTTTCCTCCCTAGATGCGTAATATACTATTTTTACGATTTCGATCCGCCATTTTTAATTTTTTAATTTGGACTCTAGATTCGTAATAAGCAACCCAAAAAAAACGATTTTTTCGATTATCTACAAAATTAATTAAAACTTCAAACATTCAATAAGAAAACGATGTTTTTACCTCTGTCCAAGATCTTAAAGAATATAATAACCGGTTCCATAAAAAGTTTCATTAATTTTTACGTTTACTGTAAGACAAAATGCAAAGAAAATTTGCGTCAATTCGTGACATATATATGCGTCACGCAGCCCTCAACCTGTTAACTATTGAGATTTAAAGTATCATGGCCGAAGCAAAGCAGTTTTGACGATTTCTTCTTTCGTAAATAAACGTACACAACGGATGGATTTTAAAACTAATTAAAACTATCAATTGTACTAAAAACATGGTTTTAAAGGTTTCATATGTGAAGGAATAAAAGGGTGATAAAGTTATTAACTCTATTTGAACTGACTCTAGTATTTTTAAATCTAACATATTTTCTAATCATTTATTAAACTATTTAAAAGTTGTCATTAAATTATTCTCTTTGCGGATTCGGAAACTGTAAAACATGTAGAATGATTTTACATAATTAGTTTTTAAATTCATACATTTTATATGCTTATTAACAAAGAAGAAAGTGTTGTTACTGCTTTGCTTCGGTCATGAAACTTTAAATCCCAATAAAGAAAAATGTGTGCTTCAAAGGGTTCAATCTCAATATTAAAAAAATATTGTTTTGATTAATTTTCATATGTTTGTTTTGAATGTGTAGCAGTAATTTCAGTAAAATAGTAAAATAATATTCATAATTTATTTAGATTTGGGACACTGCAGGACAAGAAAGATTCCAATCACTCGGTGTTGCATTCTATAGAGGTGCAGACTGCTGTGTATTAGTATTTGATGTAGCTGCACCAAGTACTTTCAAATCTTTGGACTCTTGGAGGGATGAATTTTTAATTCAAGCATCACCACGAGATCCAGATAATTTTCCATTTGTTGTTCTGGGAAATAAAGTTGACTTGGAAAACAGAGCGGTAATAAACAATAAACTTTTGACACTTTTAACAAACAAAATGCTTCTATTATTTCTTAAATAACAACTCATTAATTAATATTTATATAGTTTAACTGATTATTACAAAATTTAATACTCAAATAGTTATTTTAAACATTTTTAAACAATTATTCTTTAATTTCGTAAGAAGAAAAGTATTGTATTATATTATTTAATATATTAAAAACCTTTCTTTATGTACTCTATTGATTAATTTTGACAATGAACTTGTCTGCTAAAATAATAAAAACGTTTGCTTGAAAATTTTTGAAAAACAGGTTTCGAGCAAGAGAGCTCAACAGTGGTGTCAATCTAAGAATAATATTCCATATTTTGAGACCAGTGCAAAAGAGGCAATCAATGTAGAACAAGCTTTTCAGACGATAGCTAAAAATGCGTTAGCCCAAGAAAATGAGGTAAGCAGCAGCTTAACTCGACTTAACAGTTAAATTTTATTTAGTTGTAAAGCATTCTATAAATTGCTGTATGAATAAATTAATTTTTAGGTCGAGCTTTACAATGAATTTCCAGACCAGATCAAACTTACAAGTGATCAAAGGAACAACGGAAAAGGTGACTCTTGTGCTTGCTAGGTACCAAATTGAAAATTTTTTGGATGAATACATGAAACTGCAGATCAGATTATACATTTTGTAAGAATCTCTGTGTTAACATGGCGAGAGAACTGCAAGCTGGTTCAAGTCTGAAGCATTCACCTTACTATTTTCAACTAAGTGTCGAATAATATACTTTAATTATTATTTGTGCTTTAATTTTTATCTTTGAACTGTACCAGTGGGTCGTAATGGTAAAAAGTACATTTTTTCATATTGGGAGCTGTGAGCTATGGTTGCAAATTGCCATGTCAAACAAAGGATGCAAAGTATAATCTATACATAAATTTTCTCGTAACGGAGATGTAAATTGCCGGTCTTACAAATTACGGTGTGCTCTCTTTATCTGAAGTTTTTAGCGAATACAATTAATAAAATTTGAAAACAGACGTAATTCGTTAAAATGTGTTACAAATGTACTGTAATTAAAAAAGAAATCAAGTGAATTGAATTTATGTACAGTAAGGTACAATCAGTCTTGCCCTTGCGAAAATCATCGTCGTTGCCGCTATAAACAGGTGATGCGGTCAAGTGAGATTTTTATTGCGTAATTTGCAAAATATTTAAGAATCCAAGGTATAAACAACTTCTATGCATGCTGCTGGCAATTCGTAACTACGTATAAAAGTGTTTTATAGAGCATTGCTCATAATGTACGCTGTATTATAATTAATTGCAGAAAATCATTTTGAATATTAATGTATAATTATTATATTATTACTATTATTATTATTATTATTATCAATTAATTGATAATATACACATATGGAAATTGTCATAAATTCAATCCCACAGTTATGTAATTATTGTTATGGTTGAACCAATCAATCGTGCGCTATTTGACCGATAATTAATGCGTATTTTTATTAATTTATTAATGTAAAAGAAGTAGTACAATATTTTGTTGAACACAAGTAAATTTGCAGCGGTCATTAGCAAAAAATATATGCTACACAAATAAGAACATAGAAAATTATTTGAGACACAGTTGTAATGGTTAGTATGTAACTTCGTTATAGGGAAAAAAATGAAAAGAAGTCTGAACTGTAAAACTGTTACAAAAAATGTATAAAACATTATTGTCATTTGAAAATAATTTTACAGAATGATTTTGCCGATTGCTGTAAAATAAGTTTAAATTTTCCATTAAACAAAAAATGCGATTGTTGATAATTCCAAAAAATATTTCAATGTTTCATTTATATAAATTTTTTGAAGTCCAGAATTGCTGGTTATTGTAGTACTGTTGCTCTTAGAGGTTCAGCGCGACACCGTTCAATTAGAACCACAGAGCGGTTGCAATATATCGTTTCTAAAAATATTTTATCGATAAATAAATCTAAAATTCAAATCATGATACTTTTTTTATTTGTTTTCTTATTTATATTTTATTAAATCCATTCATTTTTTTGTCAATGTTTAACTTTTTTAGTTTTTTATCAAGCTTATAAAAGAATTTTTTTTATAGGTAACAAAATGAATCAATGAAATTTAAAAGTATTTTTAATTATTACTTTTGTTTCACTTTTAATACTGTGCAAATGAAGTTAAAATATAGCAAACTCTGATTAACTGCACTTTTATTTTAATACATTAAACAAATGTTTAAGAAAACTAATTCTGTTATTTTTATATTACGTGTTAGATGTATTAAGTGAAGGTTTGTTTAAAAAAAAAAAAAACAAGTATGCTGCAATGCTAATCAACAAGATTATATTATTATTACTATTATTAGTAAAAGTATATGTATATTTTTAACCATGTCTCAAAATCTTTCAAAATAAATTTTATAATTTTTTTTAATAGAATAAACAAAGTCTAGTTTAATCAATACAGCTGAGTTATCAAGGCTCAGCACAAATGTTTCAAAACTATCACTATGTCACAATAAACAGGAAACATTAGTTTAAATTTATTATAAATTAATAGAATACTGGATATGAAGTACAGATTTTTAAAGGTAAAGTTTGGTAATATTTAAATTTTTAATGATTTTATTAAAAAAATAATAAAGTTTATGAAAAATACAAACTAGTTAACGACGCCTGCGATTCCATTATCAATTAACTTATTTCGCTTAAAAATTACAAGTTTTTCTTTTCTTACAAAGATGATAAAAAATCTAAGCTATAAGACCTATTACTTAAGAACATGCCAAACCTCAGAGTAGCTTGTACTGTAGGCTCAATAATAATTCTATCACTGTCAGCAACTAAATCAGGATTGCCAGCTGAAAATCAAAATATATTGTTAAATTTTCGTACAAATAACTAATTATCGTTTCAATAGAATGCATTAATTGAAATGTACGTACTTAAATCAAGTTTTGCTGGTTTAGAAAATAAGGTGACCTTAGTTACTTTTTGTACTGTCATTTTAACACAATCGAGCTTAACTAAAATCTGTAATTTAAAAATTTTAATCACAAAACACTATTATTGTTCTTTATTTCCAATGGTATAAATATTTAAATGAAATTACCTCGATCAATTCTCTAGTGTGGTATGGTTGTATAGCTGGTGTAAACCTATTCTGAACCAAAGTAAGAGATATACCAGGCTTTTCGATGCAATAACATAATACTGCTCCAAGCATGCGATCTAATACTCGTCGATTTACAACTCCGTCAATTCGTATCCAGGGTTTAATAACTACTTTAATTTCTTCAGCAGTGCTAATGATAAAAATATTAAGTTAGTTATTTTGAAACTCATAAAAATTATGAAAATAATTAAAATAGTTTACTTGAAATCTAATAACTTAGCAGCTCTGTAAATGTCCTTTTGTTTCAAAAGTACGGTTCTATTCCGCCGTAACCTTTTTTGATTTGTTAGACCCTCGTCTGTATCGTCAGCACTTTCCACCTATAAAATTTAACAAGTATGTTAAAAGATTCTTTAAAAATATTTTTTATTTATTTTATTCAAAAATAAAATATATTGTTACTTGATGTTCCTGAGAATTATTTTCATCCAAGTTCTTTGATTCATTTAAAACTTCATTATGAATTTCTCCTTCCTTATCCTTGTGATCTATTGCTTCATCTATTTCTTTCTCCTACGATACGAAACGCATACATTATTATGAATAAAAAATTGATTTAAGTTTATTTAATTTTATTATTCTTACCACCATTGAGTTTTGGGATGATTTATTCTCTGGACTTGCATCCTTCTTCAAATCTTCAGTAGTGGTAGATGTAATCGATGTATTATAAAATAAGTTCGCCGCTGTAGTAACTCTCTTAGTTTGATTGTCTTTGTCATAATTACTATCTTCATTATCCAAGACGTAAACGGTTCCTTCAGGTATTGTTTGATGAGATTCTTTTTCGAGGCGAAGAATTTTGTACGAATGTATTATCCAAGGATTGACGTATCGGTAGTGAATGTAACGTACAGTTATTATACCAGCTCGTAAAACTATTCTCTTGTCTGATAGTAACGATAAAATATCAGCAAGTTTATTATCAAGATAACCAAAATTCGTCTGAAAAATAATTTTTTTTATATTTTATTATTAATATGCTTTTTATTATTTTTAACTTGTTTATTACCGAAACTACAATAATGTGACTTATTTTGAATTTAAAATTAGAAGGGTGACGCATACAATTTTCAGGCATATTTTTCGTTACAAACCGGAATAGGAAAAAGCATTTTTACCCGCAAAATGTAAAAATTGAAAGAACTTTTATTTTAATTTATGAAATTTTCACTTGCGATCACGTCAAAGACATTTCTATCGAAAAAAATTGTTTTAATTCTAGGTTTGACGCTTCCCTTTAATGCATCTCAGCAATTCCAAGTATGATATTTAGTACATTACAGCTTGGGCATACTGATTTAACTCCATAAAATTCAAGTATCCGCAGTTTTAAAAAAAGATGAACTGTAATCAACGCCTAGAGTTGATCAGAGATTGAACCTTACAAAATTCCTGATCAACTATCTAAATTAATTTTTCTTCCATTTCAAGCCTGAACTCCGGGGGACGGCCTATAGGCTTAGAGTGGGCGGACGAAGACGAATTCGGATAGTTGATCACAATTTTTGTATTGTTCAATCTCTGATGAAACTATAGTCGTTGATTACAGTTTGGTCAGAGATTAGTAATAACAATTTTAATTATATAAATTTTGTCTTTTCTTTAACCCGTTCAAGGACTAGGCTCCGGAGGGTGGCCCAGAGTTAATACAAACTGGAAGCAAAAGCTGTATATTTTACTTTTGCGTAAAATAAGTTGGTAAGTTTCGTTTTCGAAGTTATACAGTTTAGAAATTTCCTTATTGTTGAAATCACCTCAGGCATTCAGTGAACTAATATTGGCCGTCCATTACTTACGTAAGACAAATTTAACTCATTTGGATACCCCCCCCCCCCGCCCCCATTGTAAGACTTTGAAAGATCCTATAGTGACTCTCACCCCACCCTTCTTACGTAAGATTTTGTACTTAACAAAAACAAAACAAAAAATATAGTGAGAACATGTTTTGAATGTTAAAAATGTATTCTATTTTTTAAGTACAACTGATAATACTTATAAAAAAAAAAGGTAATGTAATCTAAATAAGTATAATAAAATCAATGTCATCTTAATATAATATAAATAGTTTTAGTAAAAATGTATTCGTCCGTAATAGGATTTGTAAGCCACGATTCAATTGAATAAATCACGGGTAAATGTGACTCTACTTTAATTTTCAAATCGAATTCGTTTTGTACAGCTACACATTCTCAAAATTTTCTTGCACGTCTTCAGAGTCAATCGATTATGTACTTTCTGCGCCTAAGTTTTTTTCATTTATGCTACAAAGCATCTCATGGTTCCTCTGCGCTAAAATAGATACTTATTTCATATTTTTCCGGAAAATCGGCAGTTAGCTTTTCGCGGAAAATCGGCATACTGAAAAGTTGGTTACCACGTTACAAAATAGAAAAAACAAATATAGAAAATGAAGAAAGTACTTAAAATAACGCAAAAAGTTCCATTGACCAAATGTGTTAGTTTACGTGACTTAAAATTGTGAAACATTTTTGACTCCCTATCCCTCTCAGTAAAATTTCGTAAAAAATACTTATACCATCACCCCTCTATAGCTGCTTACGTAAGTAATGGACTTTTTCCTCTTTTTCCACCATCGCGCCCTTTTATCCCTTTTTCGCTCAATTCGACCCATTTTTTGCCTTTATCAGCTCACTTTCACTTTTTTATTTAACTGCGGGAACAAAATATCTATAACTTCTGTAATCACTTACGGTAATGACTTTAATATTTGTGAGAAAAATTGTATTACTCTCAGTTGATGTAAAATTTGTAAAGATTAAACACCAAAAATAATAATGAAGCCTAGCACCCATATACCCCACATGCGCATCATTTCAATGAAAAATGGCATCTATACTTGTGACCATAACTCCGCAAATTTATATGCTAAAAAAACTACCACCAAGAAAATACATAAGGGTAAAAAAAGCTTTAATTTAAGCTTTCTTTTGAATAAAAATATTACAAATCCGAATATTTTTTAAATGTTAATAATTTAATGAACATTTTCAGAATTGATAAATGTAAAAATTTGTGGTTTTAATCGAACTACAGCAAGTCATGCAAAATAATTTACACTACCTAGATAAGATATCAAATTAAAACTTTAAACGTATTTTTAGAAACTTATTTTTCTAATTTCAAAATTTACTGGAACTAACCTACTTGACTAAACTTTTTTAAAAAGAATTCAATAATATTTTTTAACTGTAAATGAACACAATACGGATTGTTTTTTAGTGTTAAACATGTCCCAGTTAGAAAATTGACCATTTCTATTGGTCATCGTGCTAATCAAATAGAGGTCAAAGGATTGTCAATTTATAAATCTGTTTAAAAATAACGGAAACTATTGTTATGCATTAGAGTATCAATATTATAAACCGTTCACATGGAAATATATTCATTTTCTGTATACAATTAATATATAATGCTAGTGTGACGTTTTTAATTTTAAATGTGGCGATTAATTGTCCATCAATTGGTAAACATTTCTAACAGGGATAATTTGAAATATTTTTACTTCTCAAAGCTGTTTTAATTATTTCAGACCAAAAATTGAAATTAGAGTTGAAAGATATTGTTGATTTTCTAAACCATATTCAATCAAATTGGTTTTCTCCCAGTATTTTTTATAAAAATCCTTAATTTAAGATATGGTATCAATCAAGTATGCTCAACATTTTTTGTCACCTTCTATAATCATAGCTAAACCAGTTACTGAATATTTTATGTTATTAGAAGAAACGGAGGTAGGTTTTCAAAATCACTGGAGGACTACCTTAACAATTACAAATGATGAAAAAGCATGAAACATTAACGAATTTAAAAGCGTTAAATATTCCCAAATATCTATAAATTTTCAGTCACCATCTTCAATATTAATAACTTTGTATCGAATTAATATTTGTATACGAAGCAAAGCGTAAATTAAACGCTTTTCGCCTATATATTCATTATCTTTTGAGTCGTTTTCCTATCATAAACTGGTGGAATGATTGGCCACATACAGAGATACTTTATTTTACTGTGAAATAATGCATTTGGGTTATAATGGCTTATATTTTGCAAAATGATCATATATTACGAAAAGTTGTTAAATCATGGGTAAAAAGGGACTTTTTCTCCTTTTTTTTTTCAGAAAATGATGTCCCTTTTTTTGTCAAAATCAGTCCCTCTTTACCTTAAATTTCTCAAAAATAGGGTTACGATCCCTGTATTTAGCAACTAAGTGAAGTCAGGAATTAAGGCGAAAAGTGGTCAGCGCCAGTACATTCGAACATTATGGCCGGCATTGTGATAAATGCCGATTTTTTCTACATACCTAACATGATTATTCCTATTGACCATTGCTTATTTATTCTTTAAAACGACACAACATATATTTCCATTTGAAAATGCTAAAATTGCGCGGGAAGGCAAAGAAGCCGCGTCGGCTCGGCTGTTCGAAAGGCGATCGAATCGGCGTAAAAAAGAAAGAAAAGTCAATCTCACCGCCAGCTCGTGCAAAGTCGCGCCGAACTCGGCCTTGGCCCTGACGAACTTGCATATCCCGTTGATGTCGTCCCAGTCGTAGAGCTTGGCCTCGAGGGTCTCCCTCTTGAAGTCGTCGTAGCAGACGGGGCTCTTCGGAAAGACCGCGAACCTCTTGACGTCCTCGAGGACGGCGTTGGCCACCCGCACGTCCATCGGCAGCAGCCTCCTGGGCAGCTCCATGCCCCGATAAGTGGCCAGGCTCCGCTGCTCCTCCTCGGTGGCCAGCAGCGAGTACAGCAGCTTGAAGGAGTTGACGACAAAGTACTCGTGCGCGTGGTGGCTGTCGTGGAAGGTCAGATCGTGGAGCTCCTCGCGCATCTTCAGCATGGCTATGCGCGTCTGCCGGGTGCGCACGTCGTTGCCGATGTCGACGGGCCGCGTGCCCGGGCCCTCGATCGCGTCCGGCAGCTGGCCCGCGCGCTTCACGAGATCGCTCACGCGGCTGCTGGACGCGCCACTGCCGCTGCTGCTGGAAGGAACGGACACACGTTCATTTGCGACGGGGAGAACACTGTATCCTAACTTATTTCTGGAGAATATCTGGCATTTCTGCAAGGTTTTCTGCGCGATTCAGGTTTTTTTTGACAATTTCTTGTTTAATTATGCATAAGCAAAGTGTGACAAATTCACTAGTTTTAGCCAAATTTGGCCAATTTTCAGAAAGCTTGGCAAGCAAGTTTTTCCATTAGGAAATATTCGTAAAATAATGATTTAACTTGAGAAAACATTTATAGAAATAAAGATTAAATAAGAATTACATAATGTTTACCGTGTATGTATGTAAGTGAATGGATGCATTCCGAATAAGTACATAGAAAGGTCATTTTTTGTAAGAAAATTAATAAGTATTATTAGTCAATTCTTAACAAATTATCGATTATCGATATAAAGTATTTTAAGAGATTCAAGTACGTGTTTTTCGAATGAATATTTGAATTACAATTTACAATGTCATAATATTTTTATTATTTAGCACATATGAATATGCGAGCAAACTCAGCATAAATGACTCACCTTGTAGCCGAATTTGTAGGTTCCTGGTTTTCCGAAGAAGGTGGCATAAGCTCTTTGTCAGATTTACCGTTGTCCTTACATACTGATTCAGAAGAGAAGTTTTGAGTAGTCACACTGATATCGTCTCTTTTATAGTTAGTGCAATCAATAACTATTGGCTCACAAGAAAAGGATTGCATGTTCATACTAGTATTGTTAACTAGAGTCTGACCGTTATTGTTGCCACTATCACTTTCCATTTCCTTATAAGAGAGAGTCTGAATACTCATACTATCATTTTTGACTAGGGACTCACTCAAGATAGGCTGTTCATTCACATCGATAATTTCGCCTGCTGTTACAATTTCCTCATTACAATAGTTATATTCTAGTCCTTCTAAAGTACACGGATCAATAATAAGATTCGCATTTTCTATCACAGATTTGTATTGATCACTAAAATTGTCATTATCCATAGGTTCACATAAGAAAGACTCAAAGTTTAAATTAGATTTGACTAGAGACAGTCTTTTCTCATGATCATTATTCATAACAGATTGTTCATTCTTGTAAATACTTTGAATTATAGATTGAATTTCTTCACCATTATTTCCAATATCAGATTCATTTCTTTCGCCATTGATTTCCACCACGGTCTGATATTCTTCATTATCTAATTTCAACTTTTTTACCTTTTGCGGAGAACAATAGTCATGCTCAAGCGTCCTTTTTGCTGAACGAATTTGAACAAAATTCTCTTGTTCCTCTATTACATTCACTGGTTCGGTGCTATTCGAATCAGCTTGCTCAACCAAATTATTGGACTGGCAGACAGTACCTGCAGAATCCTGTAAAAAAATGTAGTTGATAAGTAAATCTTCGATTAAAAGTAGCAGAAATGAAATATCTCAGCGAGTTTTTCTCGTTATCCAAACGTATTCTTAATTTTGTACTACCGTTAGATTCGCGGCATTAGCGGAACTCAAGCCCTCGAGAATGGTCTGATAGCGGAGCGCGATTCTCTGATAAACCTCGTCCTTCTCCGGCAATCCGGGATCCAGCATGATAATCTGATCGGGTATCTCGATGTCGACGTAGAGGTTGTCGGTGCCGATGAAGTCGTGCATCGCGGCGACGATGCCGCCGAGGCCGGGCTTCATGTCGACGCCGTCGGTCGCCCCCTCGGCGTAACTCTCCAGGAGCCTGTGCAGAACGCTGTAGGACTCGGAGAACACCTCGTAGGGCCACTTGGTCTGGAACTTGTAGTAGTAGGCCGAGCTCAGCTGGTACTGCGAGCTGCTCATCGGCATGCAGTTGCCGAACTTCTTGTACGCGCACATGTAGTTCTTCTTCATCGTCACCATCTGATCGGCGCGGATCTTCAGCATAGCGCTTCTCAATAAGTATTCCGGATACTGCTGGTAAACCTGCAAAGCGCGCCAATTTTTACATAAAAGTATTCCATTTTTAATATTTAGATATATTGCGCAATTTTACATTCTGTGTGACAATTCTAATAGAAGTGCTTTTAATCTTTATGCCGTAATTTTTCGTTATTTCAATTCAATGTTTCTTTTTTTCAGTAAGAGTCTCGATTGCGCATCCAGTATTTGTAATACTTTACAGATCACCGGATGACCAAAATAATCAATAAAAATTTTAATCTGAACGAGAATAATGAAAAATACGAAAATTTCGGGACGTACGCCACATCATACTGGCGCTTACATCCCTTTAAAATGCAATTCCTACGCAAGAATTGGAACGAAATATCGCAACGTAATTTGCACAATCGTTAATTATGATGCTCTAGTTACCTTGAACAGCTGATACGCCCAGGACCTTCTCTCCTTGCCGCAGCACATTGAGCTGTGAATGACGGAATTGATGGTGGACGTGTGTATGTCGTTGACTTCGCGCACCTCCTTCGAGACACCCGGCGAAACGATCGTCTTCGTGGGCAGCTTCAGCTTGTGAAAGATGTTGAACTCCTGAATGGTTTTGGGCAGGGCCACGGGCTCTCTCTGCTCCATGTTCGATATGTTGTAGTACTTCTTGGCGATGTACGTCACCAGATCCTTGAATATCTTCTCCACTCTCTGCTCGTAGGCGACCGGATCCTCGGACTCGCCCCTCACGCTGTCCACCTGTCCGCCGAACCGTTTGTTCACAAAGTAGTCCTGTTTGACCTACGAAAATAAATGTTTGCAATCTATTACAGTGGCATAATGCATTTAAACGGGTACACTAAAATAAATAAATATTTGGGAAGAGAATCTTAGCTGTGATGTAAATTGGATGTAATATGTACGTAAATTTATCAAAGATTATTAATCTTTTAGACACTAAATAAAGTGAATCGCCCCATTGAGCTGCTCGAGAACGAATCTCTGATAAACGCAACTATCCAAATTCGTCGTTCTTCTATTTCAAACCTGGGCTGACACTCGGTACCCAAGCTTGAAGCGGACGAGAGACAAATTTGTATAGTTGATAGTGATTTTTGTATTGACGAATCTGTGATTAACAGTTATCAAATACAGCTTTCTTTCACTTTCAGCTGGAATTCCGAGGGTACGCAGACTTGAAATGGATGTAAAACGAATGGATGCAAGCCTTTTCGTCACTGCAATCCTGGACTGTACGCGCGCACAGTATGAAATCAATATCTTAGTAAATAAAACATTGGAATCATTCGCATAAACATGGTTTTTTGAAAATATGACTTTTTTCATCTCGCAACACTTACAAGGGGGACCACGGAGTCCGGGTCACCGATTTTGATGAAACCTTAGGAATCTTGGGATCGTGGTTTTATCCCATGGGCCTTTGTACGGTAGGTACGGCGTATTTCATTAACGTTGATAGTATATATATATATATATATATATATATATATATATATATATATATATTTGTTTTTTTAGCATTGCCCATATGAGCAACGCTAATGTTTATTGGCACTATCTCAGATTTAATTAGGTTCCAAAAGTCGATCCCCAAAGTTTGATAAAAATCCAAGAGCCCGGATTCCATGGTTCTCCCCTTATTAGTTGAGACGTCGTAAGCTCCGTGGCTCTCACCTCCTCGACGCCGAGCAGCACGCTGTTGACGGTCTTGGGCTGTTTGAGCATGTAGAGCAGCCGCCTCTGGCAGGCCCTCGAGGTCTTGTTGTAGGAGGTGAAGGAGTAGGAGCGCAGTATGTCCCTGATGGCGGTGAAGCTGACGAGGTTGCGCCTCGGGTTCGGACAGAGATAGACCATCGCGACCTTGCAGACCAGGAGGATGTTGTCCTCGTGCTGCTCCCAGTCGACGCGCAGCTTGTCCATGCGCTGGAGCGCGCTGAAGTCGATCTCGTCGTACTTGACCCGCTTGCGCATCGGCTTGCGGGGCAGGACCTTGCGTATGACCTTGGGCGGCTTGCTGTGCGCGACCACCGGGAACAGCTGGCCCTTGTCGCGTTTCAGCTTCGCCGGTGCCTTCGTCGCTGCTGAATCCGTGGATTTGTTGCCGGCGCCCTCGGTGCTGCTGGCTTTCGCCTGACTCTGCTTCAGGGGAGTGCAACGCTTCTTGGGCTGTGTATTATGTAAAAAAACAAGAAAATCTTTCAATACAAAAAGAAATTTAACAAGATTTTCAACCTCCAAATCTCACTTTAAAAGGTTTCTATTTCAAAATCTTTCATTTATGTATTTTAACACAGTGCTGACAATGTGTAAGCAATGTATAAGCATTTTCTGGCTCATAGTGCCAGAAGATATTTTTACAATCATTTATTTCTTGTAAAATAACAAAAAATGTATTTCTTAGTAAGTATTGGTTTTTGGACTCTGGCTAACAGATCCGGAAAGTAGAACGAATTCTGGATGTTTTTAAAACCGCGTAGAACGAGGAAAGCACTTCCAAAATGATTTGGTTCTGTTTCCGTTTAGAAAAGAAAAATAGTTTTATAAAAAAATGACGACCCAATATGGGTCATACAGTAAGCACAGGAAAAGATTCACAACACTTATTTAACTTGTACAATATTATTATATACATAGAGTAAGCTTGCAATTGTTAAGGGCTATAAAATAATAATTTAGTTATTTAGCTAGGATATATTAAAATTTAAAAAAGTGGCTTAATGTAACCCTAGTGACTGGGAAGACTCTAATCACCATAGTTTTCAGACTGTGAATAGTAATATATAATTATTGAGTAGTAAGAGATCTACGAACGAAGTTTATGACACATCAAAATCAACGATACCCTAAGAAGTTATTGCTACTAAACGACGACAAAATTGAATTCCAGTAACAGGTTGCCATTGATTTTGACGTCTAAATATTCTGAATGTTCGTGCAGAGGTCTATTACTAGTCAATGAAGGGTAAGTAAGTTTGTCTTTTCTCTAAATACAAGTATTTTTATAATATAAGTATTATGTTTTCGGTCGGTAAAAGTGGAGGCGGGAAATTTGAATGTATTATAATTAAGTTTGGGAAGCCCTGAAAGCACCCGCTCTGCTTTCTTCCGATCAATTATAAGGCTGAAGCGTGAATGTTCGTTTACCGGGAACGACCTCCTCGCTTGGGCAGCGTTGAGCTTGGGGGTGGTCCTGGCGGGCTTGAGCTTCCGCGCGGGCCGGTTCTCCTTCTTCTCGGCGTCCTTCTGGGTGGTGTTGACCCAGTTCCAGTTGCGCTTGAGATGCGCGAAGAAGGCCGAGTCGATGCCGGCGGCGCCCTTGCGATCGCCCGGCACGAAGCCGGTGTCGCGGCGCGCCGCCTCCTCGGGCACCCGCATCTTCGTCGCCTGTATCATCTCGAGCTTGCGCGATAGGTCCTCGAGCAGTATGTCCTTGCCCTCGACGACCGACCTGCCGCCCAGGCAGGTGTTGATGCAGGTGTTCCACATCTCGTACCAGTAGCTCTCGACGAGGGCGATCGACGTGAAGTGGTACTTGGTGAGGGGATACGGCTTGTCCTCGACGCGATGGTAGCCGGCCGCCGAGGAGGTCGTGTCGAGGAGCTCGCTGCGCCGATTCAGGTAGACGAAGATCTGGTCCTTCTCCTTGAGGACCTGGGGCCCGAACTGCACGAGGCCCAGGTAGCACAGCCTCAGCACGATCTCGTGGATGCTGAACATGTACTTGCGCTTGGCGAACAGGAGATTCAGCATGGACGTCGACGCGTCCTTGACCAGCATGTGCCGCTTCACCGGGTGCTCCAGCAGCTCGAGCAGGCCCGGCACCTCGTAGTTCGCGTTGTACACTTTGACGAACACAGAGAGCGGCATGCGCAGCAGTATGTCGCACATCAGTCCCCAGCCAGACGGGTAGCCTGTGCAAAATTACATTTTTAAACAAAAATATTGATATATAGAATAAACGAACAGCTCAATGTTGCACAGCGAATGAAAACAATTTTGTCTTTTACCTCTATGTTTTGGAAGAGGAGGAATAAACATCTTCCAACTAATGTCTGGAGTGTAAACATTAGATATGTTAATGTCAGCCACGTCAGAGAGATATCCTTCTGATTTCATATTTGCCAAAAATACACTCTTTGATACATGATGTCCCGGATGATCATATATTAAATGGTATAAAAAGATGTGCATTGTCTTCATACGTATAAATTTTGGACTGTAACCATACTTTTTCCCAAGTTCCTAAAAATTATTTGTTCACAAATTTAGATTATTGATGTTTCGTAATCTGTAAAAAATATACAAAATTGCATACATTGTTTCTGGAAATACTGGTAATAGTGAATTTCTCTTCTCCTACAATGTTTGTATTAGGATTACTAGCAGTACTATTCAACGTAGATGTATTTTCAGTATTTTCATTCAGCATAATTTGAGAATTCGTTTCCAGCATACAAAATTTCAATTTGGCTTTTTCAACTGCAGACAGAATCACTGAATCATTTTCATCAATACTTGGGTCACAAATGAAACTTATTATTTTTATATTTTTCTTGGTTTTCAAAACTAATTTGATATATTTTATAAAGTTGTCTTCTGCTAACTTTTGTAAAAGCCTCATTAAAGAATTCTTATCAATTTTAGAATCAATGCCTTCTTTATCTTCTTCTGAATTGATATACTAAAATTCATAACAAATATAAAAGTTAAAATTATGTAAAATGCAATAAAGATTAAATTTTTCAAATTAAAAATCACCACTACCTTTATTAATTTCTGCAAATCTTCAATAATTTTATGCTGTTTAACACTTTCAATAACCAAGTTTGCTCTACGCAATAATCTATATGAAATATTTGATTGTTTATTATTATCCGAATTATGCACATTTTCCATAAATCCAACTACAGCCATTTTTTGAGACTTCTTTTTACACTCTGGCTTTTGAACAATTAATTCACTTTCAATAGTTTTGTAAAGATCACTATCAATGATATTTCCCTCTCTATTATCAGAATTTTCTTTTTCATTCGATAATTCTTCTTGTTTAGTAATTTCTTTATTATCATTCATTACATTTTTTTCAACATCTACCAACTTTGATGTTTTATTATTTTTTTCAGAAGAAGTATATCGATATCTATTTTGGTTTTTAAATAACTTATATTTTCGAAATATATTATTAGCTTTCATAAACATTTTATCTTTAGAATTAGCATTTTCTACTTTTGTTTTAGATAATATATCTTTTTCGTTTTCTGATTCGTTAGGTTTTTCTGCATTCACAATGTCATTCTCAGTATTCTTTACTTGTATAGCTTCTGTATCGATGCTTAAATTCACTTTTACATTTTCATTTTGCATTGCACGACTGTACTCTTTTATTTTAGATATTTCTACTTCCATTTGTTTTTTAACAGAACTTTTTCCGTCAAATTTCCTAGATACAAATTTTGTTGTCCTCTGCCTACCAATATCATCTAAATAGGTAGATACAACTTTAGTTTTGACCAGATTGCGTACCAATGTTCGGCTTATGAGTTTTGTGAATCCTAGTTCTGCTCCAAGTTCTGATTGGCTAGCACCTTTGAATTCCTTTGATTCAACTGTACTATAAATTTGTTTAAGAAATGGAACATTCAATTTTTGACTTTTTATATCCAATTGAAAATTATCATCATCTTCTTTAACCTCTTCACTTCTCCAAAGATCATTTATTTCTATATTTGGATCTGACAATGTTACAAGTTTAATTATTCTTTCTTTATTTGCATTACTTTTAACTTGCCATTCTTTATCCAGTGAATTTGGATAATAGGATCTGTATGGTACTTTCTGTGAAAAAGAATAAAAGCTACTAATGAAACAACTTTATAGTAATGTTAGTTTTATATAATAATTAAATTAAAATACTTACAACATCAGTCCTAAAAACCTTTTGCAATAAATTAATTTTAAAAAACTTTTTGATCGAATAATCTAGATTTAATTCATTTTTAACTTCATTATATTCTGCTGCATAATTCTCTTTCGATTTAAGATAGTTAATAAGATGTTCAGCCCACATGATGACTTTAGGCTTTCTGGTGTTAAAAAATCTAGTTAAATGTACCAAGGTACCTGTATTTTGTCCATTATAATTTGCTCCACAACTTGCTTGATAATAAACTTGCTTTCTTATTAATCCATGATCTTGTAAACCTTTTCTTATGTAAAATAGAGCCTTTGCATCTTCTTTGATAGTGCTAGATTTTTTAATTGTTATTTCTCCTATAGTACGAGCTCTACCAATTCGTTCCAAATAACAGTAATGTGCAAGATGTAGCTGAATAGTTGAACTAACGTTGTGATCTATCAAAACACTCTCTCGTAAAGATTGAGAAGCAACAACAACTAACTTTTGTCCATATTTATCATTAATTTCAGATAACGTAAAACTTTTAATTAGGTTGGAAATGTTTTGTCGGGTAGTGTAAGTTGAACATGAACCCCTGATACCAAATTTTGTATCTTCAATAGGATCGTGTACATAAATATCTTTATATTCATATTCCTGTAAAATATATAAAAATATAACTAATATGGATATCAATGAAACAATATAAAGAAATAGTATGTGCACTCACTTTATCGGAGTCTATATTTAAATACTCAAGTTCATAGCGATCAAATATAAGAAGATTGTCTCTTGGAATTTCTAATTTATAAAACGTAAAATAATGTAATTCCAAACATATTTGCCAAATTTGTTCCATAAAAGCATCTTTTAGTGGAAGTGTTTCGCCAAGTCTTATAGCCAAACGTTGCCATAATGCTAAAATGATATATCAAAGTATTAAGCAAAGTATATTTGAATAAGCCATTTTTTATAATATAAATTACAATATAATAAATAAATACCTTCTAGTGTTATTCCATCCAAACCTTCCAAAGCAACTTCATCACTGACTATTTCAACAAGGTTAATTGATTTTCTAGTGTTCATTTTAATATAAAATTAGTGACTTTGTTACTTATAATTTCATTGTTTGTAATTTATATCTTTCACATATTAACCAGGAATTAAAGAAAACATCGTCAAAACAACCGGTCTGATTTCGAGAAAATCGTGCATAACCTATCTTCACCTTTAGTGAGCGATTTTAGGTCCACGCGGTTTCTGACAGCAGCCGCGCGCATACACTGTATCTACATACAACAGGTATGCATATGTATATATACACAATATATATATATATATATATATATATATATATATTCACAAATATTCGTGATCTAGTGATCTCAAGCAAAAAGCGCCATCTATAAATTTCATGCGACGATACATAAGAACTAGAGCAGAGGGTCATCAGAGGGTCTACAGTGTGATAGTCCCTCTGCCCTCTGCTCTAGTTCTTATGGAGTGGCCGTAGGGAAACTATAGATGGCGCTTTTTACTTGGGATTTCGAATACAATTCGCATGGTTAAGACCTACTGGTAGCGCCGCCCGTGCGGCCAGTTTAGAAAGCTTAGGTAGTGGGTTAAGATCATAAGAATACATAGTGAAAGTGAAAAATAACGCAAAAAATAGATTGAAGACAAAAAGAAGTACATATTGCACTATTATTTAATATATTTAAAAATTGTCATTACATAAATTACCAAACAAATACTAATAAATTTTTTCTTTTTTGGTTATTTGTATAGCTAAAATCCTTAAATAACTTAAATAATAGTTCAATGGCTGAATTTTATGTCTGAAACCTCTCTTTTGGTAATATTCTCAATTTTTACTGTGTGTTCTCATACTTTTACCCACTACCTAAGTTTCCCAAAGTTGCCGCCAGGGTGGCTTCACCAGTAGGTCTTAACCAGGCGAATAGTTGCGTTCGATTTACACGGTTCCCCCCCCTGATGGTCACCCCCACATTTCCCCGGAGCCGTTCCCACTGGGCGTCCCCTTTCCGTATCTTCTTACCATTACAATTTGGGGACGGTATCGGCGGACGGTACGGGGGAGCGTGTAAATCGAACGCACCCAATGTCAGCCAATTTTTAGTATTTGATGCATCAGGGCCATCAGCCATCAGGTCGAGACTCGTGATACACGCACGTTTCGGCGATTCGACAGAATCGAAAACTAGGACATTGCCTGAGGCTAATACCTATTGTGAGGAAAGAAAACAGAAACAAAAATTCTTTTTTCAATGAAATAAATTAAATATAGTTTGGGTGATTCTCTGGGAAATCGAAATAAAATTTTTTTTTTTTCTATTTCTTCGGGAAAAATGTTTTTCTTGGTATGTAATATGTATAATATGTGAATTTTTTCAGATTTTTTGAAACCCTTAGGTTCAAAGTTGATCAAGGCTAAATATGAGCATATAGTAGTCATTTTTTAGCAAAATTCAACCTTCATTTAATCAACTAAATTAAATCTCTTAAAAATATAGCAACAAAGGATTTTTTAACAAATTTTCTGATTTTCTTCATAAAAAATGGTTCCAAAATCTTTAAATGCGCCTTTCAATTAATTAAACTCATTTTACAATTTAAAATTCTTAAAAAAGTGGGTTCAGTCACTCGAACCATTACACCAAAAATTATAAAGATTATATAGTCCCCCTATGTAGCCATAAAAACGCGTTTTCGTGCAAGTATGACACAAAAATATTATTTAGTAGATTATTCTAAAACTTTTGAACTATATACAAAATTAATTATTTTTTAAATAATGAATAAGATAAATAAATAGATTACTTTACAATTACAAACAGTCTTAATTTTTGAACCTCCTAAGCCTTATCTACTTTACGCAATTCATTGAATATTCTGATTGATGTCGCTCTTTTAGTAACTTCTAATCCCTATGTTTTCTAAGCTAATTTTTTTCCATTGAATATTTTCTTATAACGCTTTAAAAGTCATGGCCATTTACTAGGACATCAAAAGTTGGACACTGGGACAGGTCGATTTTGGGTGGCCATGTACTTGTACATCGGACTAACGAACATTTTGAATTATAATTAGGGCTGCACGAGACTCGAGATTTTTCTTGGTATTGCCTAGGTCTTGTCTTGATTGTCAAGACAAGACCAAGCCGATACTGCAAAATTATTTTCATGACAAGACCAAGACCAAAGGCTCAAGATTCTTGGTCTTGTCAAGAATCTTGATATATATGATACACGACAAATTTATTAAAATAGCAATTTTTATTAATTATTAACATGGTTGAGTAACCTTTTAATAAACTAAAATGTTAAGTTGAAAGTTACTTGAGAATTAAATCAATTTAAGTTAAAATAACAGTTATTAACTTACGAAAATCAAAAAAGCTATAGTTAACTGAAGTTAACATTTTACAAGTTAAAAGTTAGAAATTTTTTATAAGTGAAAAATAAATTTTTGAATGGAAATATCCTATACATACTATTCTATGTTGTATATTTTAAAATGAAAATACAATGTTTCAATAAAAAATAAATAGATAAACTAATGCCATAAAATAGACTTTTAATTATTAGTAATTTATTATTTAATAGTTGTTATATTTATCAACCTTTTGGTACATTGTAACATATTTGCTTTGTTCACTCAGTGGTCCCAAAATTAGTAGATGAATTTTATAGTAGGTAAGTTAAATATGTGGGTTAAAACATTAAGGGGATACAAAGCTGTTATTGTTTGCTGTCAAATTTATAATAGTGATGCTGCTGCATATATAAAGTTGCACCAGACCAAGACGAGACGATATTTTTAAAAGTGTCATCTTAGTCTTGAAGCAATCTTGACATAGACAGTTTTGTCTTGGTCTTGAAGAAGATAGTCTTGTGTTGCCTCGTCCTGAAAGGGCATGATTTTTATATCAACTTTTATCTATTTTATAAGCCATAATAAAATAATTAATGTTCAAAGTCATATTAGTCTGGATTTTCACTATTTCTTCTGTAAGTCATACTAAAGTCTACAACATTCAATTTTAAAGTATGTAATCTTTTGCTGAAAGTGTTATTAATATATTCCTGATATATCCTGATAATCTCAATACCTTAAGAAATTTAAATTCAAGGTAGTTATCCCCTAAAATCCAAAATCTTTAGTATCTTTGAAAATTGTATGCAATATTTAGTTATACCATATAGATTTTAAGATATATTTACTCAAAATTTAGTTGTTTTTGTTCTTTTTACAATACAGTATATATATATATATATATATATACACATATATATATATAATAAAATCTGAATAAATTCACATATATTCTACATACTAAAAGGAACAATTTTATCGAAGAAATAGAAAAATAAGTTTTTTGATCTCGTTATATATATATATATATATATATATATATATATATATCTATATATATATATATCGAGATCAAAATAGTATATTACGCATCTAGGGAGGTAAAGAATTGGCGAGTCCATAAACACGTGCTATGGGGTCGCCATTTTACCTCCCATGGTGCGTATACTATTTTTCCTCACACCAGCACCGAAAATACACATTTCTCTCCAGGCGCCCGGGAGGAAAAGTGGTACTTTCGGTGCAGGTGTGGGAAAAAATTTATTTTTCTATTTCTTCGATAAAATTGTTCCTTTTAGTATGTAGAATATAAGTTTTTTGATCACGATATATATATATATATATATATATATATATATATATATATATATATACATAACAAACACTTTTATCGAAGAAATAGAAAAATAAGTTTTTTGATCTCGATATATATATATATATATATATATATATATATATATATATATATATATATATATATATATATATATATATATATATATAATTTATTTTTCTATTTCTTCGATAAAATTGTTCCTTTTAGTATGTAGAATATAAGTTTTTTGATCACGATATATATATATATATATTTATATATATATATATATATATATATATATATATATATATATATATATATATATATATATAACAAACACTTTTATCGAAGAAATAGAAAAATAAGTTTTTTGATCTCGATATATATATATATATATATATATATATATCGAGATCAAAAAACTTATTTTTCTATTTCTTCGATAAAATTGTTCCTTTTAGTATGTAGAATATATGTGAATTTATTTAGATTTTTTGACATCGTTAGGTTCAAAGTTCGTCAAGGCTAAATATGAGTATGTAGTAATTTTTATATTTTTTAGAAAATTTTAACCTCCCCTTATTCAACAGAGTTATATCTGTTAAAAAAATTGCAACATAAGAATTTTTAGCAAATTTTCTGAAGTTTTCATAAAATATGGTTCCAACACCTTTAAATGCACCATTCGATTAATTAAACTGATTTTAAAACTTAAAATCCTGAAAAAAGTGGTTCCGATCACTCAAAACATTACACCAATAATCATGAAGATAGCCTTTTTCAGTATAAAAGTGACTGTCATTGTCATAAAATGGCAGAAGTGCAATATTTATATAAAAAAATCAAAATACCATAAAATATTGTTAAAAAAATTATTATAATGCACATTTTGATAATAAAGTCATATTCAGCTTCAAACAACTTTAAATATATGGGCTTTAAAAAATGTGAAAAAATTCACGACCATTTTATATAAAAAAGGCCCATTTTTGCCGAAATAAAAAATTTTTTTTTGTTCTCGATTTCCCAGAAAATTATCCATATATATAATATGAAAATACGGTCATGTTTAGCCTTGAAGAACTCTAGACCTATCGGCTTAAAAAAATCTGAAAAAAATTACAAGCATTCTACATACTAAAAGTACCATTTTCTCTGAAATTAAAAAGAAACATTTTTTTGTTTTCGATTTCCCATCTATTTATATATATTTATTTTTAATATCAGAAAAAATATTTCTTTTAGTATGTAGAATGCATGTAATTCTTTTCAGATTTTTTAAGCCGATATGTTTCAAGTTGTTCAGGACTAAATATGACCGTCTTTTCATATATATATATATATATATATATATATATATATATATATATATATATATATATATATATATATATATATATATATATATATATATATATATATATATATATATATAACTCGCTGGGAAATCGAGAACAAAAAAAAAGATTTTATTTTGGCAAAAATGTGCCTTTTGGTATATTTATATTTAAAATGCCTGTAAATTTTTTCAGATTTTTTAAGCCCATACATTTCAAGTTGTTTGAAGCTAAATATGAACATATTGTCAAAATGTTCCTTTTTGATAATTTTTTTAACAATATTTCGTGTTATTTTGATTTTTTTATATAAATATAGTACTTCTGTCATTTTACGACTATGGCAGTCACTCTTGTACTGAAAGAAGCTATCGTAGTGGAAATGACAACTGTGAAAGACTGAAAAACTGTGGAAATAATGTGAGAAAGTGTGAAATAGTGTGAAAATACACATACTTTTGGAACATCTGTTATAAACAAATATGCATATTTTTTCACAGTTTTTTTACAGTTTTTCGTAGTTTCTCACCGGTTCTCACATTTATAAAAAACAGGTATTGTATCTAAAAAAATTTGCAAAATATTTCACATTTTTTCACAGTCTTTTCAAGTTTTTCACATTCTCTCACATTTTTTTCGTTTCATTCTCTTATGTCAAGGAAATTACAACTGTGAGTAATTGTGATAAAATGTGAGAAACTGTGAAAATCTGAAAAACTATGTAGAAACTGTTACAAAATTTATGAAATATTCTATAATATTTTTTAAAATCTTGTTCCAAATGTAAGCCTAATTTCACAGTTTTTCACGAAATTTCATAGTCTTACACAGTTTTTCACACATTTGTCACAGTTTTTCAGTGTTTCACAGTTTTAAATTTCCAGTAGGGTATCTTCATGATTTTCTATGTAATGTTTCGAGTGTTCAAAACTACTTTATTCAGGATTTTAAGTTTCAAAATGAGTTTAATTAGTCGAAAGGGGCATTGAGAGGTTTCGGAACTATTTTTTATGAAAAAATCAGAAAATTAACTAAAAAATTCTTTGTTGTTATTTTCTAGCAAATTTCAACCTACGTTTATTCAATAAAATTACATCTCTTAAAAAATAGCAACAAAGAATTTTTTAGCTAATTTTCTGATTTTTTCATAAAATATGGTCCCGAAACCTCTTAATGCCTGTTCGTATATATATATATGAATAAGCATGTATGATCATTTAAACATATGAATTTATTTTTAAGCGGGGTATAACAGATTTGATTCCATTAAGCAGCTAATTGTAATATACATTGTAAATATTACATTCATAAGTAAAACCGAATACATATCATGGAGTCGAAACTTTAATTTGCATCAAACCGTATATATTTCCAAGAATCTGCAACAAAGGGTTTCCAATCTTTTCACTGAATAGCTAATATGGCCATAGAAACTTTCAGCAAGTTTGATAGCATTTATGAGAAAATTTATTACAATTTAGTACTAAAAAATGAATCTATAATTTAAATTTAAAATTCAGTAGTTTATGGTTTCTATGTGAATGAATATTCAAAGAATATTCAGAACAAATTATCGAGCGTCTACCTATACAAAATGTTAGGAATGTCTCTAACAACACCTTTGTATATAGGGCTGAATTTGAAAATATCGTCTTGGTCTCGAAAAAGTCTCGACACATATGGTCTTGTCTTGGTCTAGAGGAGCCTTGTCTCGTCTTGGTCTTGTCTTGGTCTTCAGGAGCCTTGTCTCGTCTTGGTTTTGTCCTGAAGTCTTGGTTTCTAATAGCACCTTTGTAGACTAGTGAGATATTTTTATTTTTCCCTTTAATATATTACATTTAGAGTGTCTCATACACGCTTCAATCAAGATAGTTTATATATTTTTCTCTTCTTTTCTCTTAAAGTATATCGCTGATTAACAATTTTCTATTATCATATTTAGAGCGTCTCATACATTCTTCAATCAAAAAGGCTTATATATTTTCCCCTTTTTATACATCGTCGATTAGCAAATTTCAATAATCATATTTAAAGCATCTCATACACTTTTAATAAAATACCACTAATCTAAAAGCATTAATATAATAGTACATTATCATACGTGTGACCAGAGACTAATCTCTGGTGTGACCTAAGCAGTCCTTTACAGCACGGTTACGCTCGGGCGCTAAACGCCGTGCTATGAAGGACGACTTATGACACGAGTATCGTAAACTATTTTTTTTAAACTCCGTGAGCGAAGCTCGGTTTCTCATGCGTGGATAGCGTGCTCGAAGCGCTCGATTCACACATTTTCACCGTAGTGTGCGCGAAGCATTTTGTTTCTCGCACGCTGTGTAATAACAAACATTTTGTCTCGAGAAGGATTCTCTAGCCTCTAGGTATATTTATAGCTATATTTATAAGCCGTTCGGTCGGAAACTTATCAGCGTACGGTCGGTAATTATTATCGGCTGAAACATTACTATTGATTTTCTAGCCTTGATTTATTTACAAATGTTTAAATACGGCCGTTACAACAAGTCAATTCTTTTGTGTGAATAGTTTTACCCGCGATAACTATACGGTAATTATAGGTGAGTACACAACTGTGCAAACTTTATATAATGGATTCGGATGACAGTGCAAGTGATTCATCAATTAACGATTCTGTATACCCCTTGAAATAATTGAAGCGGCCAAAAATGTTTCTGCAAATTTACTACCAGAAAAATCAAAAAGACAGTATACTGCATGTTATAATGATTTTATATAGTGACAGTCTAAAAAGGTGTTACTTTTCAATGCACAAAGTGTTCAGTGGTAATTAATTTAAATCAAGAAAAGCAAGAATAATATAAACACAATGAAAGACTTATTTTTCATTTTATTTTTACATTATTGTATTGATTAGAGGAAAGATAATTAAATATCGTATTATAATCTCAAATGTACATTATTCTTCGTTTTATTAAATCATTTGAACTGAAATTATGTATTTATTGATTTTTATGGTTGTCTTTCTTATATTAAAGTTTGGTGTTTTGGTAGTGGGCGAATACATCGATACATACATACATACACAAAGCATAATTATTCTGAAAGCACCACGCCACTCCCGTCATATATTCTGATGTTACATAAAAAAATGGCAAAATTGTTATCAAAACCATGCTTATATCTCTATACATAACAAATTATTAAGATATCGTTATCCAACAAAATGCATTTTTATCAATACTTTTTTTCTGAAGAAGCAATGAGTCTTATGGCTTGAAAATTTGCAGGATTACAGTTCTGTATAAAACTAATATTAAGTAAAAATCTAATTGAATTTTATCCTTTCGAGTTTTAGAGTTTACAAAAAATTCTTTAACACACGGTATAACAAGTGAAAAACGGTACAATTTGCATCAGTTTTGACCTTAAGGAGGTTTTGTTGGCATATATATGTCACAAAAAAACAAACATTTTTTACTGCAATTTAATTTCACATAATGATATGAAAATCAATATAGTATAAAATAAGTTTTTGTCGAACTAAAATATTTTTTTATAGAAATTCCGTTATTGCAAAAGTGGATATTGGCAACTAAAGAAAGATTCAACGAAACAGTGGATACTTTTTTGTTAAGTTTCTTAAGTATTAAGTTTTTACTTACAATTTTACAACAGTTCAAAACAATAAGTTTAAATTATTTTTTATGTTTAATATAAAATGTAATAATATATTGTATTAACCTTTACAGTCACCATGTCCTTTTTATCGTAAAAAAGCAACAACGGAAGCTTAAAATCAACAGGAAGAAATTAGCTGTGATGAACCGTAGTCGTAACTACAAAGGCCGTTTGCTGCCTAAAAAGCCGGCATCTCCTTCCGTGACGAAGTCACTCGAATTGTACGCCTCTTCATATTTGGACTTGAAGTCAAAGGTTATCCCGTGAATCATAACGCGGGTAGCTCAAAGGAAGAGAATGGCGACATCCGCAGCATCTAAGACGATCCCTGCAGCTTTCGAGTCAATTTCTGAGACATCTACAGCACTCGAGCCAGTATTCAATGCACACGAACCAATATTTAGTGCACTCGAGCCAGCATTTAATGAACAAGCGCCAACATTTAGTGCACCAGCGCCAACATTTAATGCTCCCGAACCAACATTTAGTGCACCCGAGCCAACATTAAGTGCGCCCGAGCCAACAATGGAGCGAACAGCTTTCGAGTCAATTTCTGCGACATCTGCAGCACTCGCTCCAGCATTCAGTGCACCTGAGAGAATATTCACTGTACTGGAGACAACATGCGTTTATCAGCCTCTTACGTATTCATCGAATGTAGCAAGCACACCAGTAGTGGTTAAAACGGAGCCCATGATGTTTGACTTTGGCACTCCGAATTTCGAGGAATCTTCCGATTTCGACTACTTGTACGAGCTGCACAGATCGCCGGAGCCACTACGTTCGGAAGATGGCTTTTAGATGCGCTGAGACAGGAGCAAGAAGATGATTCAACTGAAACGGCAGTGAGCGCACGGAAGTTCAAGAGGAAGTACGAACATTTTGTGGGTTCGGTCATGGGGACAGATGTAGTTGCAATGAGTGAGAGTTTTCTCAAGGATCAGTTATATAGTGTTTCATCGGGGTTTTAAACGAACAATGTCTAATTTATCATCGCAGTGTTCACAACATTTGTGCATATTAATAGAGTTAATAATTATAGTGAGATTTAATAATTTAGTCTTTCTTAATGTGCAAATGTATTATATTTTTGTATATATTAAAATAAATCATATGTACTTGTAATTTAAACTTTTCTTATTATTTACAATAATAAACCTTAATTACTTTTTTTATGTAAATAATTATATGAAACTTCACTGTTTATTTGATATGTACATTTTAAATACTTGTAAATTTTAATGTTTTTACAATTATTTTTATGCTGAAAGTTAAATTAAACCGTAACCTGAATAATAGAATGTTCATTTGAGGCAGTTTAAGCAAAATATAAGAGTTACAATTGAATCGTTTAGAATCATTGTAGAATCATAACAAAGTTATATTTGTATGTTGGTATATACGTTTATATTATTTTTCTGTTTAAGTAATTTAACAAGGAGAGTGTCAGAGGCTTGTAAACGATATTAGATGATGCTTAAAAAATATTTGTTGACAAGTATAGTACCTCTACTTATGGCCACAGTTCTGCAAGCTTTGATGCTAGACAAGATTATCTAAACGTAAATAAAAGTAGACGAAAATAGCTTTAATATCAGTTTTATTTCATACAATAATATGAATCTGGAACAAAGTTACTAAACTTTCAAAGAAAGTATTGAAAATTGCATAAAAAATTACTGTATGTAAAATAGTTAAAATTCTCGAATTTATATGTTTATTAATCTTTCTTGGAAAGTTTGTAACTTTGGTCGAGTTTAATATTTTTGTACGAAACAAAGCAGATATTGAAGCACTTGTCGTTTATTTTATTTACCTTTGAACAGTTTTCTATCGTAAATGTCTTGTAAATCTTTAATAAGAAGTAGAGGTACCATTTTTTACTGACATAATGCATAATTGAAGTCAATTGGTTGATATCTCGAGGATGCGGCACCATTGAACAAGCTAAGGGTGTTATATAATACTTTATTTTTTGGTGTCAGAAAACACGTGTCAAAATCTTATCAGTTATCGGTTTCCAAATCTCTGATACTCGTCTCCTACTAACAAGGGGGACCGGGGAGTCCGGGTCACCGATTTTGATGAAACTTTAGGGGTTATTTTCTGGTACTTGAGGGGTAACACCACTCTAGCGGCCCGAAAAAATGCCTAATTTGTACAAATTTTAACAAGAGTAGGAAAGAAGGGATCAAATTTCTCTTTTGAGGGTTTACTATACATATATTGAGATACAAAAATATATTTTTTTATTACATTTAAATACAAAATGGCGGCTATACAGCGCATCTTGTGAGAAGCCTTTTTCTCAAACCTCCAAACGGGAGAACACTTTTCTCGGGAAGTATGAGACCTGGAACAAAAAACCAAAGAAATTCTTAATCTATGCAACGTTAACTTTGGAAGTACGTAGAGTTTTTTTCTATTTCAATTTTTGTAGAAATGGCGCACTTAAAAAAAAAGTCGATTTTTCTCGAAAGAAAAAACGATGTAAATTGTTTATAAAAAAAAATTTACATTCAATCGAAAAATAGCTACTTACTTCTTTAGAGAATCTATTTGTGAAGCTACTGTAAAAATTTCAATTCAATCCATGCAATAGTTTACGATTAATCTGTTCTCCCAGTTTGAAAAAGCTTCCCACGAGATTCGCTGTATAGTCGCCATTTTGTATTTAAATGTAAAAAAAAAATATATTTTTGTACCTTAATATATATATATATATATATATATATATATATATATATATATATAAATATAGTAAACCCTCAAAAAAGAAATTTGATTCCTTCTTTCTTACTCTTGTAAAAAATCGTACAAATTAGGCATTTTTTCGGGCCGCAAGAGTGGTGTTAACTGTTACCCCTTAAAAATGAAGCCCAATACTCGTGGTTTTATCCAATGGGCCTTTGTATGGTAGATACGACGAATTTCATTAACGTTGATAGTATATCTATATATCTTTGACTTTTAGTATTGCCCATAAGAGCAATGCTAATATATTTTGTCACTATCTCAGATTTAAAGACCCATGGGATAAAATTACGGGTACTGTGCTTCATTCTTAGGTTCCAAAAGTTGATCCCCAAAGTTCCATCAAAATTCAAGACCACGACTCCGTGGTCTTCCCTTATAAGTATAGAATAATAGACTAATAAATAATAACTTAATATAATAAGTGCACAGCGTATGAAAACAATTATTTAGTCGGGAATATATGTATATATCTATTTATAAAAATTGAAAAATTTTAAAAATATCAAAAAATTTTGGAAAACATGAAAAATTTTGAAAAAATTGAAAAATTTTGGAAAACTTGAAAAATTTTGAAAAAATTGAAAAATTTTGAAAAAATTGAAAAATTTTGAAAAAATTGAAAAATTTTGAAAAAATTGAAAAATTTTGAAAAAATTGAAAAATTTTGAAAAAATTGATAAATTCGGAAAAAATAGATAAATTTGGACCAAATTGATAAATTTTGAACAAATTGATAAATTTTGAACAAATTGATAAATTTTGAAAAAATTGAATAATTTTAAAAAAATTGAAAAAATTGAAAGATTTTGAAAAAACTGAAAAATTTTGAAAAAATTGAAAAATTTTGAAAAAATTGAAAAATTTTGAAAAAATTGAAAAATTTTGAAAATATTGAAAAATTTTGAAAAATTTTGAAAAAATTGAAAAATTTTGAAAAAATTGAAAATTTTTGAAAAAATTGAAAAATTTTGAAAAAATTGAAAAATTTTGAAAGAATTGAAAAATTTTGAAATAATTGAAAAATTTTGAAAAAATTGAAAAATTTTGAAAAAATTGAAAAATTTTGAAAGAATTGAAAAATTTTGAAATAATTGAAAAATTTTGAAAGAATTGAAAAATTTTGAAAGAATTGAAAAATTTTTAAAGAATTGATAAATTTTTAAAGAATTGATAAATTTTGAAAAAATTGAACAATTTTGAAAAAATCGAATAATGTTGAAAAAATTTAAAAACTAGTTAATGGAAGCCTGTTGAAGGAAACCAGGAATGCATAATTTGTCATACTGTAAGCTTTGTCATACTGTATGACTCTCTCCTACAAGTTACCGTCATTGCAGTTTTTAATTTTACTGGGTGAATTTTTAAGTTTACTCAATTTTTTGACCAGAGGCGCAATTTTTGTGGTCTACAACTACAGATTGTGCCTCTGGTCGAAACTTGAACGAGTAAAACCAGTTCTCTTTTTTTCAATCGAGTATAGAAATATATTATTTTAAATCTTATTTTGTCATCAAACTTAAGTCATCGATAAGATAAAAATTCTCTTTATACTAGTTGATAAGTATTTCATTTATTGTTAAGTTAAATATAAAATATCATATTTAAAATATTATATTTTTAAAAAATGATATAAACAAAAAGTCGGTTTCTGTGAAATAAAAGTTGAGATTCCTTTCTTTTTTTTTATTATTCGTATATTATGTACACATGTTTTAGACAAGATATTATATGCTTCTAGTCATCATCTAATTCAATGAAATCAAACTCCTTCGTAATGATGATCTTCTTTTCAGTTTTTTCATTTTTTTTGCGGGAGCTTTTGATGCCTTGCTTAATTTCTCTTCTATTTCTTCGGACTTCCCATTGATATAGGTTCGTATCAAGTCCATCAATTGAGATCGGAACATCAACTTGTCTTCATCCGACAATTTGCACAGCTCAGGATATATCACCTTCATAAATAGCAAGTCGTCTTTGGCATCACTTGAAATGGCGTTTAATTTGCTTTTCATATTTGTTATTGCCAGGTCGTTATTCACCTTGAAAAACTGACAGCTGCACGGCTGGAGGTGTGTCTGTGGAGTAGAAAACAGTTTTTGTTAGCTGTGCTCGGATCAGCTGCGCGAAAAGACCGCTCCGATTCCGCGGAGAAGCGATGCTCGTCTGTTAGCTAGTCTGATAGTTGTTGAACATGAATCCGGAGAATACGCGGACTTCCAGGAAGAAGCGCCAATCGCACTAAAACTGTGACCGCGGCGGCACGTACTACGATTTTTGCATTGTGAGAACCTGCTGAATCTACGACTTATCCGCGACTCTGTACGCGATCCTAAGAATGTCCCGTTTAAGTAACCGCCTACGCAAATTTCTGCTCCAAAGCTCCAAAATCACCACATTCACAAGAACGGACAGCCGAGAAAAACAGCTACTAGCGAGCTACGGCATTACGTACATGTATACTTTAGTCCGATGAGTAGTGGTAATTAGCAGTGGTCGAAAAATAAAAAGAAAACACACCAATTTATTACCGGATAGCTAGGGATATTGGGGTTAATCGTCATATCGGCCTGCGAATCACGTGATTTGCGAAAGCGGGACTGCGCAGACGAATGCAGGGAAAAACTCGTAATTCAGACATATAGGTGGTTATAAGCGATTTGACATCATAGATTGCTTCGAAAATCAGCTTCTTTCTGTGCAAAGCGTGTCTACTTATTACGGTAAATTTGTCAACTTGTTTTTGAACAAGTATTTTGTTAACTCGTATTTTTCGCGTGCTATAATAAGGCTACTATAGCTGTTACTGAACGGACAAGCGAAGCGTTTTATCTCTTCTCTTTATATTCTAACCTTCAATTTATGTTTTCATCAGAAATAGTACCTATATAGTCTATCATGGAACGTATCGATATTCAACATTGTTATGAAGCTCCAACGTGTACCATGGAAAATATTTTGGTAATCGTAAAAGAAAGACAAGTTAACGAGATTAATAAAAATAGGAAACCTTTTAGTGAATATCACCATTTATTTCCGTTGCTAAAGTAATATGATAAAAAATTTCAAACATGTATGAGAATGGAAGTAAGAACTTTTGAATACATTTTAGCAAAAGTTCATGACTCTTTAAAAAAATATTGGTGTAATCTTCACAAGCAACCAATTAAACCCGAAAAGAAATTGGTTGTGACAATCCGGTAAGAATTTTGTTTTTTTTGCTTATCAAGAGCTCTGTACTTAAAATTTTTATCAAATGTTTTAGATTCTTAGCAACTGGTGCATCCTATAGTAATCTGTCCTTCTCGTTTCTAATGAGGAAGTCGACTATTAGTTATTTAATTCAGGGTGTGCTTACGACTATATGGAAAGAACTGGGTCCTACGCACATGTCAGTTCCTTCAGAAGCTATGTTTCTGGATATTTCCCGTGATTACTTTTTTATTGTGGGGTGTGCTCCATTGAATTGGAGCCATAGACGTTTGCCATATAAGGATAAAAAATCCGAATCATTATGGATCAAGATATGATAATTATAAACATTTCTTCTCAATCACTCTGTAAGCTGTTGTTGATGCTCGATATAGATTTATTATTATTCATTTTTATACAACCATTCATTTTTGTGTGATTTTACTAATGTTAGAAAAATATGAACGGTAAAAAGAGTTGAAATATTAGTAAGGTAAATTGAAAGCCTATATAATGCAAGCTTACATAGTTATTTTTATTTATATTTAAGCCTATTCTATTACTTACATTTAATTATAAAGAATATTTTGTTCAAGATTATTATTCTACTTCTTGAAACAGTAATTAATTCTGTTTCTCGAATTATTTACTATTATGATATAATTCAATCAATATTAATTAGGTAAAGTTTATAAAAGTCTAAAATAAGTAGCAAAGCAAAGTAACAACTCGAAATTCAAGTTTGAATAATAATACATTATGCAACTCGCACAACTCATAAAAACAAAAAGTTTACAATATTGTACATACTTATCGAAGAAAATATCTAATACTATATTACACTCTTCCACTCATACACTTTGGTTTCTCAGCCGCATTATTTATGTATATATTTATAATCACGAAAAGAGTCTTCTAATCTTCATCAATTAGCTCTGTCACCTTCGATTACTCATCACTTCATTCTGGAATTTTATTATCCGTAAAATGTACGATAAGTTCATTACCAGCGTCGACCCAATCTTCGGAAAACAGTTCGTAAAACAACAGGATTATCGTTTACATTGTTGCATTTGCCCTAATTCTTTACTTCTGCCACTGTATTCGGCAAAATTACATTTTAGTTTCGGGTAAAAACAAAGTCAGTGAACTGATGCAGATGCAGACAAAACCGATAACCAAACGCGAAAGTTATGGATTGACGCTACATACGCTAGATATGGAACTCGTAAATGGAACTACAATCATTTCCACAGCAATGCACAGTCCGAGCTCAGTTTCCCGCGAAATCGCTGGAAAAAAATCGATTACCACAAGTTGGAGGATGAAGAAGTTAACGATATTGAAGAATCTTGCAATACTGACCACTGCTACCTTTGCTTGTACTGAAAATTGCAAATATATAAGAAAATTTTTAGTCAGACAATTGCATCAAATAAAAAAAATACACATACTCAATTAACCATTTCGGAGCAGGATCAGACTGGATGATCAATAAAACAGCTATTGATAAAAAGGCTGATTCAACGATGGTTTGAGCGTTGCAATGTAGTCGTCAACGCCCGAGTCAAGACATGACAATGCAGAAAGTAAGTTATCGCTGTTTAAAATGCGATTACTTATTAAAAAAACTATCCAATGATACTGCGTATATTTATATTGTACATGTATTAACACTTATATTTGTATGTAATATGTATATTGATACTTCTATTCAGTTACCTTTACATAATCTACATATTTTTATCCATACCTAAAGTAACATCTGTCAAACTGAAAGAAAGGTCCATCTCGTCGTTGACATTGTCACAGATTCAGTAGCAGTATTCATATGCTTTAATGAAAAAATGGAATTCCGAAACTTTATATTCAAATCCTCTAGTACTATTTGTGTCCTAAAAAAACACAAATTGTATTATCAATAAACTAAAAGTTTGTTTATATACCAGCCATGCAGATTTTGACCAGAAGAATTGCAGTCGTATACTTTCCCTTTACATACTCTCTTGTTGTGTTTATAACAGATTGCAGATCTGTAAATATCATAAAAATCATCTCTATCTGAGCAGGTATCATAACACTTGTTCATAAATTGCTCAAAGTATTTAGAGACGCTTGCGTCTTTTTCAACTAAACACTTTAGCTTTATCCAATCTCGTTGTCAACAAAGTTTCTTTCAATGATATCCCTTTTTTAGGAGTAGGCAGGATAATACTCGCATCAGCCTACTACCCGTATGATAACAATAACAACCCACCCAGGGAAGTCTGCAGATTAGTGGATTTCTGCACAGAACAGGACATTCCACTGATTTTAGGGTGCGATGCTAACTCCCATCATACGATATGGGGGAGCACGGACATTAATGCGAGGGGAACCACACTTCTGAATTACTTGGTTGGCACAAACCTAGATATTCTGAACGTCGGTAACACTCCTACTTTTCGCAATGCAAACAGAGCCGAGGTGATTGATATAACCCTCTGCTCAAACAACACCACGCACTTGGTTAGAAACTGGAGAGTCAGGGACGAGCCATCGTTATCTGACCATCTTCAGATAACCTATGAAGTGGGTAAGCCAGGGCGAGAGCAATCTAGATGGTTCCGCGACCCTAGGCTCACGCTCTGGAATGATTATAATATTGAATTGGAGGCCATTTTAAAGAAAGTACCAGTCGACATAAGGGACAGGGAAACTCTAGAAGAGGCAGCTCGAATCTTCACAAACGGTATCACTTTGGCCTTCCAGAGGAACTGCGACCTCAAAAGGACCAAAAACAAAGGTGAAGTTACCTGGTGGAGTAAAAAACTGGAAGCACTCAAGGAGAAAACGAAGACTCTTTAAGGCGGCCAGGAAAGCACACAGCATTACGCTGTGGAATACTTATAAAAAGGTAAGAGATGAATACAAATCCGCGGTAAGGGAGGCACGCAAAAGAAGCTGGGCCACCTTCTGCGAGAACATCAATGGAGGCAAAGAGGCGGCAAGACTGGACAGGATTCTATCCAAGAATCCGGAAGCCATTCTGGGAACGCTGAAACTCCCTAACGGCAGACATGCCTCTGATGAGGAGACTCTCTCCCTCCTGATCCAGGCGCACTTCCCGGGATTCAGTAGAATCAGGGATGACGAAGTAAACCCTGACTCCGCGGAGTTCGGGGTTGGCTGCAGGAAGTCGTTCACCGATTTAGGTGAACGACGCCGGCTGGCCAATAAAATCGTCACGCCGACCAGGGTCAGGTGGGCAGTAGGGTCTTTTAGTCCTTATAAGTCACCGGGACCCGATGGTATATATCCGGCCCTGCTACAAAGAGCGGAGGACGTTATCATCGGCCCACTGACACGATTAATACGGGCGAGCATTACACTTGGGTTTGTCCCGACCAAGTGGCGGGGCACAAGAGTGGTGTTTATACCGAAACCGGGTAAATGCGGATACACCTCCCCAAAAGACTTCCGCCCTATCAGCCTTACTTCATTCATATTCAAGACTGTAGAAAGGCTGATAGATAGATACATACGGGACACTGTCCTGGAAAAAGAACACCTCCATAAAGACCAACACGCTTACAAGGCTGGGAGGTCAACAGAGACCGCACTTTTTAGCGCGATCTCGTTTATCAAAACACAGGTGGAAGCCAAAGGATATGCCATTTAGTGCTCTGATGGACATAGAAGGGGCCTTCAACCACACATCAAGGGAGGTAATCAGAGAAGCCTTGAAAAGGCACAAGGTTCCCCCTTGCTTAATCGACTGAATCGATCACATGCTGAGTAGTAGACTTCTCGAAACCACCAAGGGCGATACAACGCTACAAGGAAGGGTGGGGAAGGGGTGCCCACAAGGAGGCGTCCTATCTCCCCTTATCTGGTGTTTGGTGGTAAACGAGTTGTTGAAACAGCTCAGCGATATGGAGTGCAAAGTAATCGGCTACGCTGATGACATCAAAGTTATCATCCGTGGACCATTCCTTGACCCCCTTATGGGCATTATGCATAAAGCTTTAAAGCTTGTAGACGCCTGGTGCTCACATACGGGACTATCCGTCAACCCAGCAAAGACGGAAGTAGTAGTCTTCACCAGGAGATACAAGTCGAATAGACAATGCAATCTTGTACTGAGTGGACAGAAACTGACACTAAAGAACAAGGTAAAATACCTAGGTGTAATTCTGGATAGTAAACTATCATGGAAAGAGCACCTACAGTATGCTACCGGAAAACTCACAGCATGCCTGTGGCAACTGAGAAAGGCCGTAGGAAGAAACTGGGGTTTGAGACCGGAAACAATGAAATGGATGTATGAGGCGGTCCTTAAACCAAGACTTATCTATGCGGTCATAGTCTGGTGGAACAGAACTGCCCTATCAACAGCAAACATGATACTAGAGAGAACAAGAAGCTTGATTCTCAGGGCCATCTCCGGAACGACTAGGACAACTCCTACTGCAGCTCTGGGGATGATCCTGAATATTGAGCCTTTCAGACTGACCTTGGAGGCAGAGGCTGCAAAGGCCCTGCACAGAGTCAGAAGAGTACTCGGAGAGGAGAGTATTGGGAAATCCATAAGATATCCCAAGGGACTGGATGGAAGGGACGTCCTGAGGATGACCCTGGACACCACGAACACGCGCTTCCTCTTCGATAAGAAGTACAGAATCAGTCTATCATCCAAGAAAGACTGGGTGACAGGTAAAAGTAGCCTACCAAGCGGGAGAAATCTGTACTACACAGACGGATCCAAGAGTATGGCAGGTACTGGAGCGGGCATATACTGTAGGCGGAACGGTAAGGGCACTATCGTACCCCTTGGCCAGTACGCCACTGTCTTCCAAGCCGAGTTGGTAGCTATAACACGCTGTGCTGGGATGGCTGTAGAAGCCGTCTCAGAGGGACGGGTGTGTATCTGCTCGGACAGCAAGAGCGCCCTACAGGCACTCAACAGTTATACAACTAAATCCAGATTAGTGTGGGAATGCTATGAAGCCCCAATGATCTGGCAGGAACCTCAAAGGTCACGCTATTATGGATCCCAGGGCACAGCGGTATCATGGGAAACATGATAGCAGATGACCTTGCTAAAATCGGAGCTAAAGAAAGCTTCATCGGCCCAGAACCAGCTATAGGCATCAGCAGCAGCCTAATAAAAGACACAATTACTGGGTGGGTAACTGCGGAGCATCAGCAGGTATGGGATAAAGAGGAACGTTGCAGGCAAGAGAAGGCATTCATCGCTCCCACAACAGCAAAAGACTGGACAAGAGTCATTCTTGGTCTCAGTAAAAGCAAAGCCAGGATCATCGTAGAAATACTCACGGGCCACGGTAATCTGAGGTTGCACAGGCACAGGATGGGCTTGGATAACAGCCCTGAATGTCGATACTGCTGCCTGGAGGAAGAGTCATCAGAACACCTCCTGTGCAGTTGCCCAGCGCTGTCTGAAAGTAGGCGCCGATTTCTGGGAGTCTACTTTCTGAAAGCCGAGGAGATAAGGGCCAGTGCTGCCCCCGGAATCTTTTCTTTCTGGGAGGCGGTAACATCAAGGCGGTAACTGGCATGACAAGGAGGGACGCCAAGGGAAACCATGCGTCTGGGGCTCCTACTGAGCCCAAACTCAGATTATATAATAATAATAATAATAAAAATCCCTTTTTTATAAGATTTCATCAGTGCTACATGTATTAATATCGAGCTTTCCATAATTCTGCTCAAGAGTTGGTTTAATACCTTCAATTTTGGCTAAGAAACTTTCAATACTTTCTTCTTCCGTCAAACATTCATTACTATCAATATAATCATCACCATCCCCAAATATTTTTTTTTCTTTTTCTAAACATCGTAGTACAGAGAATATTTTGTCAAGTTGTTACAAGTCAGATTATTATTTTATGGCAAGTAAGAAACTTTTTAAGCGGCAATAGCTTACTGTCACTGATTAAGAAGGTGGATACTTCCATTCAGTTGCCTTTATATTTATAATCTAGTTCTTTTCATAAACTTTTTATCCTTTTCTTATAAAATTCTTGAATTGCCTGATCTTGAGTTTTCAGTAAATTATCTACATTTTGTGGCCAGTGACCTGCAAACATTGTCCTATGGTGAAAGGATAGTTCCGAGACTCCTAATGTCAATAACAAACATCTCACACGGGTGATCCAAAGCTTTGTCCATGACGTACACAGCAAGATTGCTTGAGAAACTAAATTTACAACAACTCACGACCAGAATATATCAGCACTACCAGATAAAAACGTGATGTATCCCAGTTAACGTCTATGCACCTAACTAAACCACCCTGTCAACTAGTACCACACATTTGGCTTCTTGTCTTCACTGATTGAGATAAGCAAATCTCTTTCCCTGTTGTAGTTGAATAAAACGTGTATCCCAGTTAATGCCTGTGCACCAAACTGAACCACTATGTCTATTCAAGTTCCAAGCCTTTCTGCTTTCAAGAAATACTACACATTTGGCTTCTTGTCTTTACTGGCTGAGAAAATCAAATAACATGTAAAGTTGTTATTATACCAGCTCTGAAAATCCAAAACTAACATGTAAACACGAACTATCAGGGGTATTTACAATACCTATGAGAAACTCAAGGCGACTCCGTACAAGCAAGTTTAGCTAAGAAAAATTTGATCCTGAATTTTCTTTGGGATACCATGGAAAGCAAAAGTTTCCAGGATATGGGTGGGAGAAAATATCGCAGACATGGGCACACCAACTCCAGCACTATCTTTCCCAAGATCTCCATCCACTGGATCTCGAAAGTTACCTCACTCAAAACAGCTTTTTCTTAACGACACGACCGTGGGCAACCATGCACGACGTAAAGTCAAGCGCGTCTGCCAACGCGCATAACCTATAAGACAGGAGCGGGAATAGACGAGCGCACGGGTGCGTACATGACACGCATACCTCCGCCATCTGTTGGCGTCGCCTACAACAACAGAAAGAGGGTATGTTCGGATCTCGATTGTCCTCAGTCACACCGCGGTCACACCTAGGGAGATCGCGATAGACCCCGGTAACGTCGGTCAAACGCGGGCTAGCCTCAAACAATCCTCGGTAAATCTCACTCCATCCTCGAGTAAAATTGCCGACCTCGATCCGCCTCAAGCGAACTGGGCGATAAACCTAACCTCGACGGTTCCAATTTTTTTGAATGGGTATATACATAGTACTACTACAGTTTATTTTAATCATGTGGTTTTTGTATTTTATTTCTTATTTTAACCTGGTTAAATTCGTCACTGTGAATGCACCCTCTGTCGCAAAATTATAGCTTAATTTTTTGGCATAAATCGTACATTTTTTTATCTAATTACTATACCAAATTTTAATTGAATGCTTTTCTGTTGTTAATTGAGGCTCAGTACCTTCGAACTATCGTAATATAATTTAACTTTTTATTTTTTTTTTATTAAGATTACTTAAATGGATACTAAATGCATCACTTAAATGGATACTAGAGTACCCACCAATAGAGAAGAAACATGTATCTTTTTATACTTTTAAATTAAAATATGGAAAAAATAATACACAAACATGCAAATAAAACGTTTTTTAGGTACGTATTTGTTTTTCTAAAAAAGTCGGTTTTTCCCTCGGGTGATACTGTCGGGCCGTAAACTCACCCGCAGGAAAAATATTCGACTTTTTGCCCTTGCTACATAATGAACTATTGTTCCCGACTCAATCGTAATAGTCACTTTATTGACTTCAATGGCGGGATAAAAGTAGCATATGATCCCCGTAAAACTACTTTTTCCCGCAAATTTACTTTTTTCCTGCTAATAAATTTTTTAAAATTATTTTTCTCTATATTTATATACATTTTCAATAAATTCAAGTTCTTACCGGAAGTCCCTCTTTTTAAGACAATAAAGTGGCCACAGTGTTGGGAAAAAAGTTCTATATGCAACACGGGAATAATCTTCGACTTTATTCCCTTGTTACATAATGGACTATTTTGCGATTTCTGGACCCAAAAAATAGTACATTATGTAACAAGGGCAAAAAGTCGAACATTTAAGAAGCAGTGTCATCCGAGGGAAAAACTTTCTCTCGACTTTTTTCTCGAGTTACATATAGTACTTTATGCCCATCTCAACTATGGCCACTTTTTGACTTGGAAAGCAGGTCTAATGAACTTATACACCGAGAGAAAAGATTCTTTGCGGCAAAGAATATTTCGTAACTGTTAAGTTTTGTGGATTTGAATACGGTCAAATGAATATTTCTCAACAGTTAAACGCATCGGCTTAATAGTTAAGAACTGCAGAGTACTTGAGAAGCGTCAACGGCTGACCGCCTGACTTTAAGGTTAACTGAATTTTTCATATTTCGAAGATGTTTATATGACCGTTACATGTTAGTATAAGTTTTCACCTGCCACGATTGTGTATACGTATAGGATCTTTTTATATTCTAATGCTTGAAAAGCATCATTATATGCTAGAAAATCTTCAATAACCTTTCGTACTCGGCATGTTTATCTTACTCGTGCAGACTTTTCTCAAGTTCGAGTTCTGAACAATTAAGAATTCAACATTTGCGGCAAGTACGTGAGAATACGATTCCACAATTCCAAAGGCAATCGAAAGTCAAGGTTATTGGTAGAACTTGATCAAATAAAGGAATTTAGACTAGTTTCCAGTGAAGTCATTTTGGTCTCGACTTTCAGGGAAAAAGTGGCCATTTTCGTTCAGATGGGCATAAATGTATTTTTTTTAAATTTCCGTCATATAAATATTATCTTGAAAAGAAAAAATATATATATTATATGAATAATATAGAATTCAAAAACTATTAATTCTTGTGCGAAAATGTGAAAATTTGTTTATATTTCGGAAAAACGATTTAAAATTATTGATGAATTAAGCAGGAAAGAAAGGCAGGATAGGTGTAGTTTATAGTAATAAAGTATATGTGAGAGTGATAACTAGATATTTGTTTATGTATATATCTGTACAAACGGAGAGGGCGAGAATAACGGAGCACATACGTTATCGTAGCAGATACGTGCTGAGACTGATGCCTGTAGAAGAAGCGTAATAGACGCTATCGTGAAACTACTACGAGAGTCGAGCTTATGCATTAACTCGCGAATATTCAAATTAGGTTAGAATACATTAAATTATAATTGCTAATTACATCAATTATAATCTGCCAATTATTGAATATTTTTGTTCTAAACATCCCCACTTTCGGACTATCGTACTTACACATTTAATCAATTCAACGCAAAATTGAACAATTTTTAACAAATATTAAAATTTATCATCACATTACGACAGTTCATCACAGAGCTTCGCAGTTTTGAATTATCATAAAAATAATTTCTGACATAGATTAAAAATGATTAAAATTAAGAATAATTTTCTGTAGATTTTAACATTTTCTCAACAATAAGTTCAATAATAGTAAGTTCAATACAATTATAGAAAAAACTGATTTTTCTGTAGAATTGTTCATATAATATAATATATATATATATATATATATATATATATATATATATATATATATATATATATATATATATATATATATATATATATATATATATTTAATTTTTCATGCAAAGTTTACGAACTGATATTACTCAATGGAAACCAACGGGCAGGTGGTAGGCTTTTTCCATTAGAAAGGGAATTTTACGAGAGAATAAGGATAAGTTTTGGTAAGAGTGGGGTTAATTTGCACACGGGATAAATTTGTACAATTTAAATATCTGGAGGCCAAGTGCTTCTTCAGGCAATTATTGATTAAACATATTAAAGACCCGCACAATCATAATCTAACTTTCGACAGCATTTTCAGTAATATGGTCCCTATCCTTTTCTTTAGCAGCCATACATCGATTTTTTCAACATTTTGTATACATATTATTCTTATTATAATGGCCAGGTAGTAATGGTTAGCAGTAATAGAGCGTGCATGGCCGCTGCTGTCACATGATCTCTATGTCATCTGTAGTCATGCTTGCATCTAGATGAAATTACTAGAGAATGGAGAATTTTACATAATTGGAAAACACAAAATTTTGTATTATGAATTATAAATTCTAATAAATTTAGTAATACAGTACCTACAATGTGCTTTATAACAATTTTTGAAGTAATTGGACGTATTTAAAAATTGTCAATTTAACGTTGTATGCAAATTTACTTGGTAGAGTCAAATTGGACACAAAATTTTATCTTCAATTTAAAAAAGATAATTTTTAACTGGCCAAATGGCCATTGAAAAAAATGCATACAGTTTAGACGTATGCACGGACCCGACTGATATTTTCTTAGAAATTCTATGCAAAGTAAGTAGGTGGCTCAATTATGACGTATCTCAACTAATCATAATTGTAAGTCGGGTCCGAAAACCCGGACCCGGACCTGACCCGTAGACCCGACTTAGGTTCATGAGCTTTTTCGAACTCCCAAGGTATTTTTGGTAGTCATTACCTCGTTTATTTATATAATTAACTATATCACTTGATAATTAGATATAAATTAGATTTGGAGTGAAAATGCAAAAACTTTAAAAATCGAAATGCCTTAGTGTGGAAAAGTTGCGAATGTACACAAAAGTAAGGAAATTTTTTTGGTTGAAGCATATAGTCAAAGTTTTCTGTTCTGCCAAGAGCCTTTATGTTTTCGATTTTAACGAAAAAAAAAACGCGAAATCGCAGAAAAGCGGTATTTTCTATTCTTTTGATGTTTAGAATTCTCGAACTGCTAACCTTAGGCATTTATGCTTCTGATCGTGTGTTTGTAACCTTCCTCTTTTTGCCCACGGGCTTAGGACCATCGACGGCAGAGTTATATATATATTTTTTGTATTTTCTTATATTTTTTATATTTTTTTATATCTTTTTATATTTTAAACCGTTTGTATTTTTTCTAGCAAATTATACTTTATTGAGTTGGTTTCAAGTTTTTATTATTCACACGGTGAAACGAAAAACGAACTAATAATTACGAGTCAAGATATTCAAGGTTATATCGTAGCCCGTTATATAAACATTTTAAACTGGCTTAAAATCTTTTTTGCTTTCAAATGCAAGCATAGCAGCTCGAGACTTTAAGGTTGATCGAATATAACCATCCCGATTTTGTATACCTATTACTTTTGTTAAAGCCTCTGAAATTTTTATTTTTATGATATTAATTTTTGAGGTTAGGTAAAATCTGCACCAATTAGGATAGCTCCGACCTCCCCTTAAGAGTCTGTAAAGTTGACCGATCAGTGCCTGTCCACGAACTAAATTCTACTTCTGTGATACAAAGACCGTAATATCGGGACAGTTACAATTATTGAGATGACAATTTGGAGATGAATTTTTGCACATCAATTTACTCAGACAGTCTTGGTAGTTGCATATTTTTCCATTAGTCAGTTCACTTAAATTTATATAATTTAGCATCAATTTACAATTTTCATGAATCGTGCATACGCAAACAGTATGAGTTCCCTTTACACCAGAGAGTGTACAATTTTTAGGTCGCAGTTTCGCGAATGCACTAAAACTTATTTTTTCTTTTGGATGAGTACCAGTGAACGAAGCATACAATCCATGGAGGTCCATTAATAATACACGCTTTTGTTTTGCTTCACGTTCACCTTTATTTTTCGCACAGACGATGTCTTTGATTCCGGATAATACCCTGCTATTTGAATCACATTTATACAAATTTTGTATTTCCTCAACAGTACGCTCTGGCAACATTCTTCCATTTGTTTTTGCCGCTGTGAAGGCTAAAAAACCATTTGACTCTCTTAAACAAATAGCTTTTTGAGACAGAAAGCGTGACGCACCAAATTCTCTTTGGATGTTCCTGGTACTCCATGACGCCGGTGCTATAGTAAGGATTCTTAATCTTAGTGGATCAGAACGGTCGAGGTTACAGAATTTATTTCTCAAGCCCATTAGTAGTTCCTCGAGTTCAATTTCTCTGGCTGATTTACCTGTTTCTGGTTCAAATTCTAGAATATCTCGTGTGTCGCTGAAAGTTTCATTTCATGGAGGTTCATTTATTTCCATAGATTCTTCATCTGCCAGAGAAACGTTTCAATCGGATGCGCGTTTTCAGCTTTAACTTTTCTTTTTTTTCTACAGTTTACACACATTTTAGAATTTCGTGGTAGATGTGTTAATTCTTCAGAAATTGTTTTCGAGATTGTTCGTAAAGTTTTACCCATATGTGGTTCAACATTGAATGGATTTATGCAGCGGTCTGATCGAGGTATCCCACAAGTATTCAATATTCAATGATTTCTAAATTGATAATATGATTTTTTAATTTGTAAGATAATTTCCTGAAAAAAGACTCATCTTTTGACCACTCCTGAAAGTTTATTTGATTGCGACGATTTGAAGAAAGTATTTGAGTAAATGTCAAAAAGCTGACTGATGAAATTCCAGCTGCATGAAATTGTAGACTATTCAAATTTGAATGCCGCGCTTTCTGCGAATTTAATGGCTTTGCAATAGGTACATTCGGAATATAATATTTTACAAAAACATTTCTAGTGCCAACTTTTCGACATTTTCTTATATACACTGAGAAATATAGTTGCTAGATCAAATGAAATAAATTTTATCAAAAGCATTTTATTATTTCAAATAAATATTAAATAAATTCAATAAATTGAATATTTTTTTAAATACCGGTTCAACCAAAATAAATAATGCAAAGAAATTTATTAATTGAAATAATCAATTACACATTAAAACAATTCGCATATTTTATGAATTCAATGAATCATGAAATTGAATCAGACAATTTTGATTATAAATAATTAATTAAATATAAAAAATAATTAAAATGCTTAAATATATAATTACTTTATCAGGTTATAAAATTTTAATAAATACTAAATATTATATAATAGATTCAAGTAAATATCTAATAAAAATAAAAAATATTCAATTGAATTGAACTACGTTTTAATTGAAACTTATATCTTCCGCAAACTAAAAATAAAAATCTAAATTTTATTTCATTGATAAAACTAAATATTAGATTGATATAATAATATAACGTTATGATATAAAGAAACCGTGTTCTTGAAGCAAATGATTATTGAAGTGATATAATCTAATATTCTATCAAACACCATTCTTACTTAATTTCATCTTACAAATTAATATTTCATTCAAACAACTAAAGATTGTTTAGTTCTAGTAAAAATTATGATAGATTTAATGCTATTCAGTTTTTGATAGAACAAAAATTTTTGTTATTTTTGTCGATTTCTTAAAAAAAGTTAACGAAATATTTATTTAAAGTAATAACGTATATATGAAAATCAATACATATATTTCATTGAAATATTGAGAAATCAAGATTTTTTATTTCTTTGAATCAATTAAATATTTTTTGATCCTATAGGTTTAAATATTTCATTGATTCAATGAAGGCTTATTTGAAAGAACTAATTTTTTTTTCACAGTGTACAAGATTGTCGATATAAAAACGTAAATGAAAGTAAAGTAAACGAAACCAAGTACAAAAATAACTGTATAATTTGTTGTCTTGTACTTTACTTTACTTTAGCAAAATGGGACTCATAAAATCTCATGTACATTACTTTTTTCAAACCTATAAATTAATAACCTTGTGAATTGAAGCACTAGTATTATGTAAAGGGTAAAATAATAGCAGTCTTCATAAATAGAAGTGATGGGTTAAATGTAGGAAAAATGAAACTAATTTCTTAGCATTTACATAGTTATACAAAGAATTCCGATATGAATGAAATCTAACAGAATAATGATCGATTAATAACTTCGTTACGATAGATTCTTTCGAGGCCACCAGATTGAGCGTTATATTGCAAAGAGACTATCAGTATTTTAAAGCAAATTATTACTTTTGGAGCTGCTTGTAATGCATGAAACTTTATGTAGAGAATTATGATGAATTGATTACTTTTGGTTGTTATTTTGTTTAGTTGGATGTTGCAGATACTCAATGATTGCTATGGATGATGAGTAAATAAATATCAACTGATGACGCAGTTATCAAGTTAATAATTAGTTCTTTAAATTGCAATAGATGGATAGAATATTTATTTGTATTTGTGTACGAAATTATACATCTGCTCATCAAGTCGCACGCTCAAAACAACACTATAACGACTCAAAAAAGTTTTATTGCATTTTTTACAATGAAAATAAGTACTAAATATAGAAATTTCATAAGGTTTGTACCGAGTCACGAATAACTCACAAGTAATACAGCGCGGAGAATGAGCCAAGTGTCGCCATCTGACAGCCGCATGCTTCAAAAAGGTATGCAAGAGAGAGCAGGCGGCAAGATGCCGAGGCCATGCAGAAAGATCATTATCGCTAACGCTATCGTGCCGCGCACCACGCTTTCGGCTGTGCACGGTGATTCGCACGTGCGTGGGTGCAAGAACGACTGGTGGAGACGAACGCTCGACCTAAGCAAATTATTTATTAAACTCATTGTAAATTTAGTATTGTTAACTTCGTTGTACGTATTATTTATTTTTCAGAATATAGTAGATTTATTGTTATTGTTAAATCAATGTGTCGTTGATTAACCCGGACCCACCTGCTCCTCGCATCGAGTTAGGCCAGCAAGCGAAGCTAAATCGCTATTCGCGTTGCGAGAGACTTAATATTCGCATTTCACGCTCCTTTCAGGTCGCGAAAACTAGTGCGTTGAGGAAACTCCGCACAAAGCCGAATCCTCGTGGATTCGGCGTATACGTGGGAAAACATGCACAGCTATATCGGGGTAAGGCTACAGCGACGAGTTAACGCGGGCCGACCCAAGGGTAAGCGCTGCGGTAAGTCGCGCACATGCGTTACGTGTGGCGCATGCCAGCAGGGTCTTGGCTTGACTAATTATCAATTATTATTAACATTTGAGTACCCCGTTATAGGTTATGCTATATCTTGTATTATAAAGGGATATAGAGCAGTTATATTGGGTCAACCATTAGGAATTCATGAACCTCACCGATATATTGGGTCAACCATTAGGAATTCATGAACCTCATCCGAACAATTATAGTTTTCTTCTTCTTTATCACTGCCAACATCCGAATAATTTGAGTCTTCATCTTTTAATGTTGAAGCCGTTCTAGACATCTTGTTCAATAAGGTTGAATACGTGTTACTCTTTGGTATTTTGCTATTCCAATGTCCATAATCCAAAGGTTTGTCTGTTCGATGTATCTTCTCTGGTAGCATTTCTTTCCAACTAAATCGCTTATTTCTTTGATGTTCCTTTCTGTCAATGAATTGTTTTTTGCATTGTAGTGAAACATATCCTTTGTCGTCAATTCCATCTTTGCGAGATATCTCAATACCAAGTAACGGAGCAATAAATGTAGTGAATTTATTACTTCTTGATCTGCGGATCGGCTTATTTGTAAAGTAATTCGAGTAAACCTTCTATCAAAGGATATTCGAGCTCATTCAGATTAATCTGAATGTTCAAACTGTATCGGAGAGTTACCAAATATTGATCTATCAACTTTCATCTAAACTCCACATATGTTGTCCAGCCATCTTCTATCATTCTGATTTAACATTGAGAGATATTTGGCTGTATGCTGCTGATTATTTACAGTACCATTTAGCTCATCCCTCTATTCTTTTCGTTAAATGTTTGGATTAGTTATTTTGTAAAACATATATTTCAATAGATGAACTATAGGATTATTTGCATCCTCCTGAACTCTGTCATCAAAATTTTTATTTTGTTTCTGTAGCACCAGCTTACGTTGAATCCCTTCTCTCAATTTTTTAAGATAAATCGAAGGTTTATCGTGTTCTCAACTTTCCATGTTGACGATTCAAAAACACTGATGTAACTATTATCCGGGCATCGTATTTATAGTCAAAATTCCTCTAGAGACCACAAATTTTAAGAAAAATAAACTTCTTCTCGTGTAACATGGGAGTGTTGAACAGTACGCTCTCCCTATCCCCTACCCAATTCCTAATGTTGACCGCTTCCTGGAATCCGAGGGTAGCAGTTCAGTGTAGGTTTATAATAATACGCGCATTTGCCTATCTTCCAAAACATAAATGTAAATAAAACTATAAATATATATTTTTTAAATTAAGAGCGACTATGGATGAAACGGTAAGACACTGGCATTCTAAGGCAACTTGGTTCTCAGAGCGCGGGTTCGAATCCCCGTCAGTCCAATTTGTTGTTTTGGCGATAAAGAAAAAGATAAAATAAAGAGAAAATTAGAGTGAAGTCGAATACTTTATTCATATCTTTATTCAAAATATATCATGATTACTTTGAACAAATTGACCAAGCACGTGCGTTAAGCTTCCCGTGTCTGGAGGTCTTGGATTATGTCTCTGCGCATGCGCAGAATATCAGATACGATAAGCTTACAGAATAGGGATCCAGATAACCGCACCCAAATACCGGCTACTATGTTGCGGAATCAAATATTTCAGCATTCCTTATCGGCGGCAGACAACTGCGGTTATCGGTCGGTAAGGCAAAAACTTGCATTCTTTTACTCTATTTTGAATTTCCCACCATCTTCAAGCGCCCTCCTTGAGTTTGTAACAAACGATTTCCCTCTTGATCGGTAAGGTAGAATGTGACTGCTCATACTAGTTAAAAATGAATTTGAATTTCCCGCCATATCGTCCTCTGTTGGGTTTATAGCGCAGCTTCAGTTTCAGTCGGTAAAGTAGAAAATTTTCAAATGGGAGAGAGGATTGAACTTTTTCCCCCTTGTCTATCGATAGAGTCACACACATATTTGAGGTTATGTTTACAAACTCGAATATTCAATAATTTAAATTTCCAGCTATTTTTCGATGTGGTGGTCCATATTTCGATATTGTCCGCCATTTTGCAACATCCACTATGGCGTTGGTAATTTGAATTTCTGTTGGATTATTGATACTGGTATGATCCAAGTCTCGTTCCTACCAAGGAACAAGCGACGATGATAGATGGCCGGACTCGATGATCGGAACTGGCCATGCAGATTCAACTGATTGTGTTAGGCGGATTCGTTGTTTGATTAAGCGCTTAGCGCAAGGAGTCGTGAGGATATTGTTGAATAATTACAAGACTAAATAATTAGATTGATTTTATTGTTATATAAGTAACAAAACTTGACTAGTCTTTTACTTAGACTTGACTAGCATAGACTAGACTGAATTGTACTGAGTCCGTATGGTGACTTAGGATGACGCGGAGATATTCACTAGGAGTGAGTCAGAAGTTGAATGAGCTGCTGGGCCCTGTTCCCGGTTTCTTATATAGGCCTCCAGTTGTTTACGTCGTGGTGCTGATTGCGCCCCTTTTGATGGTTCTTGGAACTGTTTACGTCGTGGACCTCGTCGCGTCCCTCGTCGTAGTTCCAAGAACTGTTTACACCGTGGAGCTTGTCGCGCCCCTCTTCGTAGTTCTGAGAACTGTTTGCTCTGTGGTGTTCGTTGTTCCTCTCTTCGTAGTTCCGAGAACTGTTGACGCCGTAGTGCTCGTGGTACCCCTCTTTGTAGTTTCACAAACTATTTACGTTGCGGAGCTCGTCGCGCCCGTCTTCGTAGTTCCATGAATTGTTTACATTGTAGAGTTGATTCCTGTAAGACATTAAGTATGGTTCCATCCTAGGAACTGTTAGTATCTGAGCGAGCTATTGTTAGTATTATTACTGTTATTATTGTTACTGTCATCATTATTACTATTATTATTGCCATTACCGTTTTTATTATTGTTATTGTTATTATTATTGCTGCTGTTATTATTATTATTATTTTTTTTTTTTTAACTCGCAAAAATCATCATGGACACCATCCCCTGAGTTCCTGCACTCTGGGGTGGTAGTGTGGGACTTCCCTGGCGCGCTGTCCATCCTCAACTGATGTCCGTGCTCAATGCCGGATTACAGCCGAGGCGGGCTCGCTGCCGTGTCCTACCCACTAAAAACGAGTGTGCCGCGAACGCCCCCCACCCGGTACCGCTTTCGCATTACTTCGAGTGGGGGGCAGCCTGTCTTTTTCTTCTTTCGTCCTCAGTCAGTCCTGTCAAGTTTCGTTTGTCTTGTCTTTTCGTCAGCCTGGCCCGTCGGCCAAGCATCCGTCTTCCCGTTTCGCGCGGAGGACCTTTTCGATATACAATGCTACCGCGTCCCACTTGTCTTTGCTCTTCAACATCGTTGCAACAATGTTGACGGGCGCTGTCGGCCCCGTAATGGTCTCCAGTCTTCGTCGTTCTTCGGTCCAGTGCGGGCACACGAAAAACGTGTGTTCCGCGTCGTCTTTGTTGTGCACACAGTAAGTAGACGCCGGCGTTCTAACCTTCCCCATTCTGTGTAAGTATTGTCTGAAGTATTCGTGCCCAGACAAGAACTGGGTGAGGTAAAAACTCACCTCCCCGAATTGCCTGCCCAGCCACGGAGCTAGTTCTGGTATTAGTTCGTAGGTCCATCGTGCCTGTTGCTGTCGACGTGGTTGTGCCAGCCATTCGTCCTGCCACGCCGTCATTGTCCGTTCCCGTTCTTCTGTCGCTGCGCGGGCCCTCCCGAACTCGTGGCTCCGATCGTATCTTGCGCAAGCAGATATACGGGGATAACTCCGGCGATAACGAATATCGCTGCCCTTGAAACCGTTCTGTACGCGCTTGCTATTCGAAGTGCTCCCTTGCGCTGCACCGCCGCTATGCACTTTCTATACTTTTCCTTGCTCATGGCATCGGCCCAGACGTCCGCTCCGTAGAGGAGAATGGAGTTCGTGGTTGACATGAGCAGTCTGCGCGTTGCTGGTCGTGGCCCGCGCACGTTGGCCATGAGCCTGCTTAATTCGGCTACCCGTTTCGCCGCCCTATTCGCCGTGATTCGGAGGTGAAGAGCGAAAGTCAGCTTATTGTCTAGGGTCACCCCCAGATACTTAGCCGCCGGACGCGTCCTCACCACCGCGTCACCTACCGTTATGTCCATTGCTGTCTGGATTCGTTTCCTAGTCAGCAATACTACTTCCGTCTTATCTAAAGCTAGCCGTAGTCCGTGCTCACGCATCCAGCGAAGTATGCGCCGCATGGCCACGGTCAGCTGGAACTGGGCAGTATCTACGTCGTGCGCAACTATTACCACCGCTACATCGTCCGCGCATCCTATCAGCGGCACCCCTATCGGCATCTGGAGTCTCAGCATTGCGTCATATAATACTAACCAGAAATCCGAACCCAAAATCGACCCCTGCGCCACGCCGGCCGTGACAGGTCTGACTTTGAGTCCTTCGTCCGTTTCGTACAAAAGCTTTCTGTTACTCAGATAGTCCTCAATCCATCGCAAGGCATAGTCTGGCACCCCAAAGGCTCGAAGAGCCGCCAGGATGTCGACCCATCTCGCGGAATTGAAGGCGTTCTTAACATCAAGCGTTGCCAGCACGACTATCGGTCTAGCCGCATGACACGCCTCATCTGTTCTAGCGACCGACGCTGTTACTTCGCGCACCGCGCCTATCACCGATCGACCCTTCCTGAAACCGTGCTGGTTATCGGAAAGATCGCCTGCTTCCCGAATCGCTCCCTGGATCCTTGGCCTAAGAAGCAGCTCAGCTGTTTTCCTCATCGTATCGAGCAGACTAAGAGGTCTGTAAGCGGATGGAGAATTTGGGTCCCTTTTATTTTTATCGATGAGAACCAATCGCGCCCTCTTCCAGCGGTAGCTGAATACCTCCTCTACCAAACATGTATTGTACATTTCAAGCAGTATCTGTGGCCTACACTTCGCGATTATCTTTATTGCTTCTACTGGTATTCCGTCCGGTCCTGGTGCCTTTCCGCCCTTCAGGGAGGAGGTAGCTGCCAAAAGCTTCCCCTCGGTGAACAGCGGGATATCGTCCGCGCGTATGTCGGTGTATTCCGCGTGGTCCCTAAGTGGATGGGTTGGAAAGAGCCCGTCAATTACCGTTTCGATTTTTTGCGTGCTCATCACCGAATTGGCCGCTCGTGCTTTCAGTTTTTGGGTTACTATCTTATAGCCCATCCCCCAAGGGTCGCCGTCGACGTCCTCGCAAAGTTGTCTCCAGCAACGAAGCTTGTTGTGCTTGATCGCGTAGCGAAGCTGCTTCCGTGCCACCCTATACTGCTGCATGAGATCGTCGCTTCCTTCCCGGAGTCGCGCACGCTGTGCCGCCCGTCTGCGCGCATGGCACTCTTTCCTGAGTGTCGCGATCTCGTCGGTCCACCAGTATACCGGTTGTCGTCTGTTTCTCGTGCACGTCCGTGGCATAGCGGCGTTGCACGCTTTCGCTATCACTCTCGTCGTTCTTTCTACGAGCACTTCCGCTCTTTCACGGCCTACTGGTACACGCAGAATTCTCGCAGAGGGAGGTTCCGCATCCATTACCACCTCTACCAATTTCTCGCGGTCCATACGTCTGATGTTCCATCGCGGAAAGTGCTCGCTTCGTCTTGACGTGTTTGTCCTTTCGTCCGCGCCCCCTATCTCGAATCGGATGTACTGATGGTCACTACCGTTCTCGTCGTCAGTTACGTGCCAGTTCCGAATATTCCTAGCCAGCCCTTCTTCTTGAAAACGTTACGTCTGGTATGGATCGGCCAAATCCAGGCCTAACATACATTGGTGTCGAGCCTACATTTAGCGTCGTCAGTCCAAGCCTTGTCGTTGCGTCGAGTATGAGCTGTCCCCGTCCGTTCGTCATGGGCATCCCCCATTCAATCGCTCTGGCGTTGAAATCCCCGCCAACCACGAGACTGCCAGTTATTCCCCGTAGCGCGTCTTCTAACGTGTCAAGTTTGCGCGTAAATTCGTCAGCTGTCAAACTGGGTGAGAGGTATACACTCACGAACGTAACGGTCGCAACTCTTGCCCACGCGAAGTCCTCTCCGGCCCCCCTGTCCGAGGTCACATGGTCCGCGCGTACCCAGATCGCGGCTGTACCACTGTCGCTTGGCACCCACGACAGGGTATTCTCGTGTTTGTACAATTCCGACAAAAGCATGACGTTCACATCCCACTCCGCGATGAACTGCGGGAGGTCGTGGGCGAGTCTGCTTCTGTGCATATTCCCTTGGAGTACGCAGATCATCTCGAAGGATGTAACTTGCATGCCTTAAGGGCCTCTCTGAATACTGTGCAGGCACCTGTTCCTGGAAAATGGTTTCGAGCTGCGATTTCGATACCCTTCTCCACGCACAGGAAACAGGTGAGCCTGTTATCTGGTTTGGCTGAGCATGCTGCTGCCTTGTGGCCTTCTTTGCCACATGTCCAGCAACATTTGCTCCTGTCTATTCCTTTGCACAGTTTTTTCAGGTGCCCGTACGCGAGGCATTTGTGGCATCGAGTTACTGTCACCCTTCGTCTAATTCGGCAGTTGTTGATTCAGCCGACTCTCATTTTACCTTTCTTTAGCATAATGGCGGCCGCGCTGCGATCTAGTTCAGCTAGAGCCATTTTCTGCCCTCTGCCATTCGGATCAAACATGGTTATTTTGATCTCTGTCTCACAATCAGTTTCTCGCTTGATTGCATCCCTCACTTCGACTTCTGTTGCCATACAGTCTAGGTCTAGGATTTCAACTGTCGGTCTGTCTGTCATGTCTTTGTCACTTCCCATTCCCTTGACGGCCTCCTTGATGGCATCACGGAACGGCTGTGTATCGGTCGTCCTGTACTCCAAGATAAGGAGGACGCCACCCTTTTCCGTCGTATGCATCTTGTGTATTTTTGTACCTGTCGCGTCTGGGTCCACACCTTTCTTTAAGGTGCTTACAATATCGGCGTACGTCTTGCCCTCCGTCGGCTGTACTAGTATTGCGTCGCGTCTCGTTCTGAGAGCGGGGACGCCATCCCGGGGTCCGGATGGCGGGCCGAGCCTCTGGGTAGCCTCACTCCCGCGCTGTTTTGTCTTTGGCGCCGTCAGTCTTGCCGTGTCCCCGCTGCTAGTACCGGGTCTGATTTCGTCTTTTTATTTGGGGTTTCTTCATCTTGTGAAGTAACCCTGTCTCTCTTCCTTTCGGATCTAGGCAGTCGATTGTTTGTGGCCTTCTTGCCACCCTGCGATCCACCGGGACCTTGCTCCGAGGCAGTTTTTGCCTGAGGCAAGGTCTCTGATCTACCCTGCGCCTCACTGCACATCTCAGTCAGGAGCTGGACCATGCCGTGTAGTAGGGGTATACCTTTTTTGATAGCCCCTCCTGCACCCTTTTGCTGGTTGCAGACATAATCTGACAATGCTTTCAGCATCATCGTCATTCCCTCCAGGGCCGCTCTCATCTGTTCTGGGCAGTTGCCTTGCAGTTCTTCTGTCATTTTCTCACCTCTTACATTGAGGTTCTTCTCTCTACCTTGGATCTCAAGGAGCCTTTTTTTCGTCTCCTCCCAATCCCGCTTTTCATTTCGTCGTTTTTCGGATGAGGGTGTCCCCTGCGGCGTTTGTTGCCCGCGGAGGACATTCTCTTCCTGTCCATTCATTGCCATTTCATTTTCTTTTCCTGCCTCACCTTCCGTTTCTTTAGAGTTTTAGTTATCCATAAGTTTTTAAGTACTCCGGAATACCAGGCCGTCTCCGAACGCGGTTACCTCATGGGGTGGGGGTGTGAACGCGGCTATAGCTACCCCCATTGCTATAACCGTTTGGGGCCCGTGACGGGAAACTTACAACCGAAACAGCCTACGCACGTACACCCAATCATTGGCATCCTGGCACTCCCGCGGGTGCGACACGTTGACGTCGGGAGATACCACGCTACGCACGTTTCATGCATCATGCAGCACATCCCTTGCGGGCAGCGTCAACATGCTCGTTACGTAGCGTGACCCTTGTATTAGTGTCGATTGAGGTGTAGTGTATGTGTAATAGTGTCCTGTTTGTAGTGGTGAGCAATATTGTGTGGTGAATGTTTCCGGAGTGAGATCGCGGCAGTATCCCGGCCGTTACGTTGCCGCCACTGTCCGTCGCACCTTCGCATTTTCCTAAACCTTTCTTTCTTTTTCTGGGCGATACCCGTCTATACGGCCCCCGACTCTATCATACTTTTTTGTTCGTTCGCTTCCGGGCGATACCCGTCGATAGGGCCCCCGTAACACTTGCTTCCAGGCGATACCCGTTCATAGGGCCCCTGCACAGGCATTCTTCTATCATACTGTTTAGGATCACGCATCAGGGAGAAGGATGCCTCGGACGTCGCGGAGATGGGTCTCCGTTCTCTCATGTGCGTTGGATGTTGTCTGTATATTAGTGTGGTATGTTGTCGTGTACTTGGTTACCGTTTAGTCGCCTTCTGATTGCCAGGCGAACCAGCAAATCATCCAGCTACAAGCCCCGCCGGGATGACCGTTGTCCTTCCTCATGCCAGGAAGGTGGTGCACCGGCCACGCGTCATTATTATTATTATTATTATTATTATTATTATTATTATTATTATTATTATTATCGTTCTTATTATTGTTATTATTATTATTATTGTTATTATTACGGCTATTATTATTATTATTATTATTATTATTATTATTATTATTATTATTATTATCGTTCTTATTATTGTTATTATTATTATTATTGTTATTATTACGGTTATTATTATTATTATTATTGGAGTGCAAGCGAATCTACGAACGGAAGAAAACAGGAGAGAACAACAGTCAATAGAGCGGAACGGGAACGCACCATGGAACTGTGGCAACGGTCCTGGACAACCATGACCTAGGGTAAATGGACAGCAAGGCTGATAGACCAGCTGGCCCCTTAGATTAACAGAGATCATGGGGAGGTAAATTACTACCTGATCCAATTCTTGAGTGATCATGGGTACTTCTGCTCCTACCTACCAGTCGCATGGGGAAGGTTCAAAGCCTGTGTTGCATCTTCTGTTCCACTGATTGCGACGATACGTTTCACACTTTTTTCGTCTGCGAAAAGTGGAACGAAGAAAGAACAGCTCTTATCGGCTCGATTTAGCTAGTTTTTAGAAATTTCTACTAAAGTCGTGTACTTGGTTACCGTTTAGTCGCCTTCTGATTGCCAGGCGAACCAGCAAATCATCCAGCTACAAGCCCCGCCGGGATGACCGTTGTCCTTCCTCATGCCAGGAAGGTGGTGCACCGGCCACGCGTCATTATTATTATTATTATTATTATTATTATTATTATTATCGTTCTTATTATTGTTATTATTATTATTATTGTTATTATTACGGTTATTATTATTATTATTATTATTATTATTATTATCGTTCTTATTATTGTTATTATTATTATTATTGTTATTATTACGGTTATTATTATTATTATTATTATTATTATTATTATTATTATTATTATTATTATTATTATTATTATTATTATCGTTCTTATTATTGTTATTATTATTATTATTCGGAGGCGGAGACCCCGCTACCCGACGCGTCCCGAGGTGGCGGATAGGGGGACGGCCAGCAGAATGCCGCTGGCTGGTTGTGAAATAAGCACTATGAAGTGACGAATAATCAATCGTGGACCAATCCTCGGTCAACTAATAGCGGTAAATGGCTGAGTAACATCCTCTCCACACTGAACACATACAAGCACAAACATGAGAGACAATCATGCATGACACTCTCCTACGCCAACACACATTACCCTTACAAATACGGCTCTTCGATCGGTAAAGTTACCCAGGCGAGCAGGGTAAAGACGAACGACGCAATTTCGGGAATGATTGGTTGGAGGCTCTATAAACGGGCATCATCCAACGAGTCACGCGAGCTAATCGAATCGAAGTACATTCTCTTCGCCCAGGGGCTCTATAAACGAGTTTCTACTGGGGGGAGTAGAGGACGACTTCTCCCCGAGGGTCACATAAACGGGCTTTTCTCTGGAAGATGTCGTCCATTAGATGCAGTAGTCAATCGAAGCGCCAATAAGCTTGACTCTGGTGGGCTATACCAAGCGAAGGACCACACTTACGTTATACATACACATACAGATAATACACACATACACATAAACATGACTACGAATGAATGGGCTGTGGCCAGCGGCTGGTGGATATTCCCGTCAGACTAATCAAGGGAGGAGTAGTAGCCTCCTGACCGGGGAGGTGCGAGATGTCAGTACCTTACCTCTGTGGGAGAGTGTTGCGCTTTCTTCCCTTTCGATTGCAGCCTCGGGAGGGGCGGGCGCACCGCTCAACCACATGTTCAAAGTGGGAGGACCGCTCTTGCATCGCTGACTGGAGCCTAGGACGGGGTTGATATCAGTATGCTCTGGGCGCAGGTATGAAGGATTATCTGGTCAATATTTCCTTATACCCGAAGATGCGTAGGGTAAATCGCACACCGTCTAGCCTGAGGTTTGGGTCAGGTGTTGGATCGGTACCGGCATCGCCCACTCGATAGGGGTGACGTTAAACCTTTTGCTTCAATATGGCGCGGGCCTATCCCGTAACCTTTTTTAATAGAGTCACTGATGACGATAGGACTGACCTCCCGACAAGCCGCTTCTCGGTTTCGGCATCCATAAATAGGGAATATCTCAGGCGGGGATAGCAGCTCCACTGCGGTGGGGCTCCCATAATGGGCGAACCGTCTTAATCCATTTTTTTTATATACAGAATGTCAAATACAACAACAATAATTGTAGAAGAAGAAGAGAAGAACTCGGCGAAGACCCTCCCGAGCACGCCATTATGCAGGGTATTTGCAAAAGAGAATCCTGGCAGCACAGCAGATACGGCAGAAATAGGAGCTAGCTGCTCGAGTAATAGTTACGAAGAACTAGCTACCATCAGACGCAGTGTAACGCAATCAGAGAAGGAAGAATCGGGCATCTTTCAGGAAATAAAGATTGTCCTCAAAAAAATGATGGAGGCCGCAAAAAAACAGCCAAATATCACCAAAATTATAAAAGATGGCCTTTATATCTTAGAAGACAAAGTAGAGGCATTAGAAGAAGGTCGACGAGCTTGTCTAAAGGCGCGCCGTACGCTAGCGGAGAAATCTCGAGAGATCCTCCCAGAAAAAACACTGGCAAGTCTCCAATGCCCAGCGATGGGACCACAGCCGAAAAGGCAGTCGTCTGTGTCACCATCGGACATGCAAGGAGGAGGAGGCCGACAAAAAAAGAAGAAGAAGAAGGACTCAGCAGCACCCCAGTCGGAAGCAGCATCCCTTGGAGCAAAGGCGAGCGAGGAGATGATAACAAAGGAAAGTAATTGGACCGAGGTTAGATCCAACAAAGACAGAAGAAGGCAGCAGCGAGAGTCACAAACCGACGGACGAGCGACCCAGCAGCTACAGCGGCGGCGGCAGCAGCAGGGACAAGGTCAGCAGCAGCAGCAGAGACATCAACCAGATAATGATATCCGAAAGAGAAGAGTCAAGCCGAATGCCATCATCATTAAGTCCACGACTGGCAAGACATACGCTGAGATTCTTGTTGATATCCGGAAATCCGTCATTCTGGAAGATAACGGAAAGAAAATCAAATCTGTCCGGCAAACGAGAGAAGGCCAAGTCCTTCTCGAATTAAAAAAGAGCACGGCTGACTCTAGGGCAACCTTCTCACAAGCCCTCAGGTCAGTAGTGGGGCAACAGTGTACAGTAGGAGAGTTAGTCCCCAGAGCAGTCCTAGAGATAAGGGACCTCGATGCATGCACCACCTTGGAAGAAATTCAGCAAGCTCTGCAGCGGGACCTGGTAGATTACGACGGGTATATGAAGGTCTCGCTCTCCCTGCCAAACCAGAGAGGGCAATGTATGGCAACGGTGACGGTAGAGGAATCCGCCGCCACTACGCTTATGAAGACGGCCCGAATAAAAGTCGTCTGGATAAACTGCAGGATACGAAGGAGGACTATAGTGCCCAGGTGTTACAAGTGCCTGGGCTATGGTCACCAGAGCCCCAGATGCGAGGGTCCGGACCGTAGCGCACTCTGCTACCGATGCGGGGATAACGGGCACAAGGCAAAGGACTGCTCCGCCGCTCATAAGTGCTTTCTCTGCCCCGAGCAGCAGGGGAAACCCGAGGCTCGCAATCACATAGCCGGCTCGGGAGCGTGTGCCGCTTTCCGTGCGGCTCTTGAAAGAGAAAAGAGAAAATGGCGATAGTTCTCCAGGGGAACATAAATAGAAGCAGGACGGCAAATGACTTGCTCCCTCTGATCTGTCTCGAGAACAGCGTTGACGTCGTACTCGTCAGCGAACAATATCAGGATAGAAAAGATGGGGGCTGGTACCGCGACGCTCTTGGAACTGCAGCGATATGGGTTCCCAACCCATGCCGCTTTCATGTGACATGCCATGGATCCGGTAGTGGATATGTTTGGGTGAGGTGCGCGGACGTCAACTACGTTAGCTGCTACCTCACACCAAATGAAGCAATCGGGCGCTTTCAAGCTAAATTGGAAGCTCTCGAGGATGCTGTCGGAGAAATGGAGGGGGAGCTGATAGTGGCCGGAGACCTCAATGCCAAAGCTCTCGAATGGGGTGAAAACCAACCGAACTCCAGAGGGAGACAAATCATGGACATGGCATCCAGATTAGGACTCGTGGTCCTAAACACCGGCTCCACGCCAACCTTCAGGAGGCTCGGTTACAGGGGTACCATCGTCGATGTCTCTCTGGCAACGGAACGCCTAGCAGCACAAATACAGGACTGGAAGGTGATTGAGGACTACACAGCCAGCGACCACCAGTATATCACGTTCCGCGTGCGTGATAACAAGCCGATTGGCGGTCCGCTGGCGCGAGGTCCTGCTAGGTGGAACGTTGCAAAAATGGACTTCGAGAAGCTGTCTCTGGCCCTAGAACGCGGTCAGCAAACCTTGATAGAAATCCCGGTCGATGCGACGCCATCCGAACGGGCAGAGATAATGGCAAACACTACCATGCGCATTATCAATCGTGCCTGCAAAGAGGCGATTCCAAAGAAGCGAGCGCGGAGTGGAAGGCGTCCTGCTTACTGGTGGACGAACGAAATCGCGGAGCTGCGGCGACAGTGCTTACGACTAAGGCGCGTAGCACAAAGAGCCAAAAGGGGTGACCGCGATGTTGCTCTTAAGATCGCAGAGCATCAAACGGCGAAGAGAGCTCTCAGCCGAGCCATTAAAGCTAGCAAGTACAACTGCTGGAGGAAATTGGGGGAGGATTTGAACAACGATCCATGGGGGCTGGGGTATAAGATCGTCGCTCGCAAATTGAGAGCGTTTAAAAATGACTGTTCCATGAGCGCAGCGACGATGGACAACATCGTAAGTGCCCTATTTCCCACACATCCGAAACGCACGGATACCCCCTTGATGTCAGAAGGCCCTGAGGCCCCACCATTTACAAGGGCAGAACTGAATATGGCCGTACGCAGCCTAAAGAAAAAGAAAGCCCCAGGGCCAGACACCCTTCCAGCGGAAGTACTGAAAGCAGTGGCACGGAGTCAACCCGAACTATTGCTTGCCATGTACAACTCTTGTCTCCAGGCGGGAGTTTTCTATTCCCGATGGAAGGAGGCGAGACTTGTGCTGATAAGCAAGGGTAATGGGCCAACCAACGAGCCGTCGTCGTACAGACCTCTCTGCATGTTGGACACTGCCGGGAAACTCCTGGAGAAGCTGATTAGACCTCGGTTACACGCAGCATTAAGAACAGCTGGCGATCTCTCTGAGAGGCAATACGGCTTTCGGAGAGGCAGATCGACCATAGATGTTATCCAGGAGGTAGTTAAGGCGGCCAGAAGCACGGAACGCGGAAACCACTTTTCGCGTCCAATGTGTCTAATGGCCACACTTGATGTTAAAAATGCTTTCAACTCGGTGAGGTGGAAGGATGCACTGCAGGCGATGGAGCGGGACTTCAAGGTGCCCGTGCACCTCCTCCAGATTATCGGAAACTATCTGAAGGACCGCTACATCTTGTACGACACGGAGGATGGCCCACGGAGGCGGGAGCTCACGTCCGGTGCCGCTCAGGGCTCCATTCTGGGATCCGATATATGGAACATCTTCTACGACGGAATCCTTCGAATGGAGATGCCTGAGGGCTGTTTCCTGATCGGGTATGCAGATGACGTAGCGCTCATTATCATCGCGAGATGCATGATGATAGCGAGGATGCGACTCGAACAGGCAATGCGCCGAATTCGCCGATGGATGAGCGATCATGGGCTGGAACTGGCGGAGGCAAAGACGGAGATCGTGCTCCTCACGAAGCAGCGTGTCCCCAGAATACAACCGGTACTGATAGGTGGGATGGCACTACAGACCAAGGCAGTTGTGAAATACCTGGGGGTGATGCTAGATACGAAGCTCACCTTCTGGGAACAAATTAGAAAGGGAGCAGACAAGGCGGCCGTGATAGTGGCCTCACTGAGCAGGGTGATGGCCAATATCGGCGGGCCTCGTCCATGTATCAGGCGGCTACTGCTACGAACCGCAGAGTCCATAATGCTCTACGGTGCTGAGGTCTGGGCTGATGCCATGCGTTACGAAAAGTATCGTAAACGCCTAGCGGCAGTGCAACGGAGATGCGCGCTTCGCGTAGTGAGTTCGTATCGCACGGTATCTGAACCTGCGGCATTAGTGGTTGCCGGGGTAATACCCATCCACCTACTAGCCCGGGAGCGACAATTCGTCCACCAGAAGAAAGAAACCCTTGGAAGAAGAACAGCCAGAGAAGTCGCCAGGGAGCAATCACTGCTCTCCTGGCAGACACAATGGGAGAGCGAAAAGTACGGAAGGTGGACAGCCAGGCTTATAAGCCAGGTAGCGCCGTGGATCAGTCGTAAACACGGGGACGTAAATTTTTACCTAACGCAGATGCTGACTGGACACGGATACTTCCGTACGTACCTACACAGGATGGGGAAGGCGGCGGACCCACAGTGCCTCTACTGCAGATCCCCACAAGACGATGTCCTCCACACGTTCTTCGAATGCGAGCGATGGAGGGACACTAGGACTGCTCTGGAAGAAGAGATGGGACGTATAACTCCCGATAACATAGTCAACGTCATGCTAAATGACGCGCGCAGCTGGAGGAGGATCGCCCACTTCGTACAAAACATCTTAATGTCGAAGCGGGAGGATCTCCAGCAATAACGAGATGCCACGTAGCAAAAAAAAACTGGCTCCACCCCGAAGTAATGCCTCACGGCGGTTCCGGGGTGGATGCAATGGCCAGTCAGAGAGGAGGTCCCCTCGGTGGACTCCCGTCGACTCCGGTCTGCGGCTGTAGGCCGCGGAGCGCAGTCGGCGGGTCTGCACTGAGGGGGTGGGTTTTAGTGGGTATGCCAACAATGGAGAGTCTCACACACCGGGGGGTCGGCCCCCTGAGGTCTATCAAAGATTTCCCCCTCCCTACAAAAAAAAAAAAAAAAATTATTATTATTATTGTTATTATTACGGTTATTATTATTATTATTATTGGAGTGCAAGCGAATCTACGAACGGAAGAAAACAGGAGAGAACAACAGTCAATAGAGCGGAACGGGAACGCACCATGGAACTGTGGCAACGGTCCTGGACAACCATGACCTAGGGTAAATGGACAGCAAGGCTGATAGACCAGCTGGCCCCTTAGATTAACAGAGATCATGGGGAGGTAAATTACTACCTGATCCAATTCTTGAGTGATCATGGGTACTTCTGCTCCTACCTACCAGTCGCATGGGGAAGGTTCAAAGCCTGTGTTGCATCTTCTGTTCCACTGATTGCGACGATACGTTTCACACTTTTTTCGTCTGCGAAAAGTGGAACGAAGAAAGAACAGCTCTTATCGGCTCGATTTAGCTAGTTTTTAGAAATTTCTACTAAATTCACATATCCCCAGTATCGGTTCCCCTCCAAGTACTTCCCTTATCTTCAGAGTCAAATCCTTGCTAGTGCCTGTCACCCCTCTACTATATCCACCCATCTCTTACTTATTTTTTCTTTTGCCCTTCACACACCCATATGTGTTCTGATGTATCCCTTTCCTCTTTACAAACTCTACATATGCTATCTTTGAAACCTTAATTTTCAGTTCTTCCAGTATTTCCGCATCTTGATCTAGCCCATTGTTCTTTGACTTCCCCACTGCATTTCTTGCTTTCCCAGTATTTCTTATTTTTATACCCCTTTTTTATCCATTTATATTCCTCACAATATTTTGATTCGTCTATTTTCCATCAATCTGCCTGAATTTCTTGATTTATTTTTATATTCACCCATCTCTTAACATTGTTACTTAATTCATCTACGTCCCTTTTCTCGTACATTCCTCTTAAAGTCTGCCCGTCTCCTATCTCTCTGAAAGAATTTTCTATCTCTTTCCCCCACCATGTTGGATACCCATTTAAGAATCCCCCAGTCTTTTCCCTAAATTTTCTATTTTCGCCCTTTTTGTTAACCCCTACACTGCATTTACAGCTTTTTTCACTTTGAATTCCATTTGCCTAAGATGAAAGTTGTACCTATTATTCGTTGCTAGCCAGTACCCCCGATATTTATAATTTTTAACTATCTCTAAATTTTCCTCCCTATACTTAAACTGCTTGTTACTGCTTCTTCCTTTCCCTCTTTTTCTCCTAAACTTTCTACTTCTCTTCCCTCCGTTACTCCTAGTAATTCCTTAAAATGCCTCTCCCAGTCTTTCTTTGTTATTTTAATTCCTTTTTTAGTTCTTTTCTTAGTTCTGAACTTCCCTACCGCTTCCCAAGAATCCCCCATGTTTTGCTTTCCTCTATCCCTTTCCATTTTTTTCCAGTTCTTTTTCCCTTAATCTTTTCCTCAACATTTTTAATTTAACTCTTTCTATCTTTAGCTTAAATTTATCCTCTCCACTTTTAGTTATAATCCATTTTTTGAGACATTTAAATAGCGTTTTTCTTTGCTCCTTTTCTTCTTTGTGTATTTCCTTTTTACCCATTTTGTTCTTTGTGCTGCTCCCCATATCTCTTTATACAAATTTTCCCATCTAGCTTGCACCGAAAGTCCCTCCACTTGTAGCGTTTCACCCCTTTCATCCATTATTTTTCTATATTCTACTGTCTTACAATCATTCCAATAGAGCTTTCGTTCCTTTTCTTCCCCACTCTCAACTTTTTCTAGGTACATAGCCACCGGCAAATGATCTGACTCCATTCGCGTTACTACTCTTATTTCCTCAATAATACTTAATCCTTCCGTTTCTATTTCTAACGCTAAATCCAGTACCGAATAACCCACTTCACCTATATATGTCAGTTTTCCCTCCCAGTCTCCTTTAGTATCTCAATTCTTAATTTTTCCTCCTATCTCACTACAAAAATTAATCAATCTTTTGCCTTCCGCATCTATTCTTTTGTTCTCCGATTTTCTCTTCCTCTCTGCCTTTTCGTTGTGTCCTGTATACAATTCTCCTACTCTTACATTGAAATCCCCGCTATTAATATTTTTTCGTCATCTTTTATACTTGTTTCTACTATTTGTTTTAATTTAACCAAAACTTTATCTATCTTTTCATTAATATATACCGTGACTATTCTGATTATTATATCTTTAATTAATCCCACGCTTTTTATCATTATCCCGTACTCCCACTTCTTTATCTTTATTTCGCATTTTTCTTTTTTTTTCCATCCTACCAAAATTCCCCCTATAGCCCTCCCTTTTTTGTTACATCTTTTCGCTGCTTTCGCTTTCCATATAAAATTATTATCTAGCTTGTTTATAAAATTTCTTTCATTTTTTAGTTCTAACCATGTTTCTTGTAACATTGTCAAATCCAAGTCCCTTAGAAAATCCCATACATTGCTTATTTTCCCTACCCCTGATATATTCCAAGATATTATACTAAACCTAGTTTCTTCTTCCCGCTCCTGGTTCTTCTCCATTCTTCTATCGTCTGCTGTCTTCTTACGCTCCTTGCCCTGTTCCTTCTCCTGTTACGCAACGAAAGAAGTTCTGTTCTTCCTGACCAATTAGCCTTCCGTCTCGGTCGTCCCATTCTTACCACATTCCTTCCACCTGTACCTTTAAGTATCCTATTATAACTTTTAATCCATTCCCTTTTTCTTGCTTTTCCAATTTTCTTAGCCATTCCATCACTTCCTTTTCTCTTTCCGTGTGATCATTCTCGATGCTCATTCCTAATTCGTTCAGCATAAACCTCTTTTTCATAATTTCTAATTTATTGCTAAACGATTCCAACTCTATCACTAATCCTCTTCCAATCGATCCTATTCTTTTTATGTAAATTGGTAGACCCATCTTTTCCTACACTAGCTGCGTAACCTCTTCTTTTATCCCATTTCCTACTGTTCTCACACCTCCGTCAAATATGTTTTCTTCCTGCTCAATAGTTCTTTTTTTTCCCACTCGTTTTCTTTCTCCCCTTGCGCATCTGGAAGTTCCCTCAAGTATTGCCTGTCCAGCTTCTCCTCCTCTTCTTGACTCTCCATGTCGTCCTCATTATTAATTTCCCGGACCTGTTGCCTTATCTTTCTTTTTGTACTTTGATCCTTTTCCTCCGGTTCGGTTAATTCGCTGTTTCCTCTAATTTATAGTTTTACTGTTCCTATTCCCATTTACTATTCATCCGTTCCATTTTTTCTTTCAAATTTTCCACTACTATCTGTCAAGCCCTGTTACTTTCTTCGTTTTCTTTATCCTTTCTTTTATAATTCTCTCTCTCTCTTTTTCTAATTCATCCCTCAACCTTATTATTTCCCTCTCTAAGTATTTTTGGTTATGTTCGGCCAAATCCATCCCGACGTATTTACTTTTCTCAGTCTGTTGCTTTCACTCTTACCCGCTAGGTGGTTCCACTCTCTCGTTCACTGGCGACGTGTCGTACGCTGACGTGCTGCACGGCGCCGTCGCCGACACGTCGATCCCGTCTCGCTGTTCCGCACCGCTCGGCCTCTCCACATGATGACTTTCATCCTCCCTTCGTCCACCTTTGCATTCCTCTTCCTGATTCGATTCCTCCGCTTCATTTATGGTTACGATTATCGCCACTTTTTCTTTGTCATCCCAGACCTTCTGCCTCACCCAAGCGTCTTTATCCGATGACCTCACCACTAAACGACTGCGTGCGAAAGCGTTCTGCCCCTTCAGGTACAGATTCATCATTTCGTTCTCCCTTTCCACTTTACTGTTTTTTAGTTTACAACTTCATGTACTCCTTCCCTCATCTCTCTCGCTGTTTGTCTCTCCCGTCCTCCATTGTTTCAGCCTTCCTAACATCCAACCTTCGGCCCCACTGTTTTTCACCTTTTATCCCTTTTCCTCCGCTCCTTTCCTAGAGATAACGCTACCCTGTCTTCTTTGTCTATTCTTCTTTTTATTTTTCTACTTTTCCACAATTTTCCTCTATTTGACCTACGGTTTATTCTTCGAATTCTTTTCGACGCTTATTTCCGTACGCGTGCAATGACAGTCCCGCTGTCAACCAATTTGAATGTTTCGGGGCTTATATTTTTTCTTAAACATTTTTTACAAAGTTAACGAAAGAAAATTTTGAATAATATATCTGTGATTAGAGAAAGCCGAATGTTTATAAAATGTTACGCGTTTACTTATAAATAATTAGCTTTCTCTTATTACAGATATATATATTTTAAAATTTTCTTTCGTTAACTTTATAGAGAAATATTTAAGGAATAAAATAAGCCACGAAACATTAAAATTACTTAAGAAATAAAAAGAAAGTTGTGGTTTAACTAAATATTTTTTAAATTGACAATATTTACACGTGTGACGTCACGATTTTTTTGGAACAATTTTTTTTTCATGTAGGTTTGAACTATTATTAAGTACGTATCATTAGTTTTATCATAGGACCTTTATAAACTAACATACGATTTTTTGCTTTGTGCCCTATATCTAGCAAAAGACTCTCCTCAATCAGAACCTCTTTTTAAAAAAGCATTCTACTAAGGCAGTTAGCAGTGGTTTTTCGAATTTTAAAAACGATATTGATGGTTATGAAATCTGACTAAGCGGATGTTGTTCGCGGAAATCAGACGAAAATTTTACCCAAAACTGTTCACATGGAATGGTTTTCTGCGGAGTGATACCAATTAACCTACAAAACATTTAGTAATACCGGATTTTCTTTTAAATCTTTCCGGCGATTATTTTTATTTTAAATTACTCGGTATACATCACTGAAATAATATTTGAAAGAATATTGGAGGTGGGGGTACTTTTGGGTTAAACCTCGTCCAAGCGCACCGTGCAGGAGACTTGCCAGTACATGGCGAAAGGGGGCCGTGATGATTGCGGAAGCAGTCTGTTAAACACTTTGTTGGGAACAAACCCAACAGTATCTACAGCGACATCGACAACAACTTCCTTTAACAACAACTACTCCATTCTCCAGACGACCTGACCTCCGTAACCCCTTGCACCTTATATCCCATGTTACAGAATTACGACAATTTGCTGAGCATGCCGTCGATCCCGTCCGCCGTCCAAAGATATCGCAATTGGTTGGTGTTCATTGACAGTATCAAATCTAGATCTAACATGCTGAAGCACCCTTCTACCAGCAGATGAATGCCATCCGAGGCCCAAGACAGACAACAATCATCGAGAGCAAGACTGATATGAGAAAGAGAGTGAGACAAGTGATGAGGCAAGACCCATCGACACCTGTAAAATGATACGAAACGAAGTAACTTCAATGAACCAAAACATGCAGACTCAGCATCATCAACAGAACTGACTAATTACAAAACCGACAAACGGATACGAAATAAAGTGAGACCGCAATACGCTACACCAGGACCAGCAGTGTTAGAATCATCAGCATAAGACCAATCGACTTCAACAACATACGCGAGGCAGAGTGAACCTGATACACAACGATTCCAAAGACAACCATAACAGCAATCCTTAAAGAACATCCTGCAGATACTGTTATTGGGGACCCGAAACCACAGCAGATTACCACATTACAAACTCCCTATCCGGCTCGAAGGATGAATGTTTCCACTAAAAGGATAATACGCTTGGTTAGGAATGCAAAGATATACGTTTCGTCCCGGGTCTGTAGGCTGGACTCGTCAGTTAAGCATTGCACTCAAGGACAGACTCTGTCTTATATGCGAAGTAGCAGCATTAGCATGCAAAACTTCAGACAGTACATCAAGCCCACTTGGAAGCATACATACACCCAACAAATGTGATAAGTTTATGAAAATGTCAGAATATGCTCAAATAGACAAGAACTATTGGACAGACCGGAATTGGGTCATACATGAACATATACATTTATACAATATCATAGATGATTATAAACGAGATATGGCAAAATATAAACATATCTGATCATATACGAATATATATGCTCATGGAAGGGTTTTTATCATTAAAATATTTATATGAAAAGACGTCAAAATGCGAATAAATACTACAATACAGAGGTTTGTACTAAGCTAATGCAATTGATTTTCAAATTAAAAAGAAATGTTCATCCAAATAACACTGCAGACTTTTTTCTGATACCGAAAGCTTTAATTTCACGTGAAAAACAAAAAATCGATTTTTTTTAAATTGGCATACTTACCTTAAATTTTCATGAAAAAAAATTTCCAAAGTTGATGAAAAATTGTAAAAATGACACTTTAAAAAAATATTAACTCTCTTAGATTAGACTTTGAGTAGGTAAATGTACCTTCAAATTTTTTTCAGCTGTATACTCTCTAAGAGAGTTGAGTAAGCTTAAATAAAAAAAAAGAAGCTATTTTGGCTTAAAATTACCTATATTTTCTGAAAAAAATACTTCCAGGACAAAAAAATTAATTTTTGTTTATTTGTTCAAACAATTGCCTTTTAAATAAAATGCTCCACTTTTCACAAATTCTGACTAACTTACTCGGTTTCTACGGGGAAAAATACATAAAAACACATATTGTTTATCTGATTATTTATCCCCTGTTGATACATACAGGAAGCTAACGGTGCCGAACTAGAATCAATTAGTTCAAGCAAATTATTTGTATACACCTTACCAAAATCTCTCAATGAGTATACTTTGCGGCAAAATATTCTTTGGAGTATCACTAATGTGTGGTTAAAAGTGTAAATCACTAAAGTTTAAAGTACATTGTTTATTTAACACTCAAAGGTCCAAAAAAATGTCTTTTACCCCACACCTGCACCGAGAGTACCACTTTTCCTCCCGGGCGCCGGGCGCCTGGAGACAAATGTGTATTTTCGATGGTGGTGTGAGGAAAAATAGTATATGCACCCTGGAAAGTAAAATGACGACCCCATAGTACATATTTGCCAATTCTTTACCTCCCTAGATGCGTAATATACTATTTTTTTTTTTTTTTTTGAAAAACGTAAAATATGTTAGTATTTTCTAAAAACTAACTGTGCCATTCGAAAGAGCAGAAAAATTTATACAATAAGTAAAGTTTTTTGTTCAGGTTATAACTAATCTACTAAAAAATTTTAATTAACGCTCGAATTGATGACGAAGGCGCGGCGTGCGGTTCCATATTCCGAGCGCGCGAGCAGGAGTGCCCCACAAATATGGCCAGAACTTTCGATTGTTTTGACAAAATCGAATAAAACAAAAAGCGTTTTAAAGTAGAGATAGAACGTAATTTCTACATATATATAACATGGCCTTGTGCCAAATAAGTTTAATTTATGTATGAAAGTACGCAATATTCGTTTTTAAACATATTTTAATTAAGGTATTCTATTCTGAAAAGTTAAAATCCTTCATCTTTAAACTTTTTTAATTTTCTACTCATCAGTACGTATAAGGTAATAAAATAAAGTTTTAGTCATACTTTAGTCAATATTTAATTTTTATAAAGTTATTTGATAAATCGTCATTTATTGATTCAGATATAAGCTGCTCTATGCGCGTATACTTTTGTCTTAGGTATACAAAAACTTTTTTTTTACTTTTTTAAAAACAATACAGATAAATTGTCCATTTTATATATTTTTATTTATTTTGTCTCTTATTTAAAAATAAAATTCATTTTTTCTTTCAATAACTAATAAAATCGCTGCCACATACACATGCAGGGGTGGCACTACCCGTCTGGATGGTCTGGAAAAATCAGACCTCACTCATGAGTAGGTATGGAAATCCAGACCTCAGAATTATAAAAAGATAATTTTTTTAATTATTAAATTTTAACCCAAGGAAAACAATTTTTATTTAGTAAGTAGATTTAAATAATAAAACCATAAGCTATAAACCTTACTAACCCAAAGACAACAGTTTTTAATTACAAAAAAATGTTGAGTTAACAAATCATAAAATTCAACTAACCCAAGAACAGCCGTTTTTATTAAACAAATAAGTTTGAATAATAAGACAAAAGTACGTAAATCCAACTATCCCAGAAGCAGCGGTTTTCAATTAAGAAATGTTTAAATACGAAAACCATAATCCTTATTAACCGAAGGACAGCAATTTATAATTGAAAATAAATGTTGAAATAAAAAGTTATATGGGAGACTAGCACAAGTACCGCCCCCCCCCCCCATAGCTGTTTGTATGTAACTATGTAGCTATTTTGGCTGTAACATTTTAATATGTAGCGGATAATTAAAATTAAAATACGGAATATTTTCCTTGAATGGACCTTTTTTAAGTACAATTGAATGGATTATTAATAGAAATAGAACTAGCTCGTCACGCGGACTGCGGCTTGCGGCCGACAGGCCGCGTGACTCGCCGCTCCGGAGCTTCAGAGCGAGCCAAGCTCGTTCTGAAATGCCTCCACGCCTTGCATCATGAGCATGCTCGCGATGCGAGGCATGCAAAACGTGAAGCTTTTTGTATGTAAGGCACGACTGCCGACGCTCGCGCTTCGTGCTCGCCTATCATTTTTATTGATTCCTGTTGGTTGACATCATAAACAAACTAATGTATACTATAAATTACTAATATTTAAAGTAATCTATTTAATAATGTAAAAATAAAATAAAAAAGAACAATATATGCATATAAATACAATTGAGAAAAAAATACAAAGATAATTAATAATATATTAAGATGTCATTATTTAGGTTTTTCTCGACAAACTTTGTTTAATTGACGTTTTCGTAAAAAATGTTAAATACAAGAAAGTTGTTTTTTTATAATTCTACAATTTTACTGTGGAAAATTTTTGCGTATAATGTGTTATATTTCAATTGTGGCCTAAAAATTGATTTTTGAAGGCCTTTTTGCGCTTTAATTTAGGCTTTTCTTGACCAACTTTGTTTAATTGACGTTTTCGTAAAAAATGTGAAATATAAAAAAGTTATATTTTTTCAAGATCTACAATTTTACCGTGTAAAATTTAATAAGAACATGAAATTTATTTAAAATACAGCTAAAATTCGAATTTTTAATATATTCAATATGTATAGTAAATGGTAATACGTTCAACGAATATGGCTCAAAATAGATACGTTTACTTATTATGATGAGACATGTAAGCTCTTTAAGTTTCAGCCGGTTTGACCGTGGTTTTGTTGAGTTAAGGTGATGCTAAAGCCACCGTGACAGGTGTCACCGTGGAAAGATATTTGTTGGACAACGTTTATACTGAATTTTAAGTATACTAAACAAATTTTCCTTACAAAATTTGTACCTTTAAATGCTATTAAGGCGATGCTAAAGCCACCAATCATCGACAAATACGAGGATCCACTTTTCTCATTTCAATTTCAATTTTGAGTAAATACCTCTATTGTAAGTTGTTGTTCCAATCAAAAAGAACAACTATCCATAGAGATATTTTCTTAAAATTGAAAAATGAATGAAAAAAGTGGTTCCCCGTATTTATCAGTAACACGGAGTTTAACATCACCTTAATCGAGGAACTTGATTACATCCATACATAAATCCATACATACATTTAAAAGAGTGCTTGAAATGCGTTCCAATAGTGTTAAAACATGTTTTTATGCAATAATTTTTTAGTTTTTAAACTATTACACTTTTTGCTATGACGAAAATATAAGGCTCTCCCTTGGAGCTGTCGTGCCTAAAAATCATATTCTTGGGATTTAAAAACAGTTTTGCCCTGTAACGCTCACTATGAGTTTAGTAAAAAATTACGGGCCGAACAATGCCCAAAGAATCAAGAGACCTAATCATAGTTCCAGTATACAAAAAAAGAGATAAAACTAACTGTAATAACTATAGAGGCATTTCACTTATCTGTACATGCTACAAAATTATCTCTAATGTACTGCTAGATAGACTCACACCTCTCGCGGAGGAAATCCTCGAGGATTACCAGTGTGGATTTCGAACAAACAGGTTTCCCCATACGGGGAAACGGTACACTAATTATTCATTGATTTCAAGTAAGCTTATGACTCAATAATAAGATGTAAAATGTTCCACGTCTTAGTACTGCTAGTAGGGGTACCAAAAAAGTTGATCAATTTAATCAGAGTGTACCTAGATAACAGTCGGAGCATAGTCAGATCAGGTAAAAGCCAATCGCAGCCATTTGACGTCCACATCGGGCTAAAGCAGAGTGATGCTCTATCAACCCTCCTATTTAACTTAGTTTTAAAATACGTGGCCAGGGCGGTACAAGAAAGTAAAGAGGGAATTATAATAAATGGCTCCCTAACACAATTGCTAGCATACGCAGATGACATAGACATTATAGAAAAAATAGAGAAGCCGTAATAAAAACGTAGAAAAACTAATGAAAACAGCTTAAGAAATAGACCTAGAAATAAGTGAAGAGAAATCCCAGTACATGGTCACTAACTGAGCAGGGCTCGAGTTTGCTGATACAGACTTGGAAGTCTCCGGAAAAACTTTCAAAAGAGTAAACGACTTTAAATATGATAGCTGCTATATAAAAATTAATTATGATTAAAAATTACGAAAACATGTAGGTGACCAAATAGGAGACGACTTGCGCTCCTAAGTATCTGACAAGTGGCGGTGTCCCATTTCGTCACCTAAATTTTTTCGTAAATTTTGAATCGAGCGTAACTTTTCATCAATAACTCAAATTAAAGGTCTTAATATCAGCTTTCTTTTGGATGTACACAGAATTGTTCGTAATGTATAATACGTAACGTAAATTACGTCAGACTTCAATAGTATGGCGTTTACTTGAGGTGAAAAAAGCTGGGAAATAAATTCATAGTTTTGCTAATAACTTCAATACACAACACCAAATCAATAGCATTGTTTTTTAGGATGCTTTACTATGTTTTCTGAAAGTTAGATCTCAAAAGGGGCAGAAAGAAAGAAATTACAGAGGTACCAATTTAACGATTTCGAAAAGTACCTATTTTTAGGCAGCTGTATCTTTAGCTATAAGAAACCAATTTGACCGTTCTAAAAAAAGAATTAAAGGTCTTTTAATGACGAAGAATTTAAAACGCGGAAGACCTGAATTTGTTTCGATTTCGTAAAATGACAAGCAACCAAACATAACCTAAAAAATGCAAAATTTTACGTTTATATTTAGCTCTATAGAGGTGACCTATTGAACTTACATGGGAGTTTAAAATTTTTGTTCTTAAGTGCCTAAAAATAGAAAAGTTTTTTTTGATACGTTCAAATTGGTATTAATGAGAGCTCCCACGAATTTTTCGAACATAGCTATTTTTTGGCCATTTCAAAGATATCGGCAAATACGTAAAAATACGTTTACCCCCTTCTCACGTTCACCCCCCTAGGAGATGAATAGGGTAAAATCGAGAAGTAGATTTTTAGGTACTATCATAGGTAACATTTGTGAATAAAAACCAATTCTATATATCTTAAATCTTCAAATATATCGGAAATACATGGAAAAAATGCTTTGTTACTTTAACAAAGTCACTTGGTAAAATACGCGCTATCTATATTTTTTGAACTTGTTAAATCCATCAAACAAACCCATTTGTTAAATTAATAAGTTACATGGTAAGTGTAATAAAAAAGATAGTTAGTACGTATTTTACCAAGTGACTTTGTAAAATTAACAAAGCATTTTTTTCCGTATACGTAAAAATACGTTTACTCCCTTTTCACCCCCTTTGGGGTTCATTGGGGTAAAATCGCTTCTTATTTCGCCCCTACATCATAAATGGTATATACCACCCAAATTTCAAGTTTCTAGGTTCAGCGGTTTAGTCTGGGAATTACAAGTGAGTGTTTCGGATAGCTTCTGTTATATATATATATATATATATATATATATATATACATATATATAGATTTGTGAAAACGCATTTTGCCATTTTCGCCCCCGTAGGGGATGATTGCGGTAAAATTCAAAACTTGATTCTTTGGTATTTGCATAGGTAACTTTTGTAAACGAAATAAAGCTATACCTTCTAAAATTTCAAAGATATCGGCAAATACATAAAAACTCGTTTACCCCCTTTTCACCTCCTTAGGAATAGATTTGAGTAAAATCATCTTCTTATTTTGCCTCTACAACATAAAAGGTATATACCACCCAAATTTCAAGTTTCTAGGTGCAGCGGTTAGGTGTGGGCGTTAATGAGTGAGTATTTCGGACAGCTTCTTTTATATGTATAGATAGATGTGTGTGTGTGAGTCATTCCAAACAAATTTTAAAAATCCGTGCGCACTTGAGTCGCCGTTTAACTTGCCGCTAATTTTTGTTTAAAAATACCTATCAAAAGGTCTCAAAAAAATGTTCAGCTCCTATTATATATGAGAAAATCCTCAGAATCGGCGTTCTTCAAACATGCAAAATTTTGATAATGTTTGAACCCATCGTACTTGGTCACTCATGACTGCCCATCTTCGGGTGCTGCCCAAAAATCAGCAATTTATGAAGAAGGTTTAAAACTACCTCGGCACTTTTGTTTCAATGGAGAATAAACGATTGGGTAGGGTAGACGTGAAAAAAGCATGTTTTCCTTTCAGGAAAATCAAAATGGCGACCGCCTTCTATTGAGATTCATGCAGCTCGAAAAATTGATGCAGATTTTGCTCAAAAAAGGTTAGTATAATATACTTTTTTTATATTTCTACCAATATATTTTTATATTTGAGATATTAAGTTAAAAGATTGTCACTGGCTAAGTTAAATTTAATTAATATTTCGGTTTGGTATTGCATGCTGTACGGGTAAAATAGTGATGATAAGAAAAATTCGTGATATGTCTATTATATAATATTTTAGCATTTCTTCATCTAAAATAATCGACACATCAGATGATAAGAATGATATACCCCTGGCGTGAACCATGACGAGGAGGATCTAAATGACTGGATCGCTGATGGCGAAGATATGTTAATGTATCGAGAATCATAGTTAAGGGTACTGTTACGGATAGAATCCATTAGTAATAAGAAAATGTAACTGTGTAATAAATTCCTATGCAAAAGGTCTCTAAGACTTTCTGTATAGTTCAAACGTGATGACGTTCTAGAGTTTCTTATGTATGTTTTCGGCGGTTGTCGGCGGCGACTTTCGGCGGTGCGAATAGCGGCTCATTCTAGCTCGAAAAAGAATGACGCAGAGATCAGATGCACTCTGGCTTTTATACAGATCGGTAGTTACGAAGCGCGTTATACTAATAAGGCGAATATTGTATTTAATAAATAACAGACTTTATCATAAATGGTGTATAAATTACTTTAACAAAATCCTTAGTTTATTCTCGTCCCGAACAGGTACTATCGGTACTCTATGAGTCAAATGCATGTTTGGTCGTTTTTGACTTCCGTGGTAGGCCAAATCGTATGCTTAAATGGTTGAGTGAGCGTGAAAATTTGTATTCGTTTGCTTATATTAGCTCTACAAATTAGTGAATCAACATTTGGATTTTTGCATTATATTTATGAGATATTAAATACATATTTCTCAAAATTTCATCGAAATCAGAATAGCAGTTTTAATGAAATTCATGATTGCAACTGTCGGAAACGTGAGTTCTCATAAGAGCGTGTTAAAAACGTAAAAAACGTAAATATAAAATTCTTAATATCTTCTTTCTGGGTTGATATAGCTTTCTACAAATTTATATGAGTATGTTTCAATAATTCTATATTATTAAAATAAGACTATAATAATCTTATATAATAAATAATGATTTGCTGTTCATTTATAAGAAAATCGTAGGTTCATCAAAAACTAAGGTTGAGGAATATATTAAAAAGGATACTAAAATATTAAATAAATGCTTTTTACCTCAAAAAATTCAAAAATGAGCTTCTAGTGATATAAATTGTACGAGAGAAACGAAACAGTTTTTTTCCTAACCAATACGCCTCCGAAAAATAAGCTTATACGAAGTTGGAAACTGGGATAAAGTGAACACTCGGGTAAAGTGAATCATGCTTATTATTTCTTTAACAAATTATTATTTACGCCTAATTTTAATTGTAGTGAAAGATAATTATGCAAGGATGATAATTAAAAAGTTTCATTGCATAACAATTAATATTTTATGAAAGAAAAATAATTATATTTTTCGACCTTAAAAGAAAGTTGCTTTGTCGAATTCGATATAACAATTAAAGGTGTTTATAATCAATTTTATTGCTAGATTTTTTTTCTAATTACTTCAAATACGTTTTACTTACTATTACCAAGAATACAGAGTTTTAAAAGAGGTTTTTCTTTTTTTAAACAAACATTTTAAAGAATCGACGTTTCGGGGTAAAGTGAATCGGGGTAAAGTGGTCCGGGAAATAATGCAATAGCACTAATTTATACGCGGCCAGGTGAAAAATTTAACAAAATATTAATCAAGATGTATATTAGTGTAGTATACAAAGCCTTTGTTGCAACGCATTTCGTATTTATACCAAAATCGACCAAAATAACCTCCATATTTATCTGTTTCGTATTTTACGGTATTTTAAAGGTTTTAGGATGACTTTTTAGTTTTATTATTGTCTAAATTAATGTTTTTATATATTCTAGTACAAAAACTAGTAAAATATTTTCAAAATATTTAATTCTATCCTCTAGTTCACTTTACCCCACACTGAATAGCCCGGGTAAAGTGAACAGGAATTTTTCAAAAATAGGTAAATAATATTAAACTTAATAAATGACTATCTTTTAAGTTGCTAGTATGTTTATTGATGTAAGAGGTTTCTTGTGCAACTTAAAAAGTAATGTATTAAGTCTGAAAAATACATTTTTTTCGACTTTTAGAGTTACTATGTTCACTTTACCCCCAGTCTCCCCTATTTTGTAATCTGTGCTAAGGTCACGTCATTTCTCGTTTGTTTCGACATTTTTCAAATATACCATGCGATTACGGTCGTTAAAGAACGCATATAATATTATTGTGAATTCTGATTAATGTGAATAAATATGACATATTTATGCAAATTTAATCAAATACGACCAAGTTAATTTTTCTTTTGCAGGTCTCAAAATTTTCATTTTTTCATTAACTTTAATATGTGTCATGCAGAAAGATGGGACAAAGCCTATAACAAAAGTTATGACACTTATTACACGTTTATCAGTGTTTTTATGCCTTAAAAATGTCTTAAACTTAACTTTATGTAAATAACTTTTGTTATAGGATTTGTCCCGCCTTTCTGCATGACGCATATTAAGTTCATGAATTAATGAAAATTTTGAGACTTAAAAATAAAAAATTAAGCTGATCATACTTGATTAGATATGCATAAATAGGTTCTATTTCTTCATACCAATCAGAATTCGCCATTTTAAGTTTTGCAAAAATTCAGGCATGCTCTTCATAGAATTTGAAAACAAAAATTTTATTATCAATTTTTATCAAAACCCCAAGAATTTCAATTTAAAAATAAATAAATTATGAAAATTATGTTTGAACTGAAATTTTTTTTCTATACATTTTTAATAATTTACGGTAATTTTACAGTTTGATCACTGACACAAATTTTCTGATTGGTTGACTTTAAGTGGAATATATATATATATATATAATTTTTCTCAAACGGTTATGTCTGTGATATATAAGAAGGAAAATTTAAAAAGAAAATTAAGTTGATTAGAAATATGGATAACTTATATCAGGATGAAATCCGCTTTGGGTAGGTCGGTGTATTTGTATCAGGCACGGGGTTCCCTGGCGGTCACCCATCCAAGTACTATCGCCCGAGGTGTGGCTCTGCCACACACACACACACACACACACACACACACACACACACACACACACACACACACACACATATATATATATATAGAAGGGGGTAAACGTATTTTTACGTATTTGCCGATATCTTTGAAATGGCCAAAAAATAGCTATGTTCGAAAAATTCGTGGGAGCTCTCATTAATACCAATTTGAACGTATCAAAAAAAACTTTTCTATTTTTACGCACTTAAGAACAAAAATTTTAAACTCCCATGTAAGTACAATAGGTCACCTCTATAGAGCTAAATATAAACGTAAAATTTTGCATTTTTTAGGTTATGTTTGGTTGCTTGTCATTTTACGAAATCGAAACAAATTCAGGTCTTCCGCGTTTTAAATTCTTCGTCATTAAAAGACCTTTAATTCTTTTTTTAGAACGGTCAAATTGGTTTCTTATAGCTAAAGATACAGCTGCCTAAAAATAGGTACTTTTCGAAATCGTTAAATTGGTACCTCTGTAATTTCTTTCTTTCTGCCCCTTTTGAGATCTAACTTTCAGAAAACATAGTAAAGCATCCTAAAAAACAATGCTATTGATTTGGTGTTGTGTATTGAAGTTATTAGCAAAACTATGAATTTATTTCCCAGCTTTTTTCACCTCAAGTAAACGCCATACTATTGAAGTCTGACGTAATTTACGTTACGTATTATACATTACGAACAATTCTGTGTACATCCAAAAGAAAGCTGATATTAAGACCTTTAATTTGAGTTATTGATGAAAAGTTACGCTCGATTCAAAATTTACGAAAAAATTTAGGTGACGAAATGGGACACCGCCACTTGTCAGATACTTAGGAGCGCAAGTCGTCTCCTATTTGGTCACCTACATGTTTTCGTAATTTTTAATCATAATTAATTTTTATATAGCAGCTATCATATTTAAAGTCGTTTACTCTTTTGAAAGTTTTTCCGGAGACTTCCAAGTCTGTATCAGCAAACTCGAGCCCTGCTCAGTTAGTGACCATGTACTGGGATTTCTCTTCACTTATTTCTAGGTCTATTTCTTTAGCTGTTTTTATTAGTTTTTCTACGTTTTTTGTTACGGCTTCTCTGTTTTTTCTATAATGTCTATGTCATATATATATATATGTGTGTGTGTGTGTGTGTGTGTGTGTGTGTGGCAGAGCCACACCTCGGGCGATAGTACTTGGATGGGTGACCGCCAGGGAACCCCGTGCCTGATACAAATACACCGACCTACCCAAAGCGGATTTCATCCTGATATAAGTTATCCATATTTCTAATCAACTTAATTTTCTTTTTAAATTTTCCTTCTTATATATCACAGAAATAACCGTTTGAGAAAAATTACGATTTCGTGAATATCAAAACAAGAGAAATAGCTTATTTAAATTTTCGAGTCGGAAAAGATAGGTAATTTTATTAATTTTTTATTTTTTGATAGGTGCTCTTTCAAATGCATTATCTCTCAATCGATGATATTATTTCTAGGCTATCAAAAAATTCAAAAATCGAAAAACCTCTAAAAATAACATAAAGGCATCAAAAACAAAAGAAAAGATTTTTGAGCCGCCTTCCTAAAAAAAAACAAGAAACTGAGCTCCGAAACATTAATTTTCACCGTGTATATGCAGTTTAATGCTGATCTACGTCCTCACACACACAGACACGTGCGCGCACACACATACACACACACACTAGCACGCACGCACACACGAACGCACGCGCGCTCACACACATACAGAATTTTTCTAAAAATAGTGTATTTTGATTCCCAGTATCTCAAAACATGTTTCTAACGTGTTTTTACGAGTAGCAAAAAAATTTTTTAACGATCACAAAGCTTCCTCTATGTGTAAGCAATAATTTATCTTATCGATTTCTGAAAATCGAAAAATAAAAAAAAGGTTTTAAAAATCGAGTCAATGAATCGTCTTTCAAATTTCTTCTTAATTTCGAATCTTCATTAAAAAATGAAATAAATTCATTGGCATATCCTCCAACATTATTAAATGTTCCAATAAAAAATTATTTTTATTCTATTTAATTCTGTGTTAAAAAGTCAAAACAACAAGGCCATTTTTTTTAAATGTCGAGATACGTAGATTTAAATTTTTAAATTGACATTTAAGCCTATGCAAAAGTATAGCACAGTTAATGAAAAAACCGCTGCCAAATAATTGGCACTTAGCTTCCTGAACTTAAATTAATTGTTCCAAAATGAAGTTCTTTGTTCTTATAAGTTAACTTAGTTATCTCTCCTTTGCTTCGCCAGCAGCCGTTAAATAAAAATTTAATAATAAAAATATAACCTCAAATATATTGAAAAATAAAAGATTTCATATTCTGGTCAAAGAGCTCAGACAAGACTGTCAAGAGATAAAGGAAACCTTTACCGTCTTAATTTATTTATAAAGATTTTCCATCATATTCCAAAATATCGCCGTTTAAAAAAAATACGTTTTCGTGTATAATAAAAGAAGAATTTTATTCACTTTCAACTGTATTTATACTGAAGCGACCATATTATTTCGACATACCAAATTAAGTTACTCGATTGATTTCAGAATACGTAAAATAGAAAAATCGTTGTGAAAAAGAAACGAGTCGATGATCTTAAAATTTCTTTTTAACTCCGAATCCTCATTGAGAAATGAAAAAAATGAGCCCCAGTTGTCAAAAAATGTCCGCGCCGTTCTCTAGATATAAACGGTAAAAAAAAGTTTAAAAAAAGCATACCTCAAATATCTGGAAAAATAAAAGTCCTCGTGATCTGGGCAAATAACTTAGCTAAGAGATAATTCAAAGCTACCTTTTTGGAAATTTTCATAAAGAATAATACCTTTTTACTCAAATTATCGTTCGACATAGAAAAGCGATTTATTTACAAAATGATTGTTTTCTCGACAAAAGAGAAATAAAATAACTAAAAAATTTACTGAATATTGTACTCTATCTAACTTATCATCTCAATTTCTTTCGAACATTTTCATGATATATTTCCGAGATATACTCGTTTTAAAAAAATATGACGTTTCCGTGTATAGCAGAAGAGCCTATCCAAAATTTGCGGTTGCAGAAGATAGGTAAATTTATGCTTTTTTTAATGCATTTACACTGAATTGATCATAATATTTCTAACGTACCAAAAAAAACGAAGAACTAAAACTCAAAAATCAAAAAATCAAAATTTCATTATAAAGCAAAAACTTCATTTTAAAACGAAAAAAATGTGACCAGATTGGTAAAAAGTGACCGCGCCGTTATCGAGATATAAGCCATAAAAAGAAATGTTCAAAAAACACATAACCTCAATATTCATAAAATAAATTATCTAATGATCTGAAAAAACATACAGGTCATGAAATAGTAAAAAGCTACCTTTTTGTAAAGTAAAATTCTGCCAATTTACTTCGTTATCGTCGGAGAAAAAAAATCGATTTTTTTACAAAATTATTTTTTTCTCGACAAAAAGAAGGTCAAGACTCAGTAATTTTACTGGACATTTTTCTCCATATTCCCAATCATCTCAAAATTTAAAAGAATTTTCCGTCATATGTTTCCGAGATATAACCGATTAAACAGAAAATAACGGTTTCATGTATAATAGATAAAAAGAAATATCTAATAATAAATTTCGGGTCGCAAAAGATAGGTAATTTTAAGCTATTTCAAATGCATTATCAGTAAATCGGTGATATTATTTTTAAGGTATTAAGAAAACCGAAAAACTGAAATTCTTGATCGCTTATATCTCGAGAACAACGCAGTCATTTTTTACCAACTCGGGCTAATTATTTCGTTTTTTAATGAAGATTCGTAATTAAAAAGAAATCTTACGATTCGTCGACTCGTTTTTGTTTTCTAACGATTTTTTTATTTTACGATATTCTGAAATCAACAAAGTAAATTATTCTGGTATATAGAAATAATATTATCGGTTCAGTGTAAATGCACTTGAAAGAATAAAATTATGTATCCTCTCCGACACGAAATTGTTTATACGCTATTTTCCTTCTTTCCTTATGCACGAAAACGTCATGTTTTTTTATAAACGGTGATATTTTGGAATCATGTGATAGAAAATATTTATCAATAAATTAAGATGGAAAAGGTTTCCACTATCTCTTGGCAGTCTTGGTTGAGCTCTTTGACCAGAATATGAAATCTTTTATTTTTCAAGATATTTGAGGTTATATTTTTTTGCTTTCTCAAAGAGAAAGCTTAGTGATGGCAACATTTTTTTCTGTTTGTTTAATGTATAAACATGTTTTATGCCTTGGGGAGTCTGAATACACTATTTTAAAAAAATGTTTGTATGTGTATGTGTGTGTGTGTTTGTAGGTGGTATATCAACATTCGTTCAGTACGGTATAAGTTTCCTAAACTTTGCACAGATGTTTGCTATCAATACCCGGTGTTCGCTTGAAAGCTTTAGCGAAAATGGTCAAATACATTTTTTATACCCATTTTTCAAAATTTAAGAAGCTTCAAATTTTGGTTTTTGAATTTTTTTTCAATGCAGGGATGGATTTTGGGAAGCGAATCTTTTACACAATAAAATATTCATAAAATCCTTCATTTTAGGGTCGGACACGATTTTACGTAAATCGTTTTTCAGTTGTTATACTTTGTGACAAAATTTTATTTATCAACATCTATTACTCGAAAACTTTACGATTAAAGTCAGTGAATTTTTTACTGAATACTTTTTTCATATATACGTACATTCGTGTACATTTTTAGGTAATTACACGGTTTGTTCTCTGTGAAAAAGAATAAAATGTTAAAAAAATGAATTTTTTGGACAACGATAACTTGAGTAATACTTGATGTAATGCCTTGAAAATTTCAGAGAATATTTGTTAGGTGTCAGATTATTGGCTGAATATTTTTTAACAGATCTGGTTTATAATCTTCTGAGATATTAGAGATTATACTATTTAAACAATACTTTTTCACCCTGTATATCACGACATCTCTAAGCTTTATCGTTGTGCTTTTTCTTGTAGATATTAAGTATTATTATATATGAGATTTACTATTCTATACTTCTAGCCAACTTTACGTATTATATTGTACTAAAAAATCTAAAAACTGGAAAGATAATGTTATATAATAAAAAATTATTTTGTGATTTTTTAAAAATTATTTAATAATGACATAATTTATTTTTCAATATTCAATCTGTATATATCTATAATAGAGCATAGAAAATTTATCATTTTTATACTATTTTGATGATGGAATTTGTAAACTAGTGTATGTTAAATAGTAGTCAAATTTTTAAATGAGTGTTTTTAAAAAATTATGCGTTTTTGTGTCTTATGCATTTTTTGCAATGAAAGAAAAAAAAACAACTATTCAATCTTTTATAGGTATAGATTTCATTTGATTTTATAGATAAAAATAGATTTTAGAATTAATGACACAACGCTGATACCCTGATATGGGATATATACGATAATGTGTTTATTGAAAAATATTCATTTTTCAGTAGGGCACATATCACTAAATGAAAATAGTTAGACAGGAAAATAACCATGACGGACTGCGCACCTCTCCCTTATTTATATAATAATTTTAATTAAATTCTCTTTGGGAAAGCATAGTGCCAAAACAGTTGGCAGCGTTATATTAATTTTTTATTGCCTATCTTGGGTATTATACGGTAGTTTTTTACGAATTGCTCACTATTTTGGTTTTTGATGAAAAGAAATTTTTTTTTTAGATTTATCTACTCGGTTTTGTTTTATAATAATTTGTCATTTTTATGATTAACTTTTTAATTTGGTCGCAGTTTCTTCAAAGTTAAAAGTTATGCAGAATATTCCATATAATTTTTTGTAATTTATCTTTTGACAATAATCAATGATAAAAAAACACCTTTTTGAGATGTTAATAAGAAAGAAATAGAGCAATTTACAAAAAATGTATTAGAATAAAGAAATTCATATTGGAACAATTTATTTAGTTTGAGGAATCTAAGTGCCAATGAATTGGCAGCGGTTTTTTTGTAGTTATCGCAGTTGTTTGAAGTAACTCAATAACATATAAACAAATATTATCATAGGATTCAAAGCGAAATAAATTATGCGATTCCATCGTATATTTTTTGTCTTTTATTGCATTATTTAATGTAGTAGTTGACAACTTCATTCTATAAAACCTCTACGGGGGTTTCTGTCGCATGTAGTTCGTATAAATATAGGGAGTTTAAAAGAGGATCGATAAGGGCTATTATTAATCAAGTTTCTCCTTCTTCCAATTCGAAAAAATATGATTCATTCCCTCGTATTGGCTAATAACTATAAATAATACTACTTTCCATATTGCTACAGTGTAATCCGAAGAGGCAATCTGCCTGATTGGCAGACAGCTCTCGAGGCTAGCTACTTACCTTCCGCACCCTAAGCATTCCGGCTCATCTGATTTCAGCCCTCTACTCGCACTACTTACCTACCAGCACGGCAGCTCGTGCACACGTGAGACAGTGCGGGCAATAAACCGTCCCGAAAACCCTCTCATTCGCACCCTTCCACGCAGATAGCAGTCATTGGGAGCCCAAACAACCTGCGACTCTCTCTCTCTCTCTCTCTCTCTCCCTCACTCTCCTCAAACGATGCGTGCACATGCAATCCTCGCGGCCGGCATGGCGCGCCGGGGTCATTTACCTCGAGCGCACGCGCGCGCTCACCCTCCACCAAAAGAAAACGGCAACCACATCATCGCACCGCCATGCTCCCTCAAAAAGCGAGCGGCACGCACACGCACCCATCAGCTCTCGGCATCAGGACGACCGCGCTGAATGCGTATAGTAAGTACCTATGTACGCATGGCAAAGTGAGCCGCTTGCGCCTTCCACTGTTGAGTCTTGCGGTGGGCGCCTCCGTCACCGCAGGAGCGCACACAACCTAATGCTTCGTTTCCACTCACGCTTTAAGGAGACCGTAGACCAATAGCAGATTCGATTTAATACACTGGCACCTTTTAAAGTCGCAATGATCCTGACATCATAAAGAAACTTTAAAGTGTAGACTTGATAAAAGTTTCGACTGTAGCGGCTTTGTTTTGATTTTTTTAAAAATCTGTAATCTGAGCTAACAACTTAACCTATTAGGGGAAACCGGGGCGAATTCGAACGCTTTTCTAATTAGTATTTTTAGTTCAACATGTATATATTGGGGTAACAAAGGCTTAGAAAAAATATGTTATGTTAGTTTTTATGATAACGAATAAATCTACCGTCGTAGAATTAATTTTTTTATTAAGTATATACATTTTTTTCATTATTAATACAAACATTTTTGTTCGATTTCGCCCCCGATAAGGGGCGAAATCTAACAGACGCTGGGGTGAAATCGAACAATGCATTTTAAATAGCATAGGCAGATATTAATAAATATGTAACTTCAATTTTACATCTTTTAGGAAATATGAGAAACTTATACTTATTCAAGTAAATCGTATATTTATTTCCTTTTTACATATTACATAACATTATTATAAAGACTAACGATTATTTATATTTAAAATTTTATACAAAGTTTACGGACTGTATAGACGACAAATTTGAATGCCTTTCTATAAAAGTGCTAAACCGATCCGCTTCTGTTGTGTTATTCTTAAACCAGCTTCCAGCAGTTTATTAATTAATTGCTGTTAGATTATATAAGCTAGCTGAATACACATAGAGCTTTACATGTTTAAGATTTAAAGTTCTCGACAGCTTCTGCAATGTAAGTGCATACTCTAATAATTTGTGCTCAATTTCTACACTGAAGAGTAGTTTGTACACAGAGAGAATTTTCTAATAAAAATTATAACGAAATTCAGGATAAAAATTGCCGTAAATAACTACCAAGCTGGGACAGTCCTACTTTCTGGCACTTTTTACTGATATTTTACTAAAAACTTTACCTCATTGACTATAAATTTTACTGCACAGACTATAAATTTTACCGCACTGAATGGTAAAATTTGCCTGATTTGAGAAAAAGAAGACACCTGATAAAGGAAACAACTGAGCGTGTACACATTTTAGGTTAACTCACATATAAATGTGTATAATGTACTTATTTAAGTATTCATGATACTGCTACAACAATTGGAAGAAAATCCAGATTTTTAAAACATATTTCATACAAATTTTACCACAAATTTTGGTTTTCTCTAAGATTCGTACAGGGAACTTTTACTCTGCGGCAGGCAAATTTTACCCTTCAGTACGGTAAAATTTGTCGTAAATATCAATAAAAACTGCCGGAAAGATAGAGTGTCCCAGCTTTATAGTCATTCACGGTAATTTTTACTGTGAATTTCGTCATAATTTTTATTAGAAAATTCTCTCCGTGTACTCGTTTTAATTAAAAATATTTTGAACAATATTAATGTCAACTTGATTATTTTTTTTTACACAATAAGATAATATTGATATGCTTATGTTATTGTAATTATTTACAATAGGGTAGTGACCCCAGTAGTCGACCATCTAAGGAAAACTTGCATTCAAGCTATAACAAAACATTCAGTAACATCTTTGTTTATAAATTACCGGTTCTATTACACTTTAAATGTATTCTGGTTTTTGATAAAATGTTTATTTTTGCTTAAAATATTTACAGGATAATTATAATATGTGTTTTAATAAAATATAACGAAAGCGCTAGTAGTCGGCCACCGGAATCTAGTACTTGGTCGCTTGATCACTAGTAGTCGACCAGGACAATTTAAGGCAATACATCGCGCTTTAAAAACATTGTTTATTCTTTTTAATAGTTTTATAATTTAAGTTTAGCTATAAAAGATTGAATAAATATCAAATGAATGAAATTAAATATTAATTAATCGTAATGATGATTACACTTAAAAGTGTCTTTGGACATGGGTTACCAAAGACACCAAAATATTTGAATTTTATGAAGTTGCCCCGTATTCAAAGTAGCCCCGATCTCCTCTATGTATTTATGTTATCCCGCATTTTACTAAGAGTGTGCAGATAGAAGGGAAACCCGGTCGGTCGAGGGTTTTCCTCGAGATCGGGTTTGGCATTCGGTATGTTAGGTGTTTGAAGAAGAACATAAGTTATACCTGATATGACCCGTTTTACATGAGTTATCTCAAATTAATTTTTGAAGTTACCCGTGTCTTAATCGAGTTATACGCCGATATTGAATCCGAAAAAGTTTATCATTTCGAAGTTATCAAACTATTCGAAAAATATTATGCATTCACTTTTTGGCACATATCTGTGTTTTGATAATCCATTATTTCTCTTTTAATCCTTTCTTTATACTTATACTACTGGTGTACTCATTTTTTCTTCTGTTTAATTTTAGTTTTATTTTAAGGGCACAATCGTCAAATACTTTTCTGTATTTTTAAAGCCAGAATCGTGTTCGGAATCGTGCCCAATTCTGGGTGACATGGTGAACAAAATCTTTTTTCAACGTTATTTGACTCCTTTTGATATGTATTAAAACTTCAGTGGAACACTTTATCGTAACATTATTCTTAACATTTTTGTTATTAATATTTTACAAACAATCCAATTATTAAAAAATTGTTATTAATCCTTTTAAAAAAATTAGATTGTTTTGGAGTGTTATTCCTAGTGCCGCACCACCATGTAGAAACTAATTTTTATTATTACCTGTTTAGATCTGGTAATACATACTTAGTAGTGTCAATATATACAGGAGAATTTTATTTTAAAAATAAAATAATTTGCACGTGTTATTTCAACAAGCAAATTGTCTTGTGGCAAATTTTATATGTTTGCGCAAGCGTATTATTTTTGCAAGAAAAGTTATATTATACATGCATATTGAAACTAAATTACACACATGGGATTGTGAAAAATTAGTGAGAAATTAATCGTTGATTAAAAAAATTACGTTCTTCAACGCAGGCATGAAATGAGTCCTTTATCATTGCTGTAAACCGGATGGAAAATTATGCATTTCGAGCATGTCTGATGAAAGTGGTAAGAAATAGCCATTTCTACCCTCATTTGTGTGCTCCATGAATCAAAACGTACAATTTCCCAACCGACCCACACGCATAAAATAGCGTTTTGAAGCGCGCGCACCATGCCAGGCGAAGGTCTAACAGCGGCTGATAACATACACGCGCTGCAAAACTCCCGACATTCGACGTCTAAAACACATCTATATCGTCAAAAGGACTACAAATACCCATTACAATCTGGTAGTATAAAGTTCAAGGAGTAATTTAAGCCCCTGAATGTTAAAGAATATTCAATTGCCGTGCTGCAATAAACAATTGAAAATTTAAAAAATCGCATTTTTCGAAACGTTAACGATTTTTTTACTCCAATTATTCGAAATCCATAGGTCTAAAAGAAAAACTTGTAACAATCCTTTCTTCTTAAAATTAACTAAAGAATCTAATAAAAAAAATTTTAAAATGAAAAAAAATTTTTCAATTATTTATAAGAATTGTTAATTAACATATATTGATCTCAAGAAGTTGATGTGTAGCAAAGATACCATTAAAAGGAAATTTAAAAAATGGATTAGACTAAACTTTTAAATATCTGAATATTTAAATATTTCTAAGAGCATGTATGAGTTGTTGACTTTTGTTTAGATTAAAATTATAACTAGTGCAATATAGAAGTGAATTTTTTTAGTACAACCACCACTTATTCTTAAAATTGAACATATTACTGTAGTTGACTTTTTTTCTTTTAGCTATTAAGTTTTTAAGTTCAAGTATCTTGTAGTTTTAAGTTGTACGTTTTAAGTAATTTGTAGCATTAAGTTCAAAACCGGAGCTATGTAGAGGTAGCTCGACTACCTCCGTAGGATGTAAGTTACATCAGACATATTTTATGTACGTCTTGATGGTAACAACATGTATACATTGTACTATACTCTGGTAAATAAAAAGGTAAAATAAAAATCTCGTTGTTCGGATTCAGAAGGGCAAAATACACAAAGAAATAGTGCTTCTAGTTGTAGAGCCCAGTTGGCCCCCAAAGCCAGGTCTGACCCCCCCGTAGTAGCGAGTGGAGACGAGGCATAAGAAATCGGCGCTGCACAGTATACACGGAGCTGGAGACAGCAGACAGACAGACAGGTAAGCCTGCGCGCAGAGAGAGGGGGACGAGAGGGGGCGTAGTGGGGGAAGTCGTTGTCCTCATTCGCGGCGCGCTGATCGCGACCTGTTCGCCGCCGTATAGCCGCCGCTCCGTGCGCGCGCGCGCGCGCTCTCCTCCTGTGTGTATATACAGTATATACCGTGTATACTCTCCTCTCGGCGCCGCCGCCGTCGCCGCCGCGAGAGCAAACCGAATGCTAGCACACTGCCAGCCTGCCTGCCAGTGTCCCTCCAGCCGCCGCCAGCGCGCGCCGTCGCGCAACACCCCGACACGTCCGTATTACGTACACGCGGCCTTCGCTCTTTCTCTCTCTCTCTCTCTCTCTCTCTCTTTCGTCGCTTGTAATACATATACAATACGCTGCGCTGTATCGATATATACATGTGCCTCGCGCGCGCGCCCGACTATACAGCGAAGAGAGAGATAGACGCGAACTCCTGGAGCACACGAGTGAGCGAGAGGTCAGAGCTCTACGAGGATTCTTCGGTATATATACAAGGAGTTTGCTGCCGCAGGAGAGGTTAGGTCGGGAGCAGCTTTGTTATCCTTGTGCGCGAGTACTAACCTTCTGCGGAGAGATCGGAGCGCGGCGGCACGTTGTCCTCTCGTCGCTCGCTCTCTGTAACCTGGCAGTATATATATATATATGTACACGGCGCGCCACGTGTGTCGTCGACGTCGTTGTGTGTTCGCGTGTATCGTGCCGTGTGCCTTCCTTTGATTCTCTTTTTTCGCCGCGCTTCTCGCTCCTGTCTTATAACGCACGCTCGTCTGAAAAGCCATCGGCCCCCTCTCTCTCTCTCTCGTGGCCTGTACGGTGTTAGTTTGTGCGTCCGTGTATGTACGTGCGTGTACATACCCATTGCACGGAGAAGAGACGGGCTGCTGCCAGTGTAACGCTCCGGCGAACTTTCGTCCTTTTGCCCGTTCCTTTCCGACTGCTCGTCCCGCTTGCGCTTTCCTTTTTGTTATTTTGAAAAACGTGACGTTTACAGAGTCGCAAGGAGGAGAAAGAGGAGCGATCGTCCTGTCGCACGGCAAGTGGAGTGTAAACAAAAGGATAGATAATAGAAAGGATATACGGGGAGGAGAGTCGCTTCATCTCTAAGGTACACACCAGGAGGAAAACACGTCGCTCCTGCTCGCTGAGCAAAAGAGAAGAGAGGAGACACGCATTGCGCTGGGAATGCAGGAGTAAGCGGACGAGGTGATAAAATGCGTTTAAGGGTATAAAAGAGTCTCCTGCGCGATGGAAAGAGCTGGCCGCGGGAACGCCGTCTTGCCGGAGCCTTCTTCAGCGTGCATCGAGAAAAAAGACTCGCGATCGAGAAAAAAGTGAGCCTGTACGGCTGTATGTGCAGCAGGCGCAATAAAGTCTCGGCGGAGGATGAAGGATAAGGACAGAGTCAAAGACTGAGGAAAGAGAAAAAAAAGATAGATGCACGTGGAAAACGGAGAAAAAAGCCTCCTTTCGTCTTTCTCTCTCTCTCTCTAGCTCTTGCTCTCGTTATACAGCAGTGTCTTGGATCCTTTCGCAACTGCGGCGGTGTGTGGTGGCGGCAGCAGAAATCCCCAAGAGAGATATAGCTGGAGCCCGCGCGCGCGTTGCCGCTCGCGGAGAGGAGAATGTAAGGTTCGCCGTGCACACGTACACACGTACACAGCGACGAGAGTTGTTACAGCGATGCCAGATCTACCTGGCCGTTGCTGCTGCTGCTGCTGCTGCTGCTGCTGCTGCTTACCGGATACACATCGGTGAATCATGCTGTCGTTGATCCTGCTGCTGCGTCCGGCTGCTGCTGCTGCTGCTGCATACACCTTCGAAGGTATATAAAACCGAGATTTTTCTCCTTTTTCGCGGGTTATTGTATCGTGGAGTTTTTCTTGTTGTTGTGCGAGGAGGTGGCGATAAGAGGCCGTTGACGCGTCGAGTCGGCTGCCGAGGAAGGATTATTTGCCGGACCGCCGAGAGTGCGGGGCATTTGTCGCTTTAACGACTTTTTAGAGCGCTTTGGAGGAATTTTGGGTGGATGTTGACGTAACGGCGTGTGCGACGGGAAAATACAAATTTTTATCCGTCTGTAGGTCTTTCACCCCGTGACTCATCATCAGCTGTATAACGAATAAAAAATTGAAATTTTTCTTTATAATTACAATTATTAAGAATGAGTTTTATTTTATGGTATAGCGTGAGAAAAAGATTTAATTAACTGTTTTTTAATGCTGATTTCGCAGAGATTTGAAATGTTTTTGACGATACACGCTAACAACGACATTTGCGAAGTTCAGAAGCTAAAACGTCAGAAGATTAAATCTAAATTGTTTTTATTTGTATACGCTTGTCATATTAAGCTTTTGCACCTAATGGCTATATAAAACTGTACACAAAAGTGAGCTTGAATAAAAATACGAAAAACAAACATTTTATGCCACATGCTGCATACTTAATGATTTATAATGGATTATGCTGGGTGGTTATTTTTAAAGAGCAGTCTGTTCTACATTAAGGCCAAATCGTTTTCAAGTTTATAAACTATTATCTAAATGTTAACTTCATCAATTCATGAATTCTTAAAGTTATTTTTATAACATGACTCAACATTGTTGCGCATCACTACAGGAAAGATAAATCATAATAGCTCAATGACTATGAGTATAGCAGGCTTTGGACATAATATTAAAAAGAGATTTAAAATAAAATTATTTTAGTTCATAATTTAATGTAACCTTTAAATCTATTAATAATTGCATTTAAATTCTTACACACAAGATATTTTGTTCAATGTTAAAAATAAATTATAAATTGGTATTGGTACCGATTGGTATTTGTATAAGTGTACTAATACTATGAAATTATTGCATTAATAATTGATTAATTTTTTCTAATTTAACTGCAAGACTATCAAAAATGTGTTTTTCGACTTCGCTTATTATTTCTTAGGGTTAAAACAAATCTGACTATTATATCAAACTGGTTTGAGCTACGTTTATGTTATTAAATGGGTGAAATTATAAATAAAGCGATGAAAATGCTATGAGAACTATCATTATGGCTGAATACTGCATAACTGTTTCATTTAATCAAAGAAAAAATTGTCGGTGATTTTTTGTATTTATTAAAGACCATTTTGACGTCCCTTACGAAGACCAGCACGTTTCAGATTTCTCGAAAAATACTATATTTCGTGTCAGGAGCCACCTACGAGAATTAACAATTTTTAAAATCACAGACAAAATTATCATTTTCTTAGAGGATCTAAAAAAGTATTATTTTGAATTAATGAGAAAATAAAGTCAAGAAACCGAAAGTAGAGACGACATTTTTAAAAAGAGGAATTACAAGAATATAATGTTCACGCGTATCATTTAGGAACTGCCTACCAGATCTCATCAGTGGGGCGGGAATGAGAATAACATTTTAACTGAGCCGAAATAATACGGTATATATGTAAAATTTTGTAGGCTGAAGGAAGGAACAAAACGAAGTCTATATCAGTACATGATATAATATTTTTGACAATGAGAAAGAAAGCATCATCTGTTGTCAAATGTAAATAGGTAATAGCGAGTTCAGAGTTCTGTTTTGTTTCTAGTAGATTTACGCACTCCATGTCGCCATGTTTTATAATAGGGCGACTCTATCAATTTCTGCGGACTTTCGTCGGAGATGAACGAAATAGTAAGCGCATATGATGAAAATTCGTCTTCAAATCAATATTGGGCGTTATTCGCTTAGAAAATAACAGTTAAATTGTCATAAAAAGCAGATATTAATTAAAATAAAGTAATTTAAGGGGGCAGCCCTGGGTTACACCCAAAGGCAGACTCTTTTTCACCACACTGCGCGTAAAGTGCTGACTGTACGCCCTCTCAGCAGGCCGTACAGTACCCCATGGACTGCCTAGGGAATAAAGTGACTTGCGCATGCGCGATGCGTCTTTTTCCGCTCTCGACTGCGTCTCGAGCGGTAAAACAGCGCGTCGCGCGTACACAAGTCACTTTACTTCTAGGCAGAGCATGGGGTACTGTACGGCCTGCTGATATGCGTACAGTCATTTCTTTACGGGGGTGTGGTGAAAAGTTGTATACGCACCTCTGGAGTACAGTAGGCAAGCATGCACTGTGTGAAATGCCGACCTCGCTTCGCTCGGTCGGCAACGTCACACAGTGCGTACATTGCCCACTTTACTCCCTTGATGCATAATGTACTATTTACGAGTCCAGAAAACTTTTTATATTTAAAAGCAATCATTCTGAAAAAGTTGTATGTTATCAAATCGCAACAATATCATAAATTTTACCGTCGTTAAACATCAAAATCTTGATCCTACACGTCACAATAAATCACTATTTTCAATACCATATTTATTAATGGAACTTTGATCCTCACACGATTCGGGGTGTCACAATGAACAAAAAACATTTTTTGACGATTAGTCGACTCCTTTTGACATGTATTACAAAAACTGCGGAGCACTTTTTCGTTAAAAACTTTTTTATTGGTACTTTTCGGTGCTCTAATCAATTTTTTTTAAAAATATTACAAAAAGAAATTAAAAAAAATCTATTGAATCTCCGATTAATAATAACAAAAATAATTTTAACGAAAAAGTGCTTCACTCTTTTTGTAATATATGTCAAAAGGAGTCAAATAACCGTCAAAAACAATTTTTTTGTTCATCGTGTCACCCCCAATCATGTGAGGATCAAAGTTCCTTTAATAAATATAGTATTGAAAACAGTGATTTATTGTGATGTGCTGGGTCAAGATTTTGAGGTTTTACAACGGAAAACTGTAAGATATTATTGTGTTTTGATAGCACAAATATTTTCAGAATGATTGCATTTAAACATAAAAACTTTTCTGGACTCGTAAAAAAGTCTTTTTTGGGTTTGACTCAGGCCTGCCCCCTTAAATAAAGTATCTCATGTTTGTATTACTGAGGCATGCACGTATTACTGCGTGCCAAATACTACAGAAATTTCGATCAGTATTAATAAGTCTTCTAATATTAAAATATTTATTGTAGTGATATTCTTAGTTAAAATAACTACAATATAAAATAAGATAAATTCATAAAACTAAAGAAATGATCTATTTCCAAGTATTAATCAAGAACGCAGTATTGAGAACACAATTTTCACCATATGCGTGAATTACTGCAGGTCAACCTAAACTTCGAATTAGTTTTTAAATTGCAATTTAATAATGAAAAATAATAAGATAATCGGTAATAATTTATCATCCGTTATTGATATGCGTGAGAATAGTTGTAACTATCATTCATTTTAAGGTATTATAATAAGTTCTTTTCTAAAGATTAGATTTTAATATTTGTATGAAAACCGCAGTAATTAGAGCATCTGCAATAATATCCACACTTACCTCAAACGTAATTTTCGTTTGTTAAATTTTTTGTTCAAATTGGAATAAAATAGGTTGATTTAACGAAGCAATAATTCTTAAATTGAAAAAAATTTATTTTCAAATTAGTACGGACCAATAAGGTTTGTTGTTTTTATTATTAATATTTATGCTTTTGAAATACTTTCTCATCAGGAACATACGTTACGTAATTTTCAACTATTATTTCGGAAACTGGTATATGTGAAATGAATCGTACTTCAGTATTGAAGCTAGTTCGCTTATCTGCATATTTGTTATTTACGAGTGAAAATAGCTTGTCCAAATCATCAATTTTCCCCAGCGCTCCGAAACTGCGTTAAAGTTCCGTATATTAGCTGCAATCCCCGCGTGACGCGGTCGCGCGCGCGTTTGTCTCCCAGTTTATTCGTGATTCATGGGTCCGACAATTCGAAATTTTCGGTCTGAAGAACAGCGGCAGCAGTAGTCCAGTAGTTCACAGGATGCACACGCACAGTGTGTCCGCCACCACATCAACCTGCTCCGTCACAGCGCTTTAAATAATAATGGGCTTGGGGAATATTTTAGGGCTCGATGCCGTGTACGTGTGTTGACGCCGGAAGGTGTGCGCTATTGTTTTCGTTCGCGGTGTATAGAAAAGTTTCGGCTTCCACCCCTGAATACTGCACCTCCTGCTTGTTCTCGTGCTTTCCTTTTTTGACTAAGTCTAGGGGGGCGGGGAGAAGTTACTATGCTACCGCTGCTACTGCTACTACTACTTCTACTACAACGTGCACTTGGAGCAACTGTTTTATAGTGTTATCCAAGTTTTTACTCGGAAACAGGGAAGGCAAAAAGCGGAGGCGACGGCTTACTCGGGCCATTTAACCGCTTAAACTTTCGTTAGAATGGGGAGAAAAGAGGTGTATGAGGGATCGTTCATCATTTACGTCGCTGTCTTGAATGCGTAAGTGGCGAATAAAAGACTTGAATTAAGATAGCAATATGTTACACGGCCTTTTCGTATGAAATGGGCTACGTGATAAAAAAATCGCTTTGTCACGAGTCCGTTCGAGCTTTCTGTGAAAATTGGTTTAAGTAAGAAATAGAGATACTTGGTAAAATAATTGTATCCTTTTTACGTGAATTTATTCAAATACTTAGTTCGAGAGAGATTTTAAAATACGAGATTAGCATTTAATTTTCATATGTAGGGTCAATGCACTAGAACTCAAATCCTCTCCAGTTTTAGATTTTATTACATCGTCTCTTATTTCGATTAGTCGCATTGAGTTAAGAGTTCTGTTTGTTCTTCGGTTTTATTATAATGTTCTGCATCTAATTATTTATTTTTATTATTTTTCGATGCTCATAAATGTATAAGTACGATAATAACGCAGGTGATCAACTACTAGCGGTTTCAACATTTTCAATATTTCGTACAACATTTTCCATTAAAAATTTAATTTCGCTCTATAGTAAGAGTTCTATACTAAAGTATAGGATATTGATAAGGTATAAATGCATTCAAAATGTTCTAATTTTGATTTATATAAAAGTGTATAGATTAATTAAAGTAACAAGCTAAAGATACAAAATAGAGAGATGAGTTTCTTTACTATTGTGATGCATTTAAAATGCATTTAATACTAAATCAGATTTCATATACCTATTAAGTTTTATTTAACTATAAATACTTATAACTATGTGAATTCAACTGCTAAAAAGTGGGGTTAGGTTAGAGATTTTACAGTCAAGATTTTCTAACTACCAAGAAATATTCAGTTGTTTTTAGGGTATAAAGAAACTCTTTTCTCAGGCTTTCATCATATTAGAAAATCTGAATGAATAGTGTCAAAATTTCAACACAGCTTGACAGGCATTTTAAAAAGAAATTTAATGCTAAAATTATCATCTTTAGCACGATAAATGAAGAAAACTCATGTTTCGTTATTCAAATAAAGATTCAGATACATACAACAGATTTTGCGGTAACATTTTTTGTGTGTTTTCAACGCATAAACATGTTTTATGCATTGGGAGTCCGAATACACTAGTCTTAAGAATGTGTGCGTGTATAGGTGTTGGTGGGTGGGTGCGTGCGTGCGTGTGTGTTAGTATGTGGCATATCAGCATTGGTTCGATGTGTTGTATAACTTCCTCAAATTTTGAAAAGACGTTTACTATCATTACATGGTGTGCGTTTAAAAGTTTCAACGAAATTAATTGATGAATTTTTGTTTTTATAGCCATTTTTCGAAATTAATATATTGTTTATATATTATCCAATTTCGAATAGATACATGTATGATCATAGTTCATATTTTAACCAGGAAGTTCTAACATTTAATAAATTTTTAATATTTAATCTCTGGAATAATATATTTATTGAAAAGCATCTATTTATCAATGGTGCACAAATCTCTAGATAAAATTACTAGTAATCAGTTAAGCAGAAAAATAACTTTCATTATCCCAAAAAAAAGTAGCTCTTCCTTAATTATAATAATTTAAATAAAATTCTCTTTGAGAAAGCACAGTGTCAATGCAGTTGGCAGCGTTTTAATGTATTTAAAACTTATCAGTTTTCTTTGAAAACTACGTGTGTACACTCAACGTGGAAAATATCTGATTCGAACGATTTAAATTTCTTGAAATATTGCAATTTTATTGGATCGAATGCACGTTTTAGCTAACCTCATTGGAGGATTACAAGAAAATTCCAATAGTTCGAATCAGATATTTTCCACGTCGAGTGTCATAGTATGTATTAGTATACGTTCATGACGCAATATAGTGTTTGTTAAAAATAACGATAGGAAAATAACATCATTTTATCAACATAAATGCTGAGCTATAATTTTGCAATTTCGAAACTGGCGATATATTTTTCGTAATTTCATGAAAAATGTTTGTATTGAATGATATATGATAATTTCTCAGTTTAATAGCAGCAGATTAATCAGTAAATGCAATGTTAATTAATTCATTGCGAAATATTAATATGCATTATAGTTCAAGTTATACGAATAATTCCAAATTATAAACAAAACGTGAGACCGTATAAAAACTAATTTTTTTTAAACAATAAGAACAAGTTGAACTTCCAATTTACTATTTCCAGTTCATTATTAGAACGCCTAGGCAAGAACATCCTTTGCAATATAAAACATTTCGACACAATAGGCTTCGCGAGACCATTTATGTCTAATTCACTGACTAGGTTAACGAAGGGTTAAAACGGTATCCTATATACAAACCAGCAAGTTATAATATGCATCGTTGCCCGGCTGGTAATTGGATGGTCGACAATTGAAACGCTGTTCTGTGGCCTGGGGTTAATGCTCCTATTTGTCTCAAACGCGATACGAGCAGATAATTATAACGAAGTAGTAAATAAATATTGATTTTTCTGGTATTCATGTGTGTTTGCGTATCGCAACGTGAAATATTACTTCCCATTGCATTTAATTGGATCTGATTTAGGGGGAGATTGTTCATTAATTTTCACAGAAATTCGATTTTCATTTTTTACTGATAACATTCGGAATATTTGGTTCAATAGGCACATTCAAACACACATATAAAAGCATTAGTTTTTATAAAAAAAATTTATCTTACAATTATAAAGATAAAAATAATTCTTTTACATGATATATATATTCTAATGTAAGAGTCTATTATAAAAGTCATAGGTCAATATCATAAATAGGTATAAAAACAGATTATAATTAAAAACTATTGAACGAATAGAACTTCGTTTTTAAAATGATGAGACACGCCTCTGAAACTCGAGTTTTCTTATTGTATATGTCCTAATATGTACGAGAAAAATTTCCAACAATCGAAAAAAGCCTTATGACACACTTTTTTTTGACATACTTTTATATTGATATGATAACTATACCGATATTGTTCAAGTAACCGTACATATTGTTGTTTTAGCTATATTATGGGTGCCGGTGATATTGTATGGTTGTCACAGCAATATAACATGGCCGTGAGAGGAATACCAAAGTATTATTGCAGCAGCAGTACGCAGTTTAGTTCTAACAATCAGAATCTGAATGCTGGAGAAATATATTTCTTTCGGTGAATGATGACCGTTTTTAATCCATAATTCCGATGTTAAATTCCTATAAGATAAATTGATATACAGAAAAGTGTGTAACAAGGTCTTTTTCGCTTATTGGAAATTTTTCTCGTACATTTTAAGACTTATACAATAAGAAAACTTGAGTTGCAGAGTCGTGCCTCATCATTTATTTTTCGTCACTTTTCGAACCTGATATCGGCCGATTTTTTATAGAATTCCTCATATATATATATCTGTTTGAATGTATAGAATAAAATTGGCATAATTAATGAAACTAATATTTTTCTTTTACATTTATTTAACGCACTTTTTAGGAAGTAACTATATTTGCTTTCAAAGTTCTATATTACACGATAATTGATTATTTTAACAGCTTGAAGTTTTATATTTATAGTATTACATGAATTATAGTAGTATGTTGCAAGTTTCAGAACTAATTAAATCATGTAACTCAGTGATACTTATTTGTCACTGAAGCAGTTAGTTTCATTTATTAATAAAGTTAAATATATTTTGAACGCGTTGTCTCCTTCATTAATAATTAGAGATATGAAACATTCATAAAGAGTTAAGTATATATGAACGTAAATTTAAAATTATTCAATAAACAATTCGTTGCTCTATTTATTATACAAAACGCCCGCGCTAATTACTCGTTGAAAACGTAGAACAATAAAAGTCCTACTAAACTTCCAGAGCACCGCAAAAGAAAAAATTAGTCGAAAACAAAGGCGGCATTAAACTTCCTACCAAGAAAAATATCTCCTTTCTTGAGCAACGAAATTCCGCGACGTAAATTAAGCACAAAGTGCGGTGCATTTAGCCATTACTACGTTCACACATAAACGACGCACAGCCTCACACAACAAAGACGGAAAAAAGAGAAGGAAAACGCATATATAAAGATCGGACAGTGACGTATAATTAACTGACGCGTAACAAAAGGAAGAGCGGGACAGAGTGATATAGAGAGATGGAGGGAGAAACTTATACGCGCGAGCGAGTGACCGAAATGACGGAACGCGCGCTCGATTCGCTAATGAATGGCCGCGACGATTCATTATACGCATGCACACAGCGCACAGCACATAACACGCGAATAGAAGGAAAGGACGAAATAACGCGATAAACTAAGAACAAAGAAGAAAAAGTATCGATAGCGTTCATTAGCGAGCGTTTTGTCTCACCTCGAATAAACTAAAAGAGGAAAGAAAAATGGAGGAACGTATTAACGTGCATATACAGCTTGGCGCGTGTTCGCTTGGCCTAATTCCCTCTCTAGCATTTCGCACGTTTTTGCCGCAATTAAATACCTGGCGCGCGCAACTGCGAATGCGTGCTGTTCTTTTTTTTCTAATGAAAATCTCTCTTACGTAAGAATAATAGAAGCAGCAGATTCAGCCAGGCGCGATAAGAACGAGGACTCCGCTGCTGCTGCTGCTGCTGGCGCTGCGTTCCCCTCGCGATTCCGCAGGAAAAAAAGGCATGACCTTGCGTGGTCGCGAATTACGCGCTGGCGCGAATTTCACTCCGTGAGCGTGCCTGTGTGTGTGTGTGTGTGTGTGTGTGTGTGTGTTACTACATCCTCTTAGTGTGCGGCGCTCTCGGGAGCTTCCGGCGGCGGGCGGTGCGTTCACGTGCGTCACGCATCGATGCGCTAGACGGCTCTCTTTTTTTTTCCTCGTTCCCCTCTCCACTTTTCTTTCTATATCCTTTTCTCTCTCTTTTGCTATTCTTGTAAAAGTGTGTATAGTGTAGGACGCGCGGCGTGCAGGATCGTTGCGCGAGTAATGCGTGCAGCCGCGCGCGATCGTATAACTCGTGTGTTGCATTTTTAGCTGCGTGCACTAGTATGTACTATACAAGTGAGCGAGAGGCAGTACCTGCGGCCTAGACGTGTGTAAACATAAGGTGGATGTTGCCGTAAGTGCACCGCTGTTCCTATGACTGCCACTTTCAGTAATTTTCAGTTGTTGCGTTCGAGAACAGAGCCATAATACGTAACGTAACATACGTTCAATGAGTGCATTTTACTGCATAATGAGGTTCTTTTTATTGTTATTTTATGAGGATTTTTTTGCCGTTTTATAAAAATAATTAAACTATTTCATTTTATACAGTAATTTAACGCCTCAGACAGTTACAAATTTACAAGTACTTAATTTATGTTTGGCTTCTGTAATTACATATTCTTAACCTTTCGATTTTTTATGTTATCTCGAAATTACATCAAAGGTAAAGTATTTTTCACCACACTGCGCGTAAAGTGCTGACTGTACGCCCTCTCAGCAGGCCGTACAGTACCGCATGGACTGCCTAGGGAATAAAGTGACTTGCGCATGCGCGATGCGCCTTTTTCCGCTCTCGACTGCGTCTCGAGCGGTAAAACAGCGCGTCGCGCGTACACAAGTCACTTTACTTCTAGGCAGAGCATGGGGTACTGTACGGCCTGCTGAGATGCGTACAGTCATTTCTTTACGGGGGTGTGGTGAAAAGTAGTATACGCACCTCTGGAGTACAGTAGGCAAGCATGCAGTGTGTGAAATGCCGACCTCGCTTCGCTCGGTCGGCAACGTCACACAGTGCGTACATTGCCCACTTTACTCCCTTGATGCATAATGTACTATTTCACCACACTGCGCGTAAAGTGCTGACTGTACGCCCTCTCAGCAGGCCGTACAGTACCGCATGGACTGCCTAGGGAATAAAGTGACTTGCGCATGCGCGATGCGCCTTTTTCCGCTCTCGACTGCGTCTCGAGCGGTAAAACAGCGCGTCGCGCGTACACAAGTCACTTTACTTCTAGGCAGAGCATGGGGTACTGTACGGCCTGCTGAGATGCGTACAGTCATTTCTTTACGGGGGTGTGGTGAAAAGTAGTATACGCACCTCTGGAGTACAGTAGGCAAGCATGCACTGTGTGAAATGCCGACCTCGCTTCGCTCGGTCGGCAACGTCACACAGTGCGTACATTGCCCACTTTACTCCCTTGATGCATAATGTACTATTCCTGCTTGACAAGTAATTATTCTGTGATTATAAATATAGCTTATAGGTAATATAAAAATAAGACCAATCTGAGAGATATATTGAATATTATATTTTTAATAGTATTTTCTTTAAAATTCAAATGTTTGAAAAAACGATCAACGAAGGAACAAACTTTTTAGCATAATCTAAAAATATAGTTATAAAAAGCACGTAAACTTTTATTATAATTTGTTTTATATCTTTTTATTTCATAAATTAAAATATATATATACAACAAATAAATTTAAATATTGCTTCCTCAAAGAGGAAACTTTGTAATAGTAAAAAAAAAGTTTTTTTAAAAACATGTTAGAAACACGTTTTGAGGCTTAAAATCAAAATATGGTATTATTAGAAAATGTCTGTACGAATGTGTGTGTATACGTGTGTGTATGTGTGTGTATGTGAGTGTGTCTGTGTATGTTTGTGTGTGTATGTGTGTTTGTGTGTGTGTTTGTGTGTGTGTGTGTGTGTGTGGATGTGGATCAGCATTACTCAGCATATACACGGTGAAACGTAATATTTCAGGGCTCATTTTTTTTAGAAATGGGAAAACAAAAACAATTTTTTTGTTTTAATAGCGGTTTTTAGATTTTTGGGTTTTAGTTTTTAGGATTTTTTGATACATTAGAAATAATATCATCGATCCAGCAGTAAGGCATTTAAATGAGCATAAAATTCCCATAATTTAAAATTACCTAACTTTTCCGACCTGCTTAAGTTAAGGTAAAGTTATTCCCTTCTTTTGTTATGCACTAAAACATATTTTTTGTTTAAATGGTTACATCTCGGAAATATATGACGAACACACTTTAAAAAAATTTTAAATAATTAGGAATATGGAGAAGAATGTCTAGTAAAATTTTTGATTCTTAACCTTTTTCTTTTGTCGAGAAAAAAATAATTTTGTAAAGAAAATCGATTTTCTTTCTCCGACGATAACTGAAGTAAATCGGCAGCATTTTATCTGAAACTTTACAAAAAAGTAGTTTTTTACTATCTCATGACTTATATACTTTTTTAGATCATGAGATCTTTAACTTTCTAAAATATTGAAGTTATGTGTTATTTGAAAATTTTTTTGTTGATCGTCTATATCTTGAGAGCGGCGATCATTTGTTACCAATCAGGGCTCATTTTTTTCTTTTTAATTTGAAGATTCAAAATTCAAAAGAAATTTGAATATTCATCAACTTGTTTTTGTTTTATATAAATTTTTTGATTTTGGATTTTTGAGTTTACGATTTTCGATTTTTTGGTATGTTAGAAATATTATAATCAATTTCGTGTATATGCGTTGCAAAAAGCATAAAATTTCCTATCTATTACAACTACAAAATTTGGATAGGCTCTTTGCCTTCTTTTGTTATACACGAACACGAAATTTTTAGTTTAAACGAATACATTTCGGAAAGATATAGCAATTTAAAATTAATTTATAAGGACAAAGAATTTTATATTGAAACAATTAACTTAGTTTCAGGAAGCTAAGTGCCAATGATTTGACAACTGTTTTTTTGTATTTTTTCTAATATGAAATTAAAAATTGAAATCAAATGGTTAGAAGTGTAGCGAAGGGTCACATTGACTATTCTTTATTATTCACGGTACACGCGAATTACGCACATTCGCGATTCGTTTACCTTGGTGCTCGAAAGACCGTATTAGAGTATCTAGTAGAGATGGAGATATGCGTATATACATAGTGTGCGAGTTATGTAGTTCGATCGTTTCGAAACCACCCACGCGCTTTATTTAGTATTCATCTCTGATTTTCACTTTTTCACTTTACTGGCAGTAGTTATATAGACTTTGTCATGATCAAATAATGCTAATGATTGCTTTCTTTTTTATTTCTGCACATAATTTACGAATAGACAGTTTGATATTTCTAAATTTTTTAAAAGTTATATAACAGAAATAGAGTATGTGTACCTATAGCTGTACTCTATACGTATTTATGTGTTCCTCCGAAAGTTTTCTTTAAACAATTACAAAAGCATCCTTTACATCGGTAATATAATCGTTTTCAATATAAATTACACTTTTGCTAAACTACGAAATATTTCTATGATTGTTTCAAGAAAATTTTCAGAGGGCACATAAATACGTATAAATACCCCAAATATAATTTCTTGTTCTTTGATTTTACTTTGATTAATATTAAGTAATTATATACTTTACTTTAAAATGTTCTATAAAATAGGATTGTGAAATTATTACATGATTCGTTTTTAATACATTTTAGGATATGTGTACTATTTATATTTGAAGTTTATATTTTAAAATAATGTGACGAATAATTCATTTTAAAAACACTTGAATAAATACTAATAATAGTAATAATAATACTTGAATAATCCAATCAACAACATTGCTTCCTCAATCTAAATTGATTGTTCCATATGAAATTCTTTGTTCTAATAAATTAATTTTAAATAACTATATCTCTTTCTAATTAATAGCTCACAATATGGTGTGCTATTTTTATCATTGATGGTTTATCAAAAGATAATTTTTTATTAAAATTACACACGGATAGGTAATCATCCTTATCATATAAGTTTTTTCTCTGTAGTAATTTATTAAAATTATTTAAATATTTAAATTATATGTAAACAATCTAAAATTTTTTGACCGATTATCCATCATAGATATCTGAGATATAACCGTTTAAAGTATACATGACTATTTCGTGTATAACAAAAGAAGGGAAAGCTATTTTTAATGCATTTACACTACATTGATCATAATATTTCTAACATACCCAAAAAACTAAAACTCAAGAATCGAAAAATTAAATAATCATTATAAAACAAAAACAAGTCAATGAATCTTGAAATTTCTTTTAAAATTTGAATCTTCATTTAAGAGCGAAAAATATGAGCCCTGTTTGGTAAAATATGACTGCGCCGTTCTCCAGATACAAATGATTAAAAAATAATTTAAAAAAAACACATAACCTCAATATCTCGAATAATAAAAAATTTCAATATCTGGAAAAAGATACAGGTCATGAGATAGTAAAAAGCTACCTTTTTCTAAAGTTTCAGATAAAATGCTGCTGATTTACTTCAGTTATCGTGGAAGAAAGAAAAATCAATTTTCTTACAAAATGCTGAGTTAATCGAGGGACTTGATTACATCCATACATACATTTAAAATAGTGCTTGAAATGTCTTCTTATAGTGTTAAAACATCTTTTTATGCAATAATTTGTTAGTTTTTAAGCTATTACACTTTTTCCTATGACGAAAATATATGGCTCTTCCTTGGAGCGGTCGTGCCTAATAAAAGGTTGACAATTTTAAATATTTATTTGTAACCGTATATATTTGATGATTATACACTAAATACATGAGTACGATTTTTTATAGAACGGTGAAAAAGTAAAGTGTATAAAAACGCCTCATTTTCTCTTACCAGTTTTATTAAATGTTTTCTTTTTTTTTTTAAATTGCATCGCATTTTTATACTTGAGTGATTTTCACAAAACTGTCATATTTTGGTCAGTACAGTGGCAACACACTTCTCTATTTACAGACGTGTATATGTATATATTACATTGTAGTAAAGGGTGTATATTGTATTAGGTTTGGCAGGTGAATGCACTTATCCTAGGTACGTCATATTCATGGACATAAAGACAGATTTATAGACAGATGTACATAGATATTTGATGGCATGGTACTGTCCGTTTTTGTATGGAACACATTTCAAGTGACGAGTTAAATAATCATTCAATAATTCTGATTAGATATCAAATATTTGCATTTTCATATATTTTTAAGAGCGAAATCTATACATTACTCAAATCTTTCATAAAGACCCGGGTAGAAAATTAACCAGTCCGCCTGGTCAACTTCGCTGCGTTATTATCCAGAGAAAAACTTATAATAAATTGATTACATCATTTAACGTTATACATGATATCTTAATGAATAGTATGAAAAGTTTGCTTCCCCGAGAACATATCATCATATTATATTATTATTATTATTATTATTATAAAGGCCAAGTAGTAATGGTAAGCAGCAGCGGTGCCTGCAGGACAACAGTTATCACATAGTATTTATGTCGGCTGTAGACGTGCTTGCATCATCATCATAGCTATCATAACTACTAGTTGGGACTAGCTAGCCGTAGCTGTGTAGTCCACAGCCTTGTTCACACAGTCACGCCATCTTTCTCTATTGTTTGCGAGTTGCATCTAATCCTCCTCATAACATCCTATTACTCGTAGGTCCATTTTAATATTGTCCTCCCTTCCACCTTCGTCTCGGTCTATCTGGGGTTCTTGCTCCTGTGGGCTTCCCTACGAGCACTCTAAGTGCTGCTCTTTCGTTACCATCCTAGCTACATGCCCAGCCCACCCTAGTCTTCAGGATTTAATCACTCTGGTAATGTTTGGCTTCCCGTATAGCTGGTGTATTTCATGATTATGTGAAATTCTCCATTCTCTAGTAATTTCATTTATTATACCCCCAAACATCTTTCTAAGGACTCTATTCTCAAATACTCTAAATCTATTTTCTTCCCGCTTGGTTAACGCCCATGTTTCGCTTCCGTATAGAAGTACTGACATTATGATTTTTCTATATATTTCTAATTTAGTCTTTCGCAATAGTAATCGTAATTTTAGTAATTACTTACCGAATATAGGCATGTATTTTCCTAATGCAGCCTCTTCTTGATTTCTTTATGAGTTTCATTTTTGTGGTCTATTATCGTGACAAGGTATTTAAAGTCGTCCACTTTTTTGAAAGTTTTGTGCGTGTGTGTGTGTGTGTGTGTGTGTGTTAGTGTATGTGTGTGTATTAGTGTGTGAGTGTGTGTGTGTGTGTGTGTGTGTGTGCGTGCGTGCGTGCGCGGATCAGCATTACGCAACATATACACGGTGAAACTTAATGTTTCAGAGCTCATTTGTTTTTCGATGAGTATTTTGTTTTTAGCGGTGCTTCGATTTTTGGATTTTAGTTTCTCGGGTTCTTTAATACCATATAAATAATATCATCGATCCAGCGAAAAGGCATTTGAAAAAGCGTAACATTACCTAACTTTTCCAAGCTGAAAGTTTGGATAAAGTTATTCCCTTCTTCTGTTATACACGAAAACGTAATTTTTTGTTTAATCGGTTATATATCGGAAACATATGATGGAGAATTTTTAGAAAAATTGGAAATAATTTGGAATATAAAGAAGAATGTTCAGTAAAATTTTTGAGTTTCGACCTTTTGTCGAGAAAAAGATAATTTTCTAAGAAAAATCGATTTTCTTTATTCGACGATAACTCAAGTAAATCGGTAGCATTTTATCTGAAACTTTACAAAAAGGTAGCTTTTTACTATCTCATGACCTGTATATTTTTGTAGATTATGAGATATTGAGGCTATGTGTTTCTTGAACATTTTTTATCGATTATATCTCGGGAATGGCGCGGTCATCTTTTACCAATCAGGTCTGATTTTTTTCGTTTTAAAATGAAGATTCAAAAATAGAAAGAAATTTCAAGATTCATCGTCTTGTTTTGGTTTTATAATGATTTTTTGATTTTTCAATTATTGATTTTGAGTTTTTCGGTTTTTTTGGTATGTTAGAAATATTATTATTAAAAAAAGCATAAAATTACCTATCTTCTACAACCGCAAATTTTGGATAGGCTCTCTCCCTTCTTTTGTTATACACGAAAAAATACATATTTAGTTTAAACGGTTATATCTCAGAAATCTATGATGGGAAATCGTTCAAAAAATTTTAGATGATTAGGAATTCAGTGAATCTACGTAATAACATCTAATTACATATAATTTAAATATTTAAATAATTTTAATAAATTACTACAGAGAAAAAATTGATATGATAAGGATGATCACCTATCCGTGTGTAATTTTAGTAAAAAACTATCTTTTGTCAAACCATCAATGATAAAGAAAGCACATCTTTTTTGAGCTATTAATTAAAAAGAAATATAGCAATTTAAAATTAATTTATTAGAAGAAAGAATTTTATATTGGAACAATGAATTTTTCAAAGACATCGTCATTATTCTGTTACTACCGGCAAGTTTATACATTTTTTTGTTTATCTAAGGGTGCCAACGGCCTCTTCTAGGTCCAAGAGCGGCCCGAGGCGAGCCGAGGGATTTCGAGAGTTATCAATTAGGCAAGGGCTGCAACCTCCACGAGTTTTAATCGACTTCCCCCCGTGGTACATTTTTTGTCCTGTCTGTATTAAGAGGATGATTTTCTGCACGGAGAGAAAAGCTCCGCCGTATTAGCGTTGTTGTGGTAAGTCAAATCAGCGGTAGGATCACACCGCCAGCGCTGCTGTAGAACAAAGTAGTTTTAGCTTGACTCGCTCCCCAAACACGAGTAGCCGAAATGACAGATATTTGAGGTTAGCTTTTCGAATATTCGGATTCCGTACCTATTAACTTATATTTTGCAAAGATTAATGGTTAATATGTCTGAAAAATGTATTTCCAACGCAAATTATTGATTTTCATCATAAGAGTCTATGAGAAATTTGCAAGTTAGTGTATTAACAGTAATCCGTTTCTGAATCGCAAAGCTATAACTGCTTTGTTCCACAGCCGAGACTGCTTGGTGATCATGTCATTCTACTACTGCTTGAGCCACTAATACTGTAAGTGCCGGGGTCTCCGGCAGATGTAGCCGAGTTTTTCTCTCCGTGTGTGCATATATGAAGCGGGCGTAAAGTGTGTTACCAAACATTACCGCATAATACTCAAGAAAAAAGCTATTAAAAATTTTTTGAAAAGAAAATGAATATCATAAAAATGAAAAAAGTTATAAGACAAAAACGAATCAATAAACTTAACATTTTTTTATTTCAAATATTCATCAAAAAATGTAAAAATGAGCTTTGGTTGGACAAACATTACTACATAATACGCAAGAAATCTACGATCAAAAAATGTTTGAAAAAGAAAATATCAATAAAAAATGAAAAAGCATTATAAAACAAAAACGATTCGATGAATCTTGAAAATTCTTTTTAATATAAATTCTTCATCAAAAGACGAAATAAATAAGCTTTTATTGGTACAAAATTACCGTGTTAATATTTAAGAAATATGCAATCAAAAAATTTCTTAAAAAATATATAACCTCGAATATCTCGAAAAATAAAAGTTCTTATGATCTGAGCAAATAACTTAGTCGAGTGAGAGTAAAAAGCTACATTTTGGAAATTTACAGAAGGAATAATACCGTTTTACTCAAGTTATTTGCCATAGAAAAACATTTTTTTTTTACAAAATGAATTTTTTCTTAATCATAGAAAAATAAAATGTCTAGAAAAATTTACAGAATAATCTTTTTTATTATCCTAATTACCTGAATTTTTTTCAAAAACTTTCCATTATATATTTCAGAGAAATCACCGTTTAAATAAAAAATCACGTTTCCGTGTATGACAAAAGAAAGGAAATATCTTATCCAAAATTTAGGGTTATAAAAGATAGGTAATTTTATGCTCTTTCAAATGCATTTTCACCGGATCGATGATATTACACACACACAAACACGCATACACGCACGCACGCACGCACACACACACGCGCGCGCACACACACATACACTCACTCACACATACACATATCCATACGGACATTTTCTAAAAAATGTGTATTTTGATTCCTTATATATCAAAACATGTTACTAACATGTTTTTAGCAAAACTTCTTTTTATACTATCACAAAGCTTCCTCTTTGAGGAAGCAATAATTAAGAATCATAAAATCCTTAGAGAGTAACATTAATTACTTTACTAAAGTTTTTTTAGAAGGTAGGCCAATTTTGGAATCATTTTATATTTAGATATTTCGTTCAATTCGGAATCCTGGTACCCTTCATAATTACTTTTAGAACTGTAATACGATTCTTCATATTTATATTTTCTACCTGAATGGTTATACAGCGAAATTTGTTCAACTTAAAACTTAATTTTACACAATTTTTCAATTAGCGTAAAAATGGTCAAGAGCAATAAAGACAAGATCATTGAAGCATGTTATACACTTGAGCGACTAAAAGTTGTAATTTAATAATAAGAAAGTAGCAAAGAGAAAGCTAAAAATAATTTTTCATCTTTGAGAGAAAATGAGTTCAACAGAGTATACACGAAAGGCTGCAGCTTTCAAAATTAAATCCTTCCACGCTATATGAAGCAGTTCAAGTTCATTTCCTCCCTACAAATAAGGCAATCCCCATCCCGTTAGGAAAACAAAAGAAAAGCCGAGAATCACCACCGGCTAATAAAAAGGCAGGATCTCCATCATCTCGCGCGAGCAAACAAAGCAGCAGTAGCAAAATAGTGTCGCACACAATGTCTCGGGGACGCGCGTTTTTCTCCCTTCCGCATCATACCGTTTCTGTACTACGCACGCACGTGGTAATCGCTATTAGACTAGTTTCCGCGTATAGCTGCAGCAGTGCGCCAAATGCGATTACGCCTCGTCGCCTCGGCATGTACTTGCGTTCCGCAGCCGGCGCGTTAAAGCCCAAAAGACCTCGAGACTTTCTCGGGGTCCTTCGAAAGAGGTACGCACACAGCGGCGCACCGAGGTCTTTCTCTCGGCTGGTAATGTAACGAGCGCCGCGGCCTCCCACTCACTCGGGCGCGCGCATCCGACGACGGGCCATAACCAGCGCGTTCTCCGCCGAAAGGTCGAAAAGCCTTTCCTTGTCCGATCGCTACGTTTTATTTCGCTGCCTCACCGTATTCTCTGCTTTTTTTCTTCTCTTGCAGCGGCTGCGAGCAGCGACGAGCGACTCGACGATAATAAAAGCGCATAAAAAGAAGAGACAGAGAGGAAGAAGAAGCAGAAGCAGAGGAGGAAGGAGGTGGAGGAGGAGGAGGAGGAGGAAGAGGAGGAGGAGGAGCCAAGCATCGCCGGCAGCAGGAGAAATTGTGGGATGCCATTGGAGGAGGTAGCGGTGAGAGGAGCCGTAGAAGTAGTAGCGCCATCGGCAAAGTCGTCCGCGGCCGCCAGCAGCAGCAGCAACAGCAGCAGCATCAGCAGCAGCAGCGGGAGAACAATAGCACGGAGAGCGCCGGCCGCGATGCCACGCGGGCACAGGTAGCGTTGCACGCGTGCAGCGGCACCAGCCCCCGACAGGGCCCCGCGCGAGGCCCCGCGTACGATGCAGCCGGCCCTGCCGCTGCTGCTCTTCTGGCTCGCCCTCGTCGAAGGCTTGCCCCTGCATCCCGCCGCGCCGCATCTAGGTAAGCTTATCTTTTCTCTTGTCTCTTTTCAACGATTCACTCTCTCAATGCACTCGACTTACAACTCAAGACTAACATTTATTTTTATATAGAATGCAATCATTCTTTATCAAACTCTACTTTGTATTCTTTTGCTTGAAAATATTTTAACTTGACACAAGAGTGATTGATTCTCGGAAATGTGTAAAGATCATGTCAATTTCTTTAAATTGGGTTGTTTCATGATTTTTTGCAACACAACCAAAATTAAAAAAGTATCCAGGGATTCGAAAATCCTCGTGACGTCATGGTTCGTACAAGGCTCCTTTGGAATTGCATGAATTGTTACGTCATAATGAAACTTTCAATAACTGTAACTTTTGTAAATCTCGTACATTTTGCAAAGTTCAGACAGATTGGTGAATCGGCTTAAGTCCTCTATCGAAACCATCGATAAAGCCCAAGAAGAAAATATGAAACAACCCAATTGTCTTTGTAAAGCTATCGAAATATATCTTTAAGGTGATGCTAAAGCCACCTGTTACCCACAAATACGAGGATCCACTTTTCTTATTTCATTTTCAAGTTTGAATAATTAACTCTATGGAAAGTTGTTGTCCCAATCAAAAAGAACAACTTTCCATAGAGATATTTTCTTAAGATTGAAAAATGAATGAAAAAAGTGGTTCCCCGTATTTACCAGTAACACGGGGGTTTAACATCACCTTAATAGAAAAATATTCACTGCAACGAAGTTTACTAAAAAGAAGAGAAACGCACTTACATGAAGAAAATAACCTTTTGAAATATATCTTTTTCATCACAGTGACGTCTGGAGTTGTATAGTAGTAGCAAAATTATGTTATTTTACACAGTAATTTATGTCATAAAAAGAGTAAAAATCTACGTATAAGACCTTGTGAGATGAAAATTGTTTGTCGACATCCACAAAGTTTAATGAGAGTTTATTTGGGTCATTCGCTATATGAGTTTTCTAAGATTTTTGCTGTTGCGTATAAAGTGAAAAAAAATCTTTTTATCATTACATGAACCTATAGTCTGAACATTGATGTTCACTTTATCAAAAAATTATTGAGCAGAGACATTAAAGCAGAATGCCTATAGGTGTCCATGTTGCCCCAGGTAAAACCTTAATAGAGGACTTATAAAAATGATATGAGCATGGAGAATCCATAAAATCTTAAGCATATGCACAACAATGGATCAATTGTCTTTTTAAGTTTCGTATTTTAACAAGCTCTAAATAATAGAGTTAATTTTGTACGTTCCCCTGTGTGTTCCTATCTATATTTGTACTTTTGTGGCTAATCACCCCTATAATAAAAAAAATTGTTTTAACAAGCTTCTTATGAAAATAAATAGACTAATAAACTGTTAAAGTAAATTATTAGTTATGAATATTTTATCATTAGGTAGATAGTATTCTAAAGAATTTCATACAATCTGATCAAAATTGCGGTTCCAGAGGGTTAGGGAATCTATTATTGCATTGAAACTAACTGCCCTGGTGGTAGACGCATTTATGGTCGAATAGATTTTGAATAGGTTGCGGATTCAATATGTTACCGTATTGAATGAGCAATTTCCGCTATACTTTTATTTGTACTGAACAGTGATCAAAAGATTTAGGATCAAGGCAGAATTCAGAAATTATTTAGAAATAACACAAAATCAATCATGTGGTATATTATTAAATTTTATTATCACAAATAGAAGCATACAATACCATATAATATCTTCTCTAAATAAATAAATTTTCGTGAAATGTAATTGTTTAAAATAACTCACAGTCTAAATCAATAGATATCTCGTATATACTAACAATACAAAAAATTAAATTATGTTTATGTCTTATTTCGACTATGCATCAAATTGCATTACTGTTACCATATTTTGTGTATAATATTATTATTTTGCTTCATCAACGAGGAAACTTTGTGATGGTAAAATAAAAGTTTTAAAAAATCATGTTAGAAACATTAACGTGTATGTATGTATGTGACCGTCGATATCTCGAGTAATCCACGGTCAAATTTAATCATTCAGAGCTCATTTTGTCTCTATTATTTACATGATGGTAGCACAAAAATAATTCTTTTTAGATTTGGGGATTCGTTTTTGTTTTTTTGCGGTTTTTCGATTTTTGGGTTTTAGTATTTCAAGTTTCTTGATGAGATAATTTCCTTTGTTTGTTATAAACAAAAATGTTTCTTATTTAAACTGTTATATATCTAAAATGTATGGTGGAAATTCATTGAAAAAATTTGAGATCAGTAATATGAAACATAATATTCAGTTTAATTTTTTAGCCATTTTATTTTTCTCTTGTCGAGAAAAAAATTATTTTGTAATATAATCGAATTTCTATGGTTCACAATAACTGGAGTAAGACTACAGCAATACTTCCAGAAATGTTGCTTTTTAGTATCTCTTAACTGAGGTCTTTGCCCAGAGCATAAGATATTTTATTTTTCAAGATATTTGAGGCTATCTTTTTTTATTTAAATGTTTGATCACTTATTTCTTGGATATTATCCCTGGTGGAAAATTAATCTAGAACTATGTAGATCTATCTAGTTTGCCATGGGAATAATCGAGGGCCTCGATAAAACTAGATAATTTTCTACCAGGGATGAGGTAATCTTTAACCAATCAAAGCTCATTTGTTTTCGTTTGTTTATGAGGATTAGAAATCAAAAAGAATTTTTAAGAATCGACTCATTTTTGTTTTGTAACGTTTATTCATTTTTATGATATATTTATAATAAATGAATAAATTTGTTGTTCATAAACTCAACTATTTTATAAATGAAAACTTTTGGACTTCTTATTTTGACTTTATGCCACAGAATCGAAAAGAACAAACATTTTGCTTCCTCATAGACGAAGCTTTGTGATGGTAAAAAGAAGTTTTGCTGAAAACATGTTAGAAACATGATTTGAGACATTAGGAATCAAAATACACTATTTTTATAAAATGTCTTTTTATAAAATTAAGTAGCAATGATAAGCAGTAATAGTGCCTACGGGGCCACATCTATTATTAAGTCTGTATGCCGGCTGTAGACGTGCTTGCATCATCACCATAGCTATCATAACTACTTGTTGGGAGAAGAATATTCAGTAAAACTGTTGAGGCTTCATGTTTTTCTTTTGAAAAGAAAAATATCTTTTTGTAAAAAATATAAATTTTTTGTCACCTACGATAACTGTAGTAAATTGACAGCATTTGATTTGAAACTTTTCAAAAAGTTAGCTTTTTACTATTTCTTTGTTGAGTTCTTTACCCAGATCATAACGACTTTTATATTCCGAGATATTCGAGGTTATGTATTATTTGAAAATGTTTTTTGTTCGCTTATATTTCGAGAATAGCGCGGTCATTTTTTACTAAACAGACCTCACATTTTCGTTCTTTAATGAAGATTCGAAATTAAAAAGAAATTTGACGATTCATCAACTCGATTTTTTAATAAAAATTTTTAGATTTTGGATTTTTTAATTTTAGTGTTTCGAGTTTTTTAGTTAGAAATATTATGATCAATGTAGTGTAAATGCATTAAAAAGAGCATAAAATTATCTATCTTTTACGTTCACAAATTTTGGATAGGCTCTTTCCTTTCTTCCGTTATACACGAAAAAAAGTCTATTTAGTTTAAACAGTTATATCGTTTTGTTTGCTTTTTACGGTGAATAAACTCCTAGGCTCCTCTTATATTTAGAGTCACGTAAACATCAGAGACGCTATTAAACTTTTCATAAAGATCGCGTCGAGATCTACCTTTATCGTATAACTGACAGAATAGGAAACTTCACAGATTTAAAAATACACGATTTTCTTGGTAAATATTATCGTAGTTCTCGTTCTTCCCGGTCTTGTGATAGAACGTAATTGAGACGCATGCTTAGATTTGCACGACGTGCCAAAATGCAGCCACCGCCGGTATTTGGCTATTTCCAACAATAATACGAATTCTAGCTGCCTCGAAAACAAATATATTAATGATGATTCACGAATCACCTGGGGAATACCGAAACCTGAAAACGAAACTTGTTCTTGTTTGCTTAAGTAAATTATTTATCCTCCGCTTTTTCATGCAATATTTTGCCAGTTTTAAAGACTTTTTATATTACTTACTGCATAAAAAGTTGTACTGTAAGAAGATGAATACTACTGGGTAATAGTACTAGTTCTTTTATTAATTATAACTTGAAATAAGCTTACATTATTTTAACTTCTCATTTTGAGCACAAATCTCAGAAATTTCTATTTAATGCTTTTACTTGAAGATCAAAATTGTGTTTTAAAATAAGAATACAGAAATACGTAAAGTCTAGAGGCAGTATTTATTCCGTGAAATCTTTCACCTTTCTTCGAACCAGACCATTTCAAAAATCCTCTTAAATATTCCGCCTTAAGTATACTCCAAGCCAGACACCATCATGCATGAGAGAAAAAAATCCTCGTCTTTGTTCTGCGCGCGATACATTATAACGTTTTCCAGATCTCTCGCTCATGTATACAGCAAAGTGCGTTGTCCTCTCGAACACTCAGCATAATTGACGGGCACGCTCTTGAACTTACGCGTATATCTCCATATGCGAGCTCGTTCTCCACGTCAACAATGCCCTAGCTCGCTCGCTCCACTGTCTTCCTCTCTCGCACTCTTTTGCTTCGCCGAGTCACAATTAGCTTTATCCCCGATATAGGACGTGCGTGTGGGAAAACACGCTTGCTCCGGTATCGCTGTTGCTTGCCTCTACGTGGGACGCTATATACTCGGAAACCCACGCGAAAAATCGCTGATTCCGAATGGAGCTATTGAGCCGTTGCTTTCCGTTTTCTCGTTTCTTCTTTTCTTTTTGTACGAGGAAAAAGTGCCAGAATTCATGATACATTCGTTAAGTTATAGATTGAATCATGTAGATGTTTTGCGTTTCTCAAGCTCATTAATTTATTTGAGAAGAAATTGCTACTCCTTCAAACTGTTGAAAGTGAATTTTTTCCATTGTTTTATTTTAAGAACATGATCATTAACATGATTGTATAAGATTACAATTAGCAGTAAATGTTATTTAAATGTATATATTGCTTCCGCATATAGAAAAAGTATTATTTTATGCATGAGAGATTCTACAGAACTTTTACTTTAAAAAGGAGCATTAATTTTTTTTAGAAGCACAGTTTTCAAATGCGTTTTTTAAGCATTTAATGACCACAAATAATAATAAAAACTTAACGCCCCTCATTTTTTCAAGACTTAGTCTTTAAATCAGGCCTTTGCGTACATTTTTGCTACAAAAAGATACAAAAAAATGTTCAGTTTCGTTAGTTTTATATTTCTTGTTAATGTCTGGACTAACAATTCACTTTAAGCAGGGTGAACTACATTAGAATAAATAAAATATGCAAAAGAGCGTACACAAAGCATGTAGGTTTTATACACTTTGTATACAGATTTGGAGTGTGCCAGCCGAAGAAAACGATTTTTAAACCAGAGGCTGAGTTAATAACATTTTTTAGAGCTTTATAACATTTTTTTGTTAATGTAATAAGATGTATAAGAAAATTTTAGTTTTCTTTAATATCGGATTTCCTTGATATTTAGCATTATATGTTTTGTTATGTGGCACGCACATGCTCGAAATTTATATTTCTTGAATATGGGGCTGTAGATGATTATACAACAAAAAAATTGTGCATATTTCATACAGACTTTATCTTTTTAGTATAGTGTTCAAAGGGATAAATTATTTACTAGTTCCCAATGCAAATCCTGAAAAAATCACATCTCTTTGATTTTTTGATGTAATAACGATCGTTGGTAAAATAATAAAAATGAGTGTATGTCGTTCTTTAACAATTACTTTATAAGAAATAATATTTTCAAGTCTAACATGTTGACCTCATAGGTTATTTATGTTCAGTTTCCTAAAAGTTAAAAGTTATGTAAAGTCTCTCATATAAATGCATTTTGTAGGTATTGCTTTCTCAAAGAGAAATCATTGGTTTGATAAAAAATATTTTTGTAGTTTTTTAACATAAAAACGTATTATATGACTTGGGGAGTTACAATATAATACTTCCATAAAAAGTACGCTGTATATGTGCTGTACACGTATGAATTGGCCAGTGTGTGTGTGTGTGCGTGTGTACAAAATGAGAAGTAGGGTATTACAATTTTTTTAAACCCATAAACACATTTCACGCATGAAAAATAAAAAAAAAAATAAAAAGTACTCTTGTTGGATTTTTCACTTAGGTCACGCGATTCCTGAACGTGATATTTTAATGGTTTCAAATTCTACGGAAAAAATATATTAGAAGAACAAAATGAATAAAGCATTGCTCTTTCCAAGAATGGTGTTGGTATTTATACACTTTTTTACACTTTTAAAATAAACTTTTTAAATAAAAGTTTTTTTTACTTGGTAACGCAGTTATATTAGTTACAATAAAATGTACGACACGTTATGTGTATAGAACGAGCTCGTCCGAAATTTTACAATAAACAGCATACTTTATACGTTCCACTTTGTTTTTTTGTTGTTTTTTTTTAACGTAAAATACATTAAACTTTTCAGATAAAATCTCGTGGTTACCACGTGACTCCCAGTCGTGTAATTTCAACCTACATGGCTTTTTTTGCGACTCGCGCTGGCGCGCTTCTTGTTGGGCTCGCGGATTCCGAGAGCGAGAGACACGCCTCTAATGATTTACGCGCGAAAACATGGAAGGCAGTTTCAAGTGTTAATTCCTTCTTCTTCGTTCCACACGCGCGCGCCGCGGCGTCGGCGGCAGCGCGATAACGGGAAACGCGTTAGCGTTTTTCATCTATTCAATGAGTTTTTTGTCAGCCGCTCCCTCGCGCTCTCTCTCTCTCTCTCTCTCTCTCTCTCTCTCTCTCTCTCTCTCTCTCTCTCTCTCTCTCTCTCTCTCTCTCTCTCTCTCTCTCTCTCTCTCTCTCTCTCTCTCTCTCTCTCTCTCTCTCTCTCTCTCTCTCTCTCTCTCTCTCTCGTATATCTATTACCTCGCGAAAAACCAAGCACGTTTCTTCAATTTGACTTTCATTCTAACTTTTTAGCTCCCTCCTGTCAACTTATCGATAAAAGTCTGCTTCGCCCCCCTTTTTTTTCTTCCCGTCAACTTCTGTCTTCTTATTTTTGCGTGTGTGAACATATTATTATGCTTTCTTGAGAAATGAAAATTATAGGTGTGTCGAACGCACATGCACATATTTTTATGCCATCGTATAGCTTTAATTATTGGGCGTGTTGCTGTAAATCATTAAGTTACCACTATTGTATGTGAATATCCTTTAAAAATTGGTTTAAAGATATTTCTTCTTTTACTAAAAATTTCCTTTTGTTTTTTCCTTTGTTTCTTTTAAGATTTGCCATAGAAGTATAAATAAAAATTTGTTACTTTAAGACATTTGATTAATGAGGATATTTTGCAAGACCAAAATCTATATTTTATTATCATATAAAACGAAATTATATTATAAATTCAGCATGGCACTGGCCCACCATTTAAATAATGTTATTTGAATATTAACTTTCTAGATAAATTAACGACGAAATAAGAACGCAACTCTTAAAAATCCTTTATTTTTTGCAGTATTTATGAAAAATCACTATTCTATCTTCTATGCCTTGGTGAAAAATCGAGAACTATGTAGATCTATCTAGTTTGCCATGGGAAATAATGGAGATCCAATTTTTAAAAAATTTTATAAAAATAGTAGGAGCATATTCTAAATATATTGCCAGGAAACTGAATTCACCAAGACAATGGTATTCCAACGAAAATTTGCAAAAGTTATTTAACTTTAATGTAAAAAATCCACGATAAAACGCTGATTTATTTCAGCTCAAGAGTATTTGTATGTTAATATTTTGCTATAACTTTCATAGCTGCGTTTAATTGTATCCAATAATATTATGAAATCCAAAACATTAATAATAATTTATTATGCACTTTTTCAAAGTTTAATAAAATATGGAATAATTATCTGGGGAAGAGCATATAGTAATACCCTAAACCAAATACAAAGAATTGAAAACAAAGTATTAAAAATCGTAAATAAAAATCGATTCTCAGGGCAATGTCTCCTTCTTTCTGTAAGCCAATTATTCCTTTTAGAATCTATTTCATTTTATTATGAAACACTGAAAGAAATATATAAATCCAAAAAAAGCAATCCTAGAAATAAAAGTACTCAAATACCAAAAATAACTAAAACAATAGGTAAATAGAAAAAATTCATAGTAGTTAAAAGTGTTCAACGAGTTAACAAATGATCTCAAATCATTAACTACCAATAAAGTTAATACGAAGAAAAAATTAAAACGATTTGTAATGAATCTATAAGTTTAGATATAACTATCAGCTTAGATCACTTTGCGTGGAAATTTTATCTAATGTTAACAAGAAAATTTTTTTTTTATTTTGTATTTTTATTTTTTATTTTCAAGTTAGCTTTTAAATTAGTATTTAAGTCTTTTGGTTTCTTCTCTGGGTTATATAAGCCAGCTTATGTACAGGTAATTTTATTTACCTCTTTAGGATTTACTTGTAAATATCAATGTAAAGGTAACTCATTTTTATCTCCATTGGTTAAACATGTAAAAAGAAATTTTCTGGTCTAATAAATAAATAAATAAATAAATAAATATAGTTTACTTTTTCAATACATAACAAATGTAAATAATCTCTTTCATTTAGTTTTTCTACTAATTATAGAAATACTGTAAGTACAGAGGTTCCACGCGTAAAAATCGTATAAAATACAAAAATCAATAATTCTCCTTTTCCTCGAAAAGTTAAGAGAAAGAGGACTGATAAATAATATAATAATATACATAATATAATATATTAATATAGCCTAATATAAAGAAAGACTTTATGATACAGATAATATGTCTACCTTGAACTGGAGCTTTACTACTTATTTGCATTTTACACTAATACAATAACCTGCGTAATTTCATTATCTTCAATCAAGCTTTATTACATTTTTTAAAACTTACAATATTACATTTTCCTAAGTTAAAATATTTTAATGTCGTACGGAAATTATCAAGTTGGCAAAATGTATTTTAATGATAACTTCTAACTGTAGAATAATGAAAAATTGAATTTGCATTATATATGGTTACTAAGTTAAAAATAATAAAAAAATTCTGTACAATTATATAATAGTACATTATGCTACAGGAGAATAGTCGACTTTATTTCCCGTGTTGCACATAGAACTTTATTTCCGACTTTACTGTGTTCACTTTCTTGACTTTTATTGAAAATTTATATTTCAGGTCAATAAAGTGGCCATTATAGTAAAGACGTGAATAAATTTTTTTTCTGTTAAATGATGCATAATTTTATAAAAGTACATTGTTTACGAAAACATATCTATTAATGAGAAAGATTCGTATTTATTATGACGATACAATTAGAAAAGTCTTACTTAATTACCCCGGTTTCCCGTACTCATATAATTTCAATTCTCTCCCAGCACAAATCTCAGATAATAAAGACGTACTCCTTTCGCATCACGACGAACACTTTATTTCCGAGAAATTTACAGCCGGCGCCCGAGAGATCTCAGTCGTATTTTCATTCCAAACGTCAGGGATCTCATTGGAACGTTACGAATAAACATGGTCTCGTCAGTCGTCGCGCAATAAGAGTAAAATCCATCGACTGGATTCTCCCCTTCGATACCTCCGCTTGTTCTCTTTCCAACAACATCTGCCACGTTTTCCTAAGCCCCCGGCTTCCACCTCATTTTCTCTCGCGCGCGCCGCCCGCTACACTTTCAGTTTACTCGTAGCCGCTGCGTCTGCCCGCCCTAAAAGCGTCGCTCTGTTTATTTATCGACGGCAGTACGCGAGCTCCAACCCTGTTTTATTGCATTTTCATTGCGTTCTCGCAACGCGGCACACCTGTCGGAAAAACTGCGCGCGTCGAAAATTTCGCACCACGCGCCCGCGCGTATAATAAACGCGCCGCATGCCCAAAGTATATGCAGCAGTTGCTGCTGCTCGTATATTAACCAAAGGTTGGCTGTGTATATATTTCGTACGTGCGCACGCGTTTCTAACGTTCGCAGCGAGACCATTATTTAGTGCGCGCTAGTGTAGTAAATTGAACGAGGTCCTTTTTTCAGACATCCGTAGTTTTTGTCCATTTTTCTTTGCTGTTATTTAATGCGCGAAGCTTGGCTGACGGTTTGCGCGCGTATAGAACGCGAGAGAGCGAAAGAGAGAAGTTTCGCATAAGTGCGTTACGCAAGTGGTACGTGCGGGGGCAACGCGCATTTTAAAGGTCGGGACACGCTCTCAAGCGTAGGGACGTTACGCTCGCTGCCGATGCAAAATGCTTTCTATCGTTTTATTATCGCGTGTTCGCATATTGTAAACTTGCAATCCTCTCGCATTTTGTATTTATAAAGAGATTGAGGTTTTTTTAGATTTGTTGCTCGTCGTAAGGTACTGAAGTTTCTGAAGTTTACACGGAGAGAAAATATTATTAACCATTACTAGACTGCCTAGTAAATTCAATACGATGTAGGACAATTTTACTCATTACTATGAAATTTAGGGCTGAATACTAAACATCTTGTTTGAGTGCCAGGTGTATACCTGTGGGAAACGATTTTCGATGAGGCTTTGGGGGGTACTTTCTAGTACCCAAAAATGAAGCCCAGTACCCGTATACTCTGAGAAAATGGAATGGGTCTCACATCAATATTTTTATATTTATATGATAACTATACCGGTATTGCTCGAGTAACGGTACATATTGCTGTCGTAGATTAATTATGGTTGTCGGTGATATTGTATGGTTGTCACCGCAAAATAATATAGCTGTGAGAGCAACAACAAAGTAATGTTGCAACAACAATACGCAGATTAGTTCGATCAACCAGATTAATTTAATTAATTAAAATAATAGCACTCACTAGGAGAGTCCACACCCTTTGGGTCTCGGAATTTGATGAAACTTTATAGGAGTTGTATATTCGTACCTAAAAATGAAACCTAGCACCCGTAGTTTTTTCCAATGGGCTTTTTTTCTGGAAGTATAACTCATTATATCCCAAATGCGTATAATTTTAGCAAAAAAAGCACGTCTTCTTCTCAAAGTTTGTATGTTTGTACAGTAAAAAATGGTCCTAAAACACAAGAAAACTAGTCAAGAAAACTACGTGTGCTAGGCTTCATTTTTAGATACAAAAAACACTTCCTAAAGTTTCATCAAATTTCGTTACCCAGAGAGCGTGGACTCTCCTTGTCAGTCCTAGTTTGGCTGTGAATCATTACTAACCATACCACGTTACATTTTTCTCCTAGCCAGTCTAGTAATCGTTCCTACCCCCTGGTAGTAGCCGTTTATTACTTATTCTCTCAGTGTACTTATAATGAAAATGTTTTATTATTTATGACTCGATCAGAGCACTTAAGAAAACTAAAAAGTAAAATAACTATTAAACTTAAAGAATAATTAATTTATAGTTAGTGAAACAAATTATAGAGCTTACTTTTGAGTCTACAGTAGAACGAGTCTGGAATGTTCAGACGGGAGTATTGCCATATGTATAAATATTTTTTCTTGTTCAATAGGTATCGTATAGTATTGAAAAATGCCGATATTAATGTTTCCTAATGCATTTTTATAAATAAATAAATTATTTACATAAAACTAAAATAGAAAAATTTAGAAGAATATTTTGCATTTTACTAGCACATGAAGCTTTCAATATATCCTAAAGTGACATAATTTTTTATCACACTCAATTGATTTAATGTTTGTCGGTACTATTTAAGCTTAAGGGGACATTCTCGTATAGATTTTCAAAAACTCCAAAGTTACAAACTGAAGTTCGAAGTCTAAATGAAGCTACAGGTATTTAGTAGGTTCGCATTGAGTAATTAGAGCGGAGCTCGCAGGGCAGAGCTGAGCGACCTAAAACTTCAAACGCAATTTTCTCGACACGACTTTTTTCAAATTTGCGGGACAGATTTGTTACATATATAAAATTACATTCTCCACGAAATGGCCCTCTAATATTAAGAAAATAATAACATTATAAACATTTTGTGGCAAAATGAAAGCAGATTTCTTTTCTAATGTCGTTTAAATCTTATTTAATGCTTTGTTTATTGAGCATCAGGGTTGATCCGGCGTGAATTTTCATACTACATATAACTAAAGTTACAAATAATTTTAATAAATACTTTCTTTATTAAAAAATTTCCGAAAGTTATCTCGGTACGTAGTCGTTTATACGAAAATTCCTCCTTCATTTTGACTATTTTTATTATCATACGTACCTAATTCTAGAGACCCGTGAGGAGTCCTCTCCATTTAAGGAGATGTGAAAGCGGAAGAAAGATTTCTATGTTATCAACTGTATATTTTTTTATTTTCAAATAGTTTGTTCATATATTTATGAAAAAAACTCTACTCCAGTCCCGATCCTTTATCAATATTGTAAACAATAGTTAAAAAAAATTCATCCTATTATATTGAGATTATTAGTACGAAGTTGAGCTTCTAAATTACTGAATACGGTTATATGTTGAAACAAGTATACACTATCGATTACTAAAAATGTACTAGAGATTCTATTGTCAAATACGGTACAACTAAATGTTTCTAGTAACTGTAACTAAAACAATTTAGTAACGTATATTAGAAAAGAATGTCCTGTTTACGATATCCGTTACTATAAATAAAGTTTAGTAAAGTTAAATAAAATCAATGAAAAGATAAAATATCTAGAAAATAAATTCCGTTTTACAATTTTAAAGTTACTTAAAAAAATAATTGTTTTTCTAAATGTATTTGTTTAGTATAACAAAAAAATAGTAAACTTTATTAGAAAATTGGTAATCCCAACTAGAATGAGTTTTACTAGAATGTTTAGTAACTGTTGCCAAAATGCCAATCATTTTTTCTTAGTGTAATAAAAAACAATATTGTAGTAGTTTTCTTCATACAAATACTTACAACTTATTTTAAATATAAAAAACATGGAGAATTGCAGACGTAATAGTAATCTTTCCTTCTATTTCACATCCTCTTAAGGGGTATGGCCGCATTAGCAGGCATAAAATCATGTGCATCTTCAACATTTTTTTTAATATGAAAAACAAGTTTATTAATAAAAGTAAACAATGGTATATTAAATACATGTCTTGAAGTATCAAAAAAAATTTTTTTAAAATTATTCCAAAAGAAAATGGCCGCTCATAGCGCGTTTCCGGCAGCACCTGTTGTTATTTACGCTATTCTGCATGCAAAATTACATGCGTAATTTTGGACCTGGAACAAATAAAAAAAATTTCACGTTATAACTCGAATGGTAACTTATTTCTATGATAATAAAGTATCAAAAACAGCCAAAAACAATTTTCGATTTTTTGAAAATTCTGCTCTGGCCATACCCCTTAATAATAAAACACTTTATATATAATTGAGTGCTATCATAAAATAAGAAATTATTATCCAGTAACAAGAATTTGAAAGTTCGGGAGATTTTACAAGTATATAAAATTAGCTCAGAATATTGAAGATCGAAATTGTAAATTCCTTTAATTTTATATCATTTAAAATCGTGTATGTAGATGATGATCATCTATCAGTTACAAAGTTTGATTTTAAAAACTTCTTTGGTAGAAATCTAAGCTATTTTTTAGCCAGAAATTAGCTAGTATTATACGAATTAGCTTATTTCTACTTAACATATTAGATAAAAACCCACTTAAAACGACATGTTTTTTTACCTAATTTCTAGCTAATACTAACAAATTTGTATAATTGTTATAAAATATATATTCACATTAAATTAATTTACGTACAATAGTGTAGAATTACGTAGAATCAATAAGAAATATATAATTAACTTATTAGCATAAAAGTATTTCACACGAAGCATATTTATTTGTGTCACTTATTGACAAGTTGAGGTTAAAACTCTCACTGCTAACGATGCATAAGGATATTTTCTTTCTAAAAAGGTGATTAGTGTAACTTCTTCAATATTAAAATTGAATTATAATTATTTATCTAAAAAAATAACCCATAGGTAGGTTTTGGTTGCCATGATATTTTAATTACATTATTAACTGATTCTTAACTAGAAATTAGCTAGAAATAAGCTAGAAATTACCTTAATTTTAGATAACAAATTTAGCTAAATATGAATACGTTAAACAGACAAAACTGACTTATTTTGTACCAGGGTTATATTCGTCATGTTAAGCGACTACAGCTCCCTATAGGTGGACATACTCGAAACTATTTAGGAAGCCCCAATCGTATATTTTACCTACTTAAATGTGCAAATGAAATAGCTTTTTATTACACATATAATGAAAAATCTTTTAAGTAATATACAAATAAATTGTAGTTTGTTTAAACTAAATAATATTGGCTATTCGTTTATCTAAGTGCTCAATTGTGCATAAAGTGATTTAATTATGCACGCTGAAGAATGAAACAATGTCAAGAAAATCAATTGCTAAAACTACTGTTGGCATACAATCCATAAAATCGATTGTCATCTATTTATATTTCTACAAAATAGAACCGAATCCGAGTCCTTTTCTTTCTTGCGATTGGCAGAATTATCGTCTAAAAAGTAAGAAATACACGGAGTAAAATAAAATATTAAAATGGCTTTTTTAGACACGCTAAAATTGCGCTTCATAAAACTACCAAAAATAACAGGACTATCTCTGTTTTTAGTGAACGTTGCAAACATACCTTTAAGCTGCTATTTAATACCCTAAAAAATCTCAAATTTAGTTTTTTGTTTTGTAAGCTGTTGTAATTTACACATTATAAAAAACATAAAACAGTATTTTATTTTAGGTACGCCCAGCGTTTCAGTAGATTCAACTTTTTATTTCTCTCCGCGTACTTGTCAACGCGAAGTTAACTAATTAATCCGGTGCATCAACTCACTTGTATCCATATAAACGAACTTTTAAATATTCGACAACTGCAGTTTCGTTGTAACATACGCGCCAATCGACAAATAAAACGACAGGAAAGAAAAAACAGCTCGCTATACGAGCAACGTGTGCAGCGCCTATATGTACACACCCCTACAATGTGTTACGGCCTTTATTGCCCGCTGTACGCGTGAATGCACACTTTTTACGCAGCGACGGGCTTTGCATTTCGGCCGGTTCAGAGAGAACTTTGCCTGCGCGTGAGTGTGTGTATGTGTCAATGCGTAGAAAACGCGTATAATATATTCATTGAAAAACGTCGGCGAATTTAAGCGGAAAAGTTCTCGTTATACCACCGGCTTTGCCGGCGCCGCTGCCACTCCGACGTACATCGCGTGCGAGCCTTTTTGAATTGAAGCGCGTGTACACCAACTTCGTGAATCAGCTCGGGCAAGAATTATACGTACGGGACCGGATAGAGCGCGCGCGCGCGAGTATGAAAATTAGAGAGGTCGGGTGCAGAGAACGACAGCCGTTCCGCCGCGAGAAATTGGACAATGGAGGTGAGCGCGCGCGCGTCTAGGCGTGTATGTATATACATGTAAGCGGGAGTCGAAGCGAGCGAGCGTGGCGAGGGTGAAAATGAGGGAAGAGTCCTCGGAGGGATGGTACTGGAAGACTAGAGGGGAGACGGAGGAGAAGCGAGCGAAGAGAGAGGACTCGATAATAATTGTGGAATGCTTCGACGCTGGATTGTATATAGAGGCGAGCGATCGTATATCGAATTGCCATCTGCGAAAGTTCATGAAAGATATGAGCTTTGGGAGAAAGAAAGGAATTTCCCGCGAACCATTAATCACACTTAATTAGAGTTTCATGAATCTACGCTCGCTGCTGTCGCGCCGCGACGATAATGCTTACGGGTATATGCAATGAAATACGAATTGTATTGTGCGGATATTTTTATCGCACAATGGCAATGGAAACTGTACTAGAAGTTACACAGTCATACCATATATATACATTTATTATTATCGTAATAAATGGCGTTTAAAGTATAATCTCTTTAAAGTTTCCCTTATTCTATTTGGTTTAACATTAGGTAAAATTACTTTGTTAAAGTTTTACCTCTTCTTTTTCTTCAATTAGTGTTTTTCATAGTTTTATACTTCGTAATAACTTTTCATAAAGCAGTATCCTGAGATTTTACGGTTTTTGCTGCTGTTATACTTGTCAAATATGTACAAGAGAAGAGATTATGTTTCACTAGAGCAATAAAACGTTATACTCAATAAACATTTAGGTACCCTGGTAGTAATATAAGCTGGTTTCTAGCCAGATATTAGCTAGATTTTCTAAATCTGCTTTAATTCTGGTTAAGAAAGTAGCTAGAAATCAGTTAAAAACGACATGCTTTTTAGCTAATGTCTAGCTAGATTCTGCTTAATATTCTAGTTAATACAAAATTGATAAACTAAGTAATTTATGTATTAATTAATAATGGAAATAATAACAGTTTTATAATAATCAAAGTAATACGCAATTCTAATCATACTACATTAAGTATTTTACTAAATTAAAATTAAAAATGTACCTTAAATGTCTAGTAGTAATGAAGGTTAGGTTATTTGTTTACATAACGACGCGTGCATTTAAAAAGTATTATTTACACAAAAAGTACCAAAGCCCCCAGTAAAATTTAAGTGTCTTTATTAATGAAATTTATGTTATAAATAATAGAATGCATGTAGTCATATAATTATTATTTTAAAAATAACAATAAAAACAGAATAATGTCAGTTTTTACGATATTTGGAGAATTGGTAAACAAATATTTATGGTTTTACAATGAACTTTTATTACAAAATTTTATTTTCGACATCAATCACAAATTTTTTGTTGACTAAGTTATGATTGACTAATTTTTGGAAAGGAAATTATTAGTTATCAAATACTTTTAGTATTGCATATACATATTTCTATAATCTCGTAAGTTGTTATTTATTGATAAAAATATTTATTTTGGCGGCATACTATATTGAACATTGAATAAAGTATAATAAGGTATATTTTTAAAAACTAATAACTTTTCAAAACAAAATATAAATAGGTTAGATTTGCAAACAAAATACGTTCTTGGTTAAAGCATAGTCTTAAGCAGATTCTAGCCAGATATTAGCTATAATTTGACTTATTAATAGCTTATTAATCTGGCTAATAATTAATAAGCTAACCAGCCATTCTAGCTAATTTTCTACCAGGGTACTTGCAAAGCAAAAAACGTAGTATCAGTTCACCTATAACTAGAGTAATGAACTACTAATTCATTAGTAGCTGCTCAGTAATCATTAATAACACGATTATGTTTCCTATTATATTCCATGGATTAAAACCCAGATTTACCTATTTTAATTATTAATAGCATTTAATACAACAAGTTTGCAGAAATTTCCCTTTATCTCTTAGTTTTGTGTGAACTTTTTGCGTAGTATTTCTTGAGATATGTAAGGAAAGTTTTCTATACGCAAAGCTCAAAAGATATTCACCTCAAAAGTAACTTTCGTAGAAGTATATTTAATAACCTTTGTTGGATTTTCAGGGATCATTCGGAACTCGTACATCCGGCGCTATGAGCCGGCCTGGTACGACGCGGCCGCCTTGCGCCGACATCGCGATCGAGTGCGTCGCGACGCTTCGTGGCCCGCGAGGGATCAGCCGCTCATCCTGCGAGTCCGCGCCCTCGACAAGTGAGTAACCTATATAACCTCTATTACGACTCTATCACTCACTCATTCTCTACTTTCAACTGCTTTAACCTACTATTCGACTTGTTCACTTCTACGTACGCCCGCGTTCCGCTGCTTCGGATAAGAATAATTCAGAGCGCCGACGACTCGTTTACACGATATGCGAGTCGTAAAGTACTTCGTGAAAAGACCGCAGATATTGATTAAACTTGCTGTTTGGTTGTCATTTATGATTTCTTTTACTTTTTTTTTTACAATTTTAAGAGCTTTTTTATCTGTAGGAGCTTCTGCTCCTGAAGGAGCGTATCCGTTAATCCGTAAGCAACTTAAGCATAAAATTCAAACATCAAACTTATATTATTTAATGTAAGAACAAATCCTCCAAATTGACATTCCTCAAACATAGATTTTGATAATATTTGGGCCTATCGTATGCGATTACATGTAATAAAGGGACGTACTTATGCTTTATGAAGTTCCATTTAATACCAATATCAAAAAGTATCTATGAAAAATATGAATCAACCTGGATGCACACTCTTTTGATAGATCTAAGTGACGGGCATTATATTATTAAAAAATCCTTATATATTATATTTTGATTTAACAATATTCAATTGTATCGTACCCGACTACCTTATACCACGCAAATGTTTATTCTTCGGAGGTGTTCTATGAAATACGAATATCTCGATGGGCAAGCACAAATAGTAATCGTATATTTTTCAGGTGACGTTGAACCCCCCTGTTACCGACAAAGACGGAGAACCACTTTTATCATTTAATTTTGATCAGATTTTGATCAGATATTTTACTCAAAAATGAAAATTAAATGAAAAAAGTGTTGGTGATGGGTAGGCTTATCATCATCTTAAATGTATAATTCGGGGAACGATAATTTTACTTAATTTTTTACTGCAGTATAAGCTGCAAACATAACTACTTTCAAAGAATTATCATCTTGTAACAAATTTATTTTAATAATATGTATAGTTTAAAGTATATAACTGGATTATTTTGGATTTTTACCCGACTACGGTTTGCTAAGAATTATTAAAAGTTATGGGCTCTTTAGGTTTACAAGCAATGCAAGTGTTAGAAACTCAGTAATCACTAAATGAGGATTGACTCATATTTGGATTGAAACTAGACGCCTGTACAGTAGAGTACCGAGAATTGTCCTTTGTACATAGAGAGAACTTAAACAAAATTAAAACCTTAACAGAGACCTAATTATTTATAAAAAGCTTTTTATTTTGGAATCTATGAGTTATTTAATAACAATGTTCTTAATTAGTAATTGCAGCTTTGCTAATTTTAGATATATTATAATATACTTTGTATTATGATAAGAGAAAATAAGATAATCTATTTACAAAGATTTACTATATTTAACCAATCTTCACCAATTTAAAATAAACTTGGATCATTTACAAATCGACGGCTCCAATTGAAAAAGACGTATCTCGCAAAAAAAGTTGGAAAAGACGTATCTCGCAGAAGTGGTTGGAAAACACGGTATTATCCGGATGATAGCACATGTTTGGGGGGAGGGTTCAAACATTTTTAGGGCCGGTTTTACATAAGTCTGGTGTAAATTAAGCTTGTACTACTGATTTTTATCAAACGGCGAGATACGTCTTTTCACAAATGTACTCAAAAAAGGTGTTTTCCAACCATTTCTGCGAAATGCGTCTTTTCCAACTTTTTCCGCGAGATACGTCTTTTCCAATTTTTTCCGCGAGATACGGCTTTTCGTCGAAATCTACTCTTTTTTCATAAGTTTATATTGCACTTGATTGACATGATGAAGTGTTAAATTCAGTTCCAAATTTTATATGAACCTGACCAGTGATGTATATTAAAATTTAAAAATAGCGTATACTTTGAGCATCACAATCGTATTTGATCTCTTTAAAATATTTGAATGAAATTTTAAATAGCCAGTTCGTAACTTATTCCAAAAGTTTTACTTCCTTAACAGGTATCCATTGGTAAAATAATACAACGTCGTTAATTTAATTTCTTACTCAAGGCTTTCGCTCTGAAGTTGTAAGAATTCCCTGGAAGTTAAATAAACTAGCGAATAAAAGGCTCCGCGAAAGCACCCTAAATCTGGCAAAAAGGCGCACAGCTCAAACAAAGCTGGGCCGCAGAGCGCGGCCACAACTGAGCCATTCTCGCTGCGGTGCGCTGCACACATACCCACAGCTCGCGCACTAGTATACCATGCTATAGGTGCCTACGCTTGCCGCTCGTGACTCGAAAGTATCAAAAGCTCTCTGTCTCTCTCTGTCTCTCTCTCTCGGTTCACCCCCGTCGATTTCCGCGTCCTTTGTCCGCCGCCGCCGGCAGCTGCCGAAACTTGCTGCGAACTTGCGGGCCGCTTACAGCAGCAGTAGCAGCAGCGCCGGCGGTAGCTGTCCATCGGCGGCCGATGTATAGGTATGTGGAAGTTGGCCGAGAGAAGGGAGCCACGACGGCGACGACGACGACGACGACAACGGGGGCGCGTTTGCTCACGTTCGCGCGCGAGAACTTTGACCGCACAACTCGATTGGGGCTCATTAGCAAAATCGCCCAGCTAGCTGCGGACCTTGCTGCTGATCGAACTGATCTTCGAGTTTTATCGCGTAGTCGGGGGAAACTTCTGCGTCCGCGTGTTGCCGCCGGAATCTCTTATGGGCGAGGATTGACCACGAGTGGCCGCGAGAATGCCTTGTTTTAGCGCTGGCGCTAGAGAGCATCGCGCGCCCTGGGGGGCTTAGCCATCGAGACCGCGGACTTTTGCCGGGGCTTGGCTTTTTCTTTTTGGCGACCGCTTCATGGGGGGAGGGAGGACTCGGAAGATTAAGAGCCGCGGTGGTTTATGCTCTCTTAGGGCTTGAACTTGCAATCTGCGTTCGGTCATGGTCAGCACGCTGTGATAATCAACTTCCTTTTATCGCGATTATGGTTGATCTTATTGTCACGCTTATAGTTCGAAGTGTGCTGTTATCACACGGCGACGTTTTCCTAACTCAATTATATTAATACTTTATTTTGTAGAGATTCAACCCTGTAACTTTTTTATGTCATTATCTTACAAACTGTATAGTAAAATGATGTAAGTTTGTCGATATAAAAACGTTACAGGATTTCTAAATTTATAGAACAGTATGACTTTAAAGTGCAATCATGGGAGATAACGGTTCTAACAGATAATATCCTAAATTGGGTCCTGCGTTTTCTTGATATGAGTTTGTACCTTACAACTAGTTGTGTAGGTATAATTAAAATAAAATTATGTAACTAATAAAAAGAAAAATCTGTTCTAATCAAATTGCACTAAAAAAGGAAAACAATATTTATAGCAGTATTCTCTTCTTTTATAGCAATATTATTCTCTTCTTTTCAGTACAATTATATTAAAAATGTTATAGAATTTGTTTTTACTTTAATTTCTTAGTATTGATTCTTAAAGCTGGACGAGCGTGTAATATAGCATATCTATTGTGAAATTGCGTGTTTCATAATCTGTAGGTCAATTGCGCATTTATATTCGTGCAAGCAATTTCAAGGGACCAAAAATGCCAAAATAAAGTGTTTTATGAGAATTTCGTCCAATGATATTCAAATGCTTTCAGCATATACCACTAGGCGAAATATATTCAACAAGTTCTTATACAAGGCGAAAGTAATGAAAGCAATTAAAAGCACTTTTCCCGAGACCTGCTGCGCACAGCGCCCGAACTCACCGCGAAAAGAACTCCCCTCTTAGTTGAAATAACTCCGGTTCACTTTATCGAAGTTTCCACCCAAAGAGCCCGTCCCCCTCGCGCATAATTGCTTCTCGACTGAGCGCGAGTGTGCAGGCAGCCGCGAATGCATCGTCAAGTAGCCGCGATAATCCGCTAATTGACTCTCTCCTGTCTCGCTCACGGCAAAGCAAAAAGAAATTCTCAAAAGAAGAGCGCTCCTCGAACGAGCATTGAACGCAAAGCCCTTTGACAATAATTAAGCTTCCTCTCTCCGTCACTCTGCATAGCACGAGCACGCGCGCGCGCGCGCAGAGACAACAAAAGGAGCGCGCGCGAACAAAACGCGAAAAGTCTTTTGAAAGCTCCGCGTCGCACGTCCGTTGTCGTTTAGCCGGGCAATTTGCGAGTGTAAAGCGCGAGCGCGCAACTTGTGGAAAATCGCCAAATAAGCGCGCGCACGCGCGTACCTATATACATCTGCAGCAGCGGCGACAGCTCCGAACGAGAGCGACAACTCGCGAGCTCTCTGTGCATGCAGTGTTGTTCCGTGATGTACTGCATCCATCGGTGCGTTGAAATGTAGATTTTCACTTTGTTTTGGCACTGCGCTCGCTGCAGCTGTGCAGGGCTATATAGGCCAGCGGCCCCCCAGAGGTGCAAAGACGAATTCATCGGTGTACGCGCTTCCGAACAAAAATACTGCACCGAGGAGAGATACCGATGGGGGGAGAGGGGCTGCAGCGAGAAAAAAGCGTCAAAGGGTAGTAGCGTTCGTTTGCGTAATTCCAAGTGTACATGTACATATAGGCCCCGTGGGTGTTGACTCGACGAGGGTAATGACGCTCGATTGCGTATGTAGAGCGGGGCTAGTTGACACAATTTTAGCTGCGTTCAAATATCTATTAGTTCAATAGATCTAGAAATAGATATATATTATACTGAAATACAGCACAGAAAATTTGTGTTGTTCTAATTATATATTAAAATCACATTAAGTTGGTTAATAAATAAAATTACTGCACTCAAGTTTGCCAGCTATAGATTCAAATTACACTTTGATCATATCTATCACGTTCACATTCAAATAAACCAATATCTAACACACACATACACACACCCGCACGCACGTGTACACTCGTACATATGTACTCACATATATATGTGTATATATATGTATACAAGCGCACATCTTCAGTCACACACCATCACGTCATCAATAAATACGGTAAATTACGGACGTATTAACCTCCGATGTGAGCACTCATGTACTGACGCATCGCAGACTTGAATTTGCACAGAAGATTTGTACAGGAGAATCCTTTTATTGATTATCTGGAGCAACATTTACATTTAAAAAGATGAATTTATTCTGTGAATGATAAAATGTTCTTATATAATTATAAATATTAAAAATGTGTCGTAAAAAATTCTCTACTTTTGGTAAAAAAAACCGTGTACTTAATCCTTAAAGGAGGAAGATTATATATAGACGGCCAAAATTGACGTGCTTTTCTTAGGAATTTATTTCAGGAATCGAAATCAAATAATGATTTTGAAACTTTTAGAATACATTTTCAATTGTTCGAAAATACAAGACAAGAATTAAAAAACATCAATGGTGGCCGGATATTAAGGTGGCTCCGTCGATTTTTCAAAATCCATTATTAACAAAAAATAAAAATTTCACACAAAGTGTGCGTTTTATACACTCTATTTAAATTTATGCATTTATGACTGTAACTACATGGAAAACCATGATTTCTTTATAAAATTACCAGGAGATTGCATATTATTAATTATAGACTCTTATTATTGAACAGAAATACCCGGTTGCCAGTCAAATATAAAAAATATTTAATAAATAAGTAAAATAAGTGTATTTTAGTATGCATACATATGTGTATTGTAATTATTTCTCATATATTATAACATATATTTAGATCAATAAGTCAATCAAAGACAATTGATACTGAATCATTTTTATTAAAATTGCGTTGGTTATTAGAAAAAAATTTGTGTGCCCCCCGGGATCCTGCGTAAATACGGGACTACGCGACGGAGACACCTTAAGGGTTCAATATCTGCGTGACGTCTAGAGACTTCAAAACTTGTTCTGAAAATAACAAAATAATGGCTTCGTTTTCTTCATGAAATTTCGCGGAATATACTTACCGGGCTAAAAAAGATTTCATATATAATAATATATGATCATATATAACAATATATGATCTTATATGATCATATATGATTATATATGAAATTGTTGTATGATCATATTATATAATCATATACAATCATATATGATCATATATATGTATATCCGAATTTTGGTTACATATTATGATCATTTATGATCATATTCGATCATATATGGATGATATATAAAATTACTAATTATTGTTTAAGTTAAGCTTAGTCCCTTAGTTTGAGTGTTATCATCTGCATGATACATCCTAAATAGGGAACTATATATATATATACAAAACTACATCTGAGCACGAAAATTTAATTAAAAAATGTATATGTAGTTTGTATCTATTATATATGATCATATATGAGCATATATTATTATATATGAATCTTTTTTACCCGGTTACATTTCAAATCGATAAAGAAGTGGTATAATATATTTTTACAGTGCTTTGAAAATAAAGTACGATTTTTAGGTGAAAATTTTGTTGAAAATTTTCTATAGAAAGTATGTAAAAACATTTATTTCAGTAATTGTATAGGTGTATATTCAAGAGAAATCATTTATCTTCAAAGTGTCGCTTGGAAATTACTGACTAGTTGAATACTTTTTGAGCTATCAATCACGCAAACTTAAAAAAAGTGAATTTGAGAAAAACGCGTTTAAAGTTCCACTCGTACGTTTGCTATAAATAAAGTTTGCTATCGCTTTAAAACCTTTTTCATCATATTTTTGACTCAAAAATCCAGGGAATAAAATCAAAAAACGAAAATTCGCGATGCTGCCAAATCTCGTGTACATCAAGAGTTACAAGCAGCGCGTCAATGTACCAGTGTGTACAGCTCGAAATTGGGAAATTGTAGCAAGAAAACTCGGGCTTCCATTGTCGTTTTATGTTATTGGCCGGGTGATCGCGGGCGGGCGGCGCGGACGCGGCGGCAATAAAATGTAAAGTAGGCATCGATCTCGCTTTCTGTCTGTTTGGCTCTTTCCCCACGGCCGCCTGCAACCGAACTCTCGCCGATTTTTCCGGCCGCGCGCGCGCTATTCCCCCGGCGGCGGGGCCGGCGCGGATGTAGGACGACGAGTGCGGTATAGGTATACGCTCGTGTACGTAGAGACGGAAGGGGCCTCGCCCTTTCTTGTGTTTCGTCTTCTTCCTTCTTTCTTTTTCTCGCCGCCGCCTCCGCCGCCGCTGCCACCTATTGTTCCGAGCCGCGCATCTAACGCTGCTCCACTTTTCCACCTCCTCCTCGGCTGCGACGTTGTATCGGGAAACCCGAGAAAGCCTCCGGAACTGCCGAGGACACTTCCTTTTCCTACGTGGTTCTCTCGCTGCAGCTCCGCCGCCTCGTCTTCCTTTTCTCCCTCTAGTCGCCCATTAAGCGCTCTACGTACTCGGCGCTTCGCTTTGAGAGAAAGTCTACCTGCCGCGCGCTATAAACAAAAATGCGACGCGCGGATTTTCCCTTTTCATTCTCGTGAATTATTCTTCTGGATATTATACGACTTTGTTCCAAGCGATCTTTCTCTTTATTGCTATTGTATTTTATTTTACAGCGGTCGCAGTTTAGAGTAGTATCGGGTTTTCTTGTACTAAGTGTAGTATCGGCTTTTCTTCTACTAAGTCACTTATCAACATTTATTATCGAGATTATACGTAAAAAGCTTTTCTGAATGTTAGAATAGGCTTAAGATTTCTGGATAAAAAATGAGAAATTTTCAGTAGGGGTTACTATCCTTTTCTCTCCGTGTAGAACTTATTAATTGTCATTTGATGTACTTCAATTGGGGGGATACGCAGAGATAGTAAAACAGTATTAGTCAAAACATACCGCTTTTTTAGAGGTTGCATAACATGATTCAGCAACTTCAAATAGGGGAACGTGGGGTGGTATGGGCATCAAATTTTTCAGCTAGATATATTTTTTTATTTATGATGCATTGGCAGTTCTATATTAGCTCTTGTCAGAAAAAATAATCTATTTTTTTGTAAAAATACATAATACGAAGGTACCTCAAAATACCCATACCGCCCCACGCGTGGGGTGATATGGGTTTTGCACGAGGGTACATGGGTAAATACTATTATTATTAAAAATGGCTAACGATGATAATTTATTTTTAATTTTATTTCATGGAAAGGTTAATTAAACGCATAGAAAATACTTTTGCAACTTTTATTTAAAATATAAAATTTAAAAATGCTTCTTTAACATACATATTTGATATTTATCAGAACACTTAAATTTATGAGTCTTTTCACATAGGTAGTTTTCTTATTTATTAGGAACATTAAATAACTTTTCATTGCAACATCTAACTTACAATAAAAAGGGTTTATTGCTGTACACCTACATCGCAAGAACCTGACGTCTGCTATTGTTACTTCGTCTCACATCCCCATAGCGCCCCCGTCATTTTGCCCATACCGCCCCACAAGCTATAGTTTTTAAATCGCTATATTAATTTAATTATAAAAGGAAAGTAAAATAAAACAAGTATGCAAATTAAAGAGAAAGAGTCAATTAGTTGAATGAAACCATTAAAAGTTGCCCAAATAATTGAAAAACTATCTTTTTAGTCGAACAAAGTTCGTTCAAAATTGACTTTGTTAGACCTATAACAATCCATATTTTCTAAAATTTGATTTAACGTGTTAAATCACTTTTTTTGTTATAATTACGTTTATTATTCTTTTATACATTATTAAAAAAATTGCTGTTGTTCAGTGCGTATTCTTTATACCTAATATTAAAGATACCCATATTACCCTGCTACCCATACCACCCCACGTTCCCCTACACAAAAAATATTTTTTTTATAAAATATATTTTTTTATAAAAAAAACAAGGTCTGGGAGGGGGGGGGGTCGGCCATATGGACCACAGATTTTTTATATAAAAGTAGGTACCAAAAGAAGCACAAAAAAATTTCATCTCCTTAGTACAGCCTACCAAAATATTATGAACTTTCGAAAATGACCAAAAACCGTTTTTTTTTTAATTCTACAGAACTCCTGTTATTACCATTTTAAATGTAACAAACAACTTTTCTTCGTTTTTTTACAAACTTGAAGAAAAAATTATTAGACTCCCATAATTGCTCAATTGGCAACCTCTAAGGAGCTGAATGTGAACCAAAATTTTAATTTTCTTTTAGGTTATGTTTGATCGTTTGCGTAATCAAAACGGATTTAGGTCTACCACGTCTCAAATTTTTCGCCTTGAAAAGACCTTTAATTCACTTTTTGGTACATTAAAAACCATTTTCGTACCATTTTCGTACTTTGAAAGATAGGTACTTTTTCGGAATTCGTCAAGTTGGCACCCCTGTAAAATTTTTCTATTATAACCTTTTGAGCTATAATTTTCAGGAAACAGTTCAAACATCCTACAAGACCACGAACTTGGTTTCATTTTGTATTTGTAAAGTAAACGACATACTTTTAAAGTCTCACGCAATTTACTTGACGTATTGCAGGTTACTGATAATTATACATATATGCAAAATAAAGCTGACATTAAGACCTTTAATTTGCGTGGTTGGAGCATCTTTGAGGACATTTTGACGAAATGTTACGCTCGATTTAAGATTACGAAAAAGTTTAGGTGACCAAATGGAAGACCGCAAGTTGCCAACGACTTGTGCCCCTAAATTGCTGGCATCTACGGTCTCTCATTTGGTCAGTTAAATCTTTTAATCTTAAATCGAGTGTAATATTTCGTCCAAATATCTTAATGTTTTAATGTCAGCTTTCTTTTACATACATTTAGAATTATCAGTAACCTATAATACGTCACGTAAATTACATCAGACTTTAATAGTAAGTCGTTTACTTAGGTTGAAAAAGCAAACAAAAAAAAAGTAGACGTACTAGATCTCAAATATCCAAAATGAAATCAAGTGCGTTGTCTTGTAGGATGTTTGAACTATGTTTCCTGAAAGTAAGAGCACAAAATGTTATAATAGAGAAAAGTTACAGGGTTGCCAACTTAACAATTTCCGAGAATGTGCCTATGTTCCAGAGGCTGTAACTTTTTTAACGTACCAAAAAAGTGAATTAAAGCCCTTTTCAAGGCGAATAATTTGACATGTGGAAGACATAAATCCGCTTTCATTGCGTAAAAAGGCAAACGATCAAACATAACCTAAAAAAGCATAACATTTTGGGTTTACATTCAGTTCCGTAGAGGTTGCAAATTGAACAATTATAAGGGTCTAATAATTTTTTTCTTAAAGTTGATAAAAAGACAACGAAAACCAGTTTGGTACATTCTAAATGGTAATAATTGGAGCTCTGTAGAATTTTTTTAAGAAAGCCGTTTATTGGTGATTTTTGAAAGTTCAAAATATTCTGGTTGTCTGTACAAGGGACCTTAGGAGTTGAAATCTTTTATGTGCTTCTTTTGGTACCTTCATTCATATAGAAAATCGGTGATCCATATGACCGATCCCCCCCCCCCCTGTTTTTTATAAGAACTACAGGAGTGACCCATATATTATGTATATTCAATATCAGTATTCTTCATAAAAAAATATTCTTGTTGCAATTAAATCGGTGTAACAATTAGAAATGGATTTGACCTGTGATATCCGGTATATAACTCGAAATTGTCTGTTTTGATTATTCAGCTTAGTTTTTAGTTGCTTTCTCAAAGAGGAAGCTTATCTTTGTTAGTTCTTGCGTATTAAACTGGTGTATCATGGAGTTTTTCAACCCCCTATAAAGTTGTAGTAGTGCGAATCTTTTCTAACATAATAATTTCTACGTTTTTCTAATTATTTTTCAAAACGCAATTTTTCTAGGTATACCGTTTTACCGCACATCCCCTCAATTATTAATTGATTCTAATTGCTGAACAATTTGATCTTTACCATCAGTAATAATTAACTATGAAAACGAATATGCAAACTATTTTAGCGTTGCAACCTTATGAGTACGAGGGGAGGCACGACTGGAAATTTACATTTATATTTTATATTTTTGGATCTAGAAAAGATTATTTATAACTGATACGATGAGAAGTTTTTTAAAACCATCTTATTCTTAGAAATATGTAATAAAAAGTTTTAACAATAGTACATTGTGTACTAAGGGCGGAAAATAGGGTCGGTCGGAAGGAAGGTATGCCCTAGGGCAGTAAAGTAAGCCCTAAGGACGAAAAGTGATACTTTATACGCACGAAACATACTTTACGTGCATGCAGGTATAACAAAAGAATATTAATATAATAAAGTGTAGAAGATAGATGTTCTTAAAAATAAACCCTACTGTAAAAGTTTATCTTCCCCTATAATTCTTAATATTTTTTGTTGAAACTCATTTTAAGAAAATAACAACATTTATTTAGAATGTATATAACATACAAATTGCAAAAGATCAGGCTTCCTATCTTCTTAATTACGTTGACAGATAGGAAAGCTGTAGTCGACAGGCAAGTCGTAAACAGTGCGCAAGTCAAAACTGACCCGTTCGCATAAACCACACCGCATCCCAGCAAGGAAGCAGCCAACCAATCAATGAACCAGTCAATCCCGTATCCGCTCGTCTTTCTCCGTCGCCAACGTCGGCCGTATATACAGCGTCTTACCCTCGCCAGCGGTATATCCCCGTTGGGGGAGATTTCATTACGGGGGCGCCTCCGTCTCGTCGTCGCGCGTCGCTTCGTAAATCCCTCGGCGCGCGGAAGAGCGGCCGTTTGCGCGCTGAAATTTATATTCGGCCCGTCGGCGCGAAATCCCGTAAAAGGACAAATAATGTGTATATATTTAATTAAGAGGGAGAGATCGAACGCTCGCGCGGGATCGCACAGGGGAATATAAAGACTCGGCGCGCGCACGCCTCCGCTAATTAAGCGGCGGTGGGGACGACGGTGCAGCGGTGCCGATAATTGAATCTCCAATAATTGGAAAGATTGCCGAATCGCATCGGAGCGTGTTCGCTCTGTGTGTATTGCGATACCGAGTGAGCGCTTGTGTCTCCTGCTGCTCGCGGCTCTGCGTCGGGAAGGTTTGCAGGGAGTCGTGTAGACAACGAAGGAGAAGCCGGACGTGTGCTCGGACTGGATGCGCTGGGATTACTCGCCAGGATGGCTAATTCTTTATCGCAGCTGGTGTTTTTTTCTAGTTGACTTTCTGAGAGTGGATAAGAAGGTAGTACTCCAAATTGTGCTTTTAATGAAAATTTCCGAATGTCACTTTTACTTGTACGTTGCGACAATCTTTGAAAACAAAAGTTGCATGAACAGTGAAATTTTCTGTATATAATTATGAAAAAAAATCATTTTTTCCAAACGCGTTTGTTCCATTCCAGAATGTATTTATATTTCAAGGAAACATATTTGAACGTTTACAAACCATCATTAATGTAAAATATTACTTTTTAGGAGCATCATATGTGTATAAAATAATAAAATTAATGTATACATTGGGATTCGCAAATTTAACGCTCCATATATGCGTTGTAAAAAAATCTATATTTATCTGCTTCAAGAAAATCTATATTATCATCTTTTAAATGAAAAATATCTCAGTAAGTGAAAATTGTCTTACTGTAAAAAAACTTCCTGCTACATGTAACGGAAGCAGAAGTTACTGATGCATATTAAAATTTTTTAATGTTATAACTGGAAATAAATGTATATTAAATTTCATGCACATGTACATCATTTACATTTTTGTTACGTGTATATAATCTTTTTTTCAGTTTGTGACTTAAGAGTACGTTCAATTTAATGTTATTTTTTACAGTCTGTTAAAGAATGTATTTCATCAGATTTTCCGTAGATAAGAGACTAAAAAAATGTACTGAATTTTCAACAAATAAAAGTTTATTCTCAGAATTTAAAACTTATCCGTGAAGTCCGTGTTTTGTATCTTGAATTTACAGAAGAATTTACCAAGACACTGTATTGTTTTGTTTGTGTTATACTTTGTGTTTTCTGGAATTCGTAGGGATAAACCTTCGCCATTGTGGGTATAATCTTCCTTTTTTTATCATTTTATAAACAAAGAATTAAGTATTATTTTAAGGTGATGCTAAACCCTCTTCTTACCGATAAATACGGGAAACCGCTTTTTTCATTCAATTTCTAATTGTGTTTTTAGTAGGACAATAACGTTTCATAGAGATATTTACTCAAAATTGAAAATAAAACGAGAAAAATAGTTCCTGGTATTTGTCGATGACTGATGGCTTTAGCATCACCTTAATCGCATTTAAAGATACAAATTTTCTTAGAAAAATCTGTTTAGTGTACTTAAAATTCAGTATAAACGTTGTTGTCCAACGAATACCTTTCCCTTCAACGTACGTCAGCTGCGAAATTCCTCATCGAGCACACCGGATGTATCCATCAAGCTCTACACAAAAGGAATAATTTGCCAACTACGAGCTTCAATAATATTTCAAAGCAGCGACAAAGAAAACCATTATCCACCAATTATGCATTTGGAGTCTCAAAATAATAACCAGCCTCATAAATGCATTGCAATTAAATGTTGTCCGCGACATCGTCAAAGAGTCAAAGCCGCTGCCACGCCGTCTCCCGTCCGTCTTGCTCGTCGCTGAAAAGAAAAATAAGCCCCGAAGGAGACGGAAAAGAAGAGTCCAAAGCAGGAGAACCGGCGCGAGCAAAGGAGAGAGTAAGAGAGAAAGAGCGGGGAGGGGGGGGGGGATCCAGTGAGCGGAAATATTAAATTATATACGCGATACGCGTAATCCCTCAAAGGGTCTCTCTCGTTATATGTTTCGCTGCTCGTTTCGGCGAGTCACAAAGGCGCGAGCAGCCCGTTAATGCCGTGTCCCTTTCTCTCTCTCTCTCTCTCTCTCTCTCTTCTTGCACACGGTCTTTCGCGTACACAGCAGCTCGGTGATATTCCGCGCCGATTACACCGCTACTGCGGCACAGGCAAGCCGCTGCACCTCGACAATACGGCATTGTTTTACGCGAGAGCTTGCGCGATTCATTTTAACGAAAAGCCTCTCCTACCGCAGAAACGAACTACTACCTACTACCTACTCCTACTTCTCCTCCTCCTCGAGGCTAAACGTAGTTGTAGCGAAATTTAACTGTTTAGAACTTTTTCAAATTCTTACCATGTCTGTATAATAACATTATACAAGTTCTTTAAAATTTAAGAGGGCTGTACTTTTTGATACAACAAACCTGTTCTAACGAATAATTTTTATAACTATATAACTATTAATGTTTTCTAAAGATCTTCTATACAAAATTCTCTGAGAAGACAAAAACTGATGTAATAAATACAATATAAAAAAATGTATTTGATGAATAATTGTCCTTACTTGTATGGTTTTACAAAAATATATAACTGCGATGTATTGTATAAAAAGAATATAAACGAAAAAAACAGTAGCTGGCCAACTCATTTTGAAAATACAACCATCATCAACAGTTGTTGCTTAATATTGTCGTCGTATCAATTATACGGTAACTGCGTCTTTTTAAAATTATTCGCAATATTTACGTATATGCTTTCCGCTGCAATCCAGTAGAATTTACAGTTCAAAGCGCAAATAAATGTATTCCACGCTAATCTAAAATAAAATTAACTTTCGAGCTAGTTTGCAAGGCTGCTACCCACCTCAATACCACGCGCTGCAGAGACGCGTTCTCTTGCTCGCGGCGACGTTGCGTCGCAGAACGCGATGTCGTCGAGCAAAGAAGACTATCGGCTTGACTGCGCGTGCACGCCGTTGTACGTACCCGTGTTAGTGGTATTATAGGTACGCCGGTAGATCGCGTTCGCAAATGGGCCCACGCGGAAAGGCGAAAAGGCGATTTTACTCCCGCGGTAACTGCGGCTCTCCGAGCTACAGCGGAACGAGAGTGGGAGATAGAGCGAAGAAGCGAAAGAGAAAGAGAGAGAGAGGAGAGAGACGGGCGCGTTTCATACAGAGCGCGCTCGTGGAAAAGTGATCGTTAAGTTTTACCGCGAGAGCTTGCGAGCACGTGCATAAAGCGCGCCAGCACCTTTTTTCGCTGCCGGTAGCGGGGAATGGCTGCCGCAAGCGCGCGCGCGGCGCGAACGATGCGAAGGAGAGATGGATGCATATAACCCAGAGGGAGGAGGGTGATAGACGCGCCGGATGAGGACATGAATGAACAAATATGTAGATTTTGAGGGGGTACGAAGGGGCTGCTGCGTCGAAAAAAATGCACTGTCGGCGCTGCTGGGCGCAAAATGGAAAATAAAGTTTCGTTCGATTGTTAAAGATTCTTGTGACCCGTTAAAAAAGTTGAATGGATATAGTGTTAGAGGAAAGAGCTTATTTCGTTTGGCAAATTTAATTTTACTTTTTTGGTTTCTGATAGAGAAATCTTACTTTGTGTTTTACAATTTATTAGTACTTTTCGAGCAATTTAGGCTTAAATTGTTAAAAATTGTCATTCGATTATGGGAAAAACTTCAAACACGCCTTAACTTCTTATGAATATCTGAATAATCCAGGTAGCAAACCCTATCTGGCTGATCGGATTCGATTGCCCGTAAAGTTGGCCGATGCGTGCTCGCTCTCGAGTCGGTATAGGATGCGGCGTTATACCGCCACGTATAAAATAAAATCAACTGCTAGTACTCGACTTTTAACGCAACTTTTTACATTGGTAAAATGGCATGTAAAATAATTAATGAGAGAGTACACTGAACTTTTTTAAATCTAATGAGCTTTATAACGAAACTTTCAATACTAAATGCTGTTGCTGAATATAACGTTGATCATTTTATTTGTATTTATATTAAAAAGAATATAAATGTGAATTATTGCACAAATGATTTTATGACAAGTGATTGAAATTAAAAAAGTCATTGATCATCTTATTAGTCTTAGACATACATTAGGTGTATATTGTTGCGTAAATAATTTTATGAGAAGTTGTGTCCTTTTTCCTGAAAACGGAGTTGTATCTTCATCTAACACTAACCGACATTCATAAAAATTTCAGGCAATTCTATTAAAATCATACCCAAATCGTACATAAAAATTTAGGCTATAATATAAATAAATAAATAGGGACGAGTCGTACAATATAATCACGCTTTCAGTATGAACATTTTCCAGATGTGGGCTCCCGCTGTTCGGAGGCTACGCTTAACCAGGTGAGTTTGGTGACGTACATTACGCTAGCGTAGCCACTTCATAAAGCCACAACCTAATCATATACACATTTTGTTGCTAATTTGTTACGCTTCACTCGATTTTGTTGCTCTTGCCGTTACCAAGATACAATGGATACGCTAACGTAGCCACCATTCTAACTTTAAATTATTGAATGTACCCGGAAAAGCTCAACGGCATATTTTGTTGCTAATTTGTTGCTTCACGATATTGCAGTCTTTAATACCCAGAATCAACCCCTAACAGTAAAAACAATCACCATCATATTACAGAACAACCAAACCGGAATAAACTTACATAGCGACTAAAGTACTAGTGGATATTTTGTTGCTAATATGTTGCTGATTATATATGCCACAAACACATTTTTATTTTCAACCCTTAGCGAGATACAATCGATACGCTAGCGTAATATTACGCTAGCGTAGCCACCTCTCTAACTTTTAAACTATTGAACATATCCGAAAAATCTGAACGGGATATTTTTTTGCTAATTTGTTGCTTCAAAACATGTCGTTGAGCTTTTCCGGATATATTGAATAGTTTAAAAGTTAGATAGGTGGCGTATCCACTGTATCTCGGTAATGGCAAGAGCAACAAAATCAAATCAAGCGTAACTAATTAGCAATAAAATATGTATATGATTTGGTTGTGGTCTCATGAGGTGGCTACGCTACTGTAATTACGTAATTTGGTGTATGTTGTGGTTTTATTAAACAAAATCCGCAGCCGGTATTTCAAATTTGCAGCTGCCAAAGCTATCGCGCAAATAACTGATTAATCAATTTTCAGCGAGATTAATTAATAGATAAATATATTGGCCGATTAAGTTTGAACTTCACCAATTTTTTATTTATACAGGGTAATTCAAACAAGAAATGTTTTTTAGGAAATAAATGTTTGTGGCTCTTTATTTAATGCTATAGTTAAAATTGGCTATGGATGTTCATCTGAACACCACTTTTATAAATCTTAAAATCGTCACATTTGCATTTTCATAGATAAATAATTTTGCCAATTATATTTAGTTAACTTCGGATAATTTTTGCTTTAAAAATGTTCATTCAAAGAATAAATCTATTTTTCGATAATCAATTTTCGTTGCTCATAATAAAAGTTACAGTCAAAATAGCTATAGGTGTTCATACTGTACAATATTTACCTATACTCTCCCCTTGAACAGAATTATGAAATTTATTATCAAAAATATTACTTGTTTTAAATGATTCAAATTCATGAAAGTATAATTTTAACAAACTCTACTCTACCCTTGAGCTCAATTATTACATTTATTAACAAAAATATCTTTCGTTTTAAACTATACAAATTCATAAACGCATAGTCTAAAAATAATTATACATAATAATGAACAAATTATTTTGGTAGTAAATTTTAAAAAACGAGAAATTATAATATTTTTTATCTGTGCAACAGAAAATTAAAAAACTTTATTATATAAAATATAATATCGTTTTTCATAAAAAGTACAAATAACCGCTTCCTTCATCAGGACGTCAGGCCCGAAGTATGGCATACAGAATATCGCGTCTAACCTCATTACGGACGAAAATCTCCGTGACGCCCTTTAGAAAAGAGGCTGAACGACGACGGCACGGTCGCCCGGCGGCAAAATTGCACTATATACGGAATTCCGATGTATACGATCTCTTTTCTCATCTTTTCTTATGCATCCTGTGCTGCTTTTATCTTTTGGCTCGGTTGTGGTACGTGCGTTACTCGAATTTTGCATGCACATTGTACTGCTCTGATTAAAAATTCAAAGAAGCATTTAACATGTATTGCTCGTTGAATTCATAGAATACTTTTTGCACAAACCATATTGTTACATAAAATTCGCACATAAGTACATATTATGAATTATGCAAATTCATGAGAGGAAAAAGCGTTATCTGTATATGTGTTATTTGTAATTTGCATGACGTAACTTAAGTTAGCATACGCTTTTCCAGCAAACAGATTTTGATGAAATGATAATCAATGTCCGTGCATTGTTACGAACACTTAAAAAATGAATAGCGTTTACTTTTAGATTTTATTGAAATAAAAGTTGCTACAAAGCGGCTGCTAATTCCTGCCTCGTATTTGCATGAAAAAAAACAGTTTAGTTATATAAAAAATCAAGCGATATACTGCTGAAGGGTGGTAATACTATTGTAATACATAACGAATTGTGAAAAGGTATAAAATGATAAACTCAAAACAAATTTCTTCATCGATTATCAATTACGAATTAAATTAATATTATTGCATATTCGATCATTAGAAATATGTATAATATATTAATCTCTAATAAATTGCTTTGTAGTACATCTCGATTTGCCACAAATCCTACAATACTCTTATAAGAAAATGCGCTCTATCCAGAATACCTACAAATATATATTATTACTGAATCTATGCTACTCGTATGTATGCATAATATTCAGAGTAAAAACTAAATTAGTTTGTATAGGGAGATTATATAGGGACAGCAAGGTTGTATTCTACGGGGGTAAAGTTGTACACGTTGAAAATCTCATGTAAAAATTATATTTTAAAAATATGTTTTAGGTCTTGCTAGAAGTTTCAAGCCAAACATATTTTTAAAATATAATTTTCGCAAAATTTTACAAGTCTTTCATTAAAAAATACTCGACGCGTACAACTTTACCCTGTACAACATAACTCTGCTCTCCTCTATAATGAAAAATTCTCTCTTTAGTATTTACAGTTCACAATAAAATAGTTTAAGTAATGAATATTAAATAAAGCCTTGGTATTATATATTCACATTTAATGAGCTATTATCTACACTCTAAATCTTTAAAGCATAAAAATCATCTCTATACAGAAGTTCACTTTCATTAACGAACGTCGGCACATAATTCATCCTCTGACATAGGAGTACCACACGATCCATCGAAACAAAAGTATTCGACTAAATAGATGGTGATCGAGTGGCGTCGGTGCAGCTACTACTGTATTCCAAATGATGCATTGTACCCGTGGTACTTGTGCCCTCACAGCTCGCCATTAGCTAAAATTGGAGAAGTGCATGAGGCACAGAGACAAAGCGCTTATGCTCGGGCGTAATAATCGAATGGTTTGCGTTTGATCACGATTCCTGCAATGCAGGCTTAGATCAAAGCTGCAAGATATATCTTAGCCTAATGTATTTAATGCCCGTACGGTCCTCTGTGCTTTATCTGATTATTAGCACAATAAAGGGAGAGTAAGCTACTCGAATGGAGTATTACAGTAATGTTTAAATTAGCGATTTGACCGAGTATCTTCAAACGAGTATTAAATTATCAAGGAAATATAATGTTACACATGGTCTATTTTCTAAAAATGATTATGTGTACTATTATATACTTTAACAATTGAATAGAGAATTATGTATTCTAAATTAATTAGACAATTTGTATTTGGCAAGAAGTATTAAAAACTTATATTAATTTATGTTTTCTGTGTTTCATTTTAGTTATTTTGAAAGATAAATTAAGTTTAACTATAATATATATATATAATAACATTTATATTATTGTCTGTCATCTGAAAATATAATTTAATTAAAATCAATAGTAATCGTAACAAAAGATGATTTAATGAACTTTTTCAATTTAAATAATATTGAGATATTTTTTTTTAACAAAGGCTTATAACGAAAACGTGTTTAGTAAAAACTTACTCTTTATTCAACGTACAATGTTTTGGCGTCCCCTTGAGCAAGTAGCAACCGGGCTATTATTCGTTCTAGTAATTATGCAAGAAAAACAAAATGTTTTCTCTTACATGGACTCTATATACAAGACGCGAAATAACTGTGTTTGGAAAAATTCATAAACTCACATAAACATTTTAATATCTAATTATGTTCTGTTGTTAAATTACTATATATATATTACACAAAAATATACATTGTAATCTGCCATCAGTTAAATACAAATTTTATGTTAAACTTACGTACATATACAGATAAAATGTTATCATTTGTATTGTACGAGGGTAGTTCAATAAGTCTTTAGAATAAAGTATAAAAACAATTTTTTTTGGGTAAATTTTTTTTTATTTTTCAACATAATCTCCTTGGAGCTCTATACACTTGGTCAATCGCTTTTTAAGTTTTTTTAATCCTTCAGAAAAGTGCGTTTTCGGAAGTTCCTCAAAATAAGCACTTACAGAGGCAATGACGTCTTCGTTGTCCGTAAATCTCTGTCCACCGAGCCATTTTTTCAAGTTTGGAAATAAGAAAAAGTCACTGGGGGCTAAATCTGGTGAATACGGTGGGTATTCGACCAATTCGAATTTTAGTTCTTCAATTTTAGCCATTGAAACGAAGCATGTGTGAACTCGGGCGTTGTCGTGATGAAAGAGAATTTTTTTCTCGCCAAATGTGGTCGTTTTTTTTTAATTTCTTCTTTCAGCTGCTCTAATAATGATGCATAATACTCACCAGTAATTGTTTTACCCTTTTCCAAGTAGTCAATAAGTATAATTCCACGTGCATCCCAAAAAACTGTAGCCATAACCTTACCAGCTGACTTTACGGTCTTTGCCTTCTTTGGAGCTGGTTCGCCTGTGGAAATCCACTGTTTGGATTGTTCCTTTGTCTCAGGAGTATAGTGGTGTATCCATGTTTCACCCACAGTCACAAATCGACGAAAAAATTCCTCAGGATTCGGACTTATGCGCGCCAAAAGAGCCTCAGAGGCGACCACTCTATTGCGTTTATTCTCAGCTGAGAGCAAACGCGGCACCCATCTTGCCGATAGCTTTTTCATGCCTAATTTTTCATGTAGAATTGAAACAACTGCACCTATAGATATCCTTGTGGCCTCAGCTAACTCACGCACTGTTAATCTTCTATCCTTCAACACCATATCGTGGATTTTATTGATGATTTCGGGAGTAGTTGCTTCTACGGGCCTTCCTGAACGTGGTTCGTCACTTATTGATGTACGACCACGCTTAAATTCATTTACCCAGTTATAAACCGTTGCTAAGGCAGGGGCAGATGTGCCATGAACTGAGTTCAATTCATTTTTTATCTCATATGGAGTTAAACCCTTTAAATGAAAATGTTTAATTACCGCTCTGAACTCGTTTTTTTCCATTTTTCTTAACAAGCAATTTTTTTTTTTCAATTGGTTATAAAAACACGTAAACTCAGAAGATGTGGACTGTGACTGAACCATATATCTAGTCGGGAGTGGTGCTGACTGAAAACAGATGATTTGGAGCGATTCGCGCGCCATCTGTTGGTCATTCTAAAGACTTATTGAACTACCCTCGTAGATTTTGACTTTTACAAAGTAGTATGTCGTTTATTTTTCAACTTAGTAAGTAATGATGATGGATTAAAAATATAATTTTTGTAATGTAGGAGTAGCACTATAAATTTTGACGTATTTACAAACTGACAACAAAAGAAGGTCAAACTAGAGAAAATTTAAAAACACGTTATAGTGCAACTTAAGAGGATGCCGGATACTGACATTCCAGAATTTCGTTTTATTCAATGAATAAATGAGATTTTCAATTTTTGTAAACATACGCACAATCTATTTATTGATGAGAATGTGCGTAAGGTAAGTTTACCAATGACTGGACACGTCCCAGTACCTGGAGAGCAGCTCGAATATCACGCTATATCGGATATTACAGTGCGTTTAATAAAAATCATAATCATAATTTTTTACTTTGCAGCTACATAAATTTAAATTTTTATAAAACTATGTTTGATTTGTATCCTAAAAAAATAATTTTGTAATGGAACTAATGCATGCACAGCAGTACGTCATCTTCTTAAGCAATGGCTAAGATATGCCTTTTTGATATTAGAAGTTATTTAATATTATACTATCATTTTCGACGCTCAAAATTTTTCTGAGCTTATTTAATCGCATGCTAAATCGAAATAAAATGCTAATATATGCCAAAATATCGTTTTTCTTGCAAAAAAACAAGTGTCTAGTTTCTAGTACACAGAAAAGCTAGAGTGCCGAGTACCTGGACACATATATGAATTTCAATATTATAGACATATTTTGATACAAAACACGTCTTTCTCTGCGTAATTAAGTTCTCAAAAGGGATTACGATTAGTTCTACTATTTACTTTGTCAATATTTTGATTCAATTATTAATAATGTTAGTGTTTATATTTCATGTCTTGAATTTGACATTTTTAAGTTATGGCGTACATATTAGCCGACACATCATAGGTTAGGTGAGTAGAATATTTTTCAAGTGATAATCAGCCTTAAATTTTTCAACTAAGTACTCATACATTCGAAAAATATAACAGTAGTACTGTTAATGTTCATTCAAACTTGATTTTCTCAAGAAATATATATTATTTTAATAGAAATAAGCAAAAATAAACGTGTCCATATACTAGGACAGCGATGTCCAGTTATTAGGACAAATGTTCTTTACTCGTCCAGCTACTAGTGCACTAGTCAACGATACATGTTTATTAATTTTTCTTGTAATAAAGTGTAAATTAGAAGTTTATGAGGTTAATTTGATATACAATAATATTGTCTCTGTAGAATACAAAATCTTCTAGTATAGTGCTAAATTTAGCGTTATATATTAACGCATATATTGCGTTTGCCTTTAAGTGACCAGTTACTGGTACTTTTACCTTACATTCGTAAAATTTTATTAAAGTAAAAATTGACTGCGTAAAACGAAAAATCGATTATGTCGGTAACTGGGTATAAGGTATACACCGTTATTTCATACGACTCTGACCTACTCTTAAGAGCTTTGAATATGGACTTCAAAAGTTTCTGTTCGGGACGTAATCAAACTAAGAATTTTGTTAAAATAATTTGTAGGTATACAGTCCGTGTAGAAATGTCCCCACGCCGTCCCCAGTTATAGGCTGGATTCTGATCAGATTTCCGTTTGTAGGGATTCTGACCAAATTTTCCTATTTAAACCCCATATTGACCGAAAATTTTTAAAACTTAGGATTTCCCTGTACGAATCATATGATGCATTCCAAAGTATGAGCATTTTGATTTCTAGGTTAGGATTACTTTGTAAAGTACGAGTTTCGATACCTGAATCCAATTTGGATTCCTAATAACTTTCAAAAGTTGGGAAAAATTGAAGATACCCCTATCAAAATCTAATTATAGTATCTGAAGTGTCGGCAAAACAGATATCTATACCATATAAAATATCTTTTATAGTTCTATTAATACTTATATAGTAAATGTAGTAATTATTTTAACTGTATCATAATAATAGCGATCGGTAGCAAAATGTTTTTATTATTATTATTACATTAAACAAAGTTTATATATATATATATATATATATATATATATATATATATATATATATATATATATATACACTTACAGAATTATCATTTACATAATTATGTTCTTTTAATATAATTATACATAGGAGCTTACTACACAACTTCATTTATTTATTATAAATTATTGATAAAAAATAAAAAGTGTTACTACAAATTTTACTCCCATTTACTATAAATCAATAACAAATGTATGATGGAGCCTACGTCACAAATGATAAAAATGAATATAGCTTGATCATGTCATTGGCTTAGTTTGATTAAGCAGAATGACGCAAATTGAATGACTATACGCTGTCTCGTTAACAAGAGCGCGTGAGAATTGAATTTTGACTATCAAGCGAAAATCTGCAAAATCACGTAAAATCAGGAAGGTGGTATGAGCTATACGTGCAGGCAGGCTTGATCGATTCCGTGTGCGCGCGCTCGCGCGTCCGCTATAACGCGAAACAGCAAAACATGATGTGTATACGCGAGAAAGACAGCATATATACAGGCCTCTATATTTCCTCTCTCTCTCTCTTCCTGCCTGAGCAGGGAGCGCGCGAGCCTTTTGCAATTTTATGCAGTATTTCACCCGGCCGTCCGGCATCAGCGGCGGCGGCGGCGGCGGCCTTTCCGTGCACCGCGCGCTACCTTGGCGCAGGGCTCTCGGGACGGAAATCGAAATTGACATTGAAAAATTGAGGGAAAGAGAGAGGAGAGAGCCCCGTGCAGCCCCGTAATCTCGTTTGTTTGCCAGCGGCGAATTCCCGGCGCATCTCGGCGTCCCATTTATATACCGGGCTTTTCCGTGCCGCGTTCCGACGGACACCGACACGTGAAATGACACGGGAAAATTGAACGAAAATTCCACGGTGAAGGGCAAAAAAAGCGAGCCGGACGTGGCGAGCCAGGCTTTGAAGTGGCGGGCATCAACCGCATACAGAGAGAACAACAGCGACGCGACCCGCGCGTTAATGAGAAAAACACGGCGGCAGGCGCTGTGCTTTTTTCTGCGCGCGTATCGTATTTTTTGTCGGCGGAATATATGTTGATTTATTGATTCTTTTACGGATATGCGATATTGAGCGTTTGCTTTTATAATTTGGCTCGGATTTTGTTTCGCTTGAATGCTGTATTACGCGTTTTATAACTGAAAGGAAAATATGGTATGATGAATTTTTCGTAAAATAAAATTAATCAAATGCACAATCCGGAATATAATCCATTTTTTCATCGTTATTCGTGAGTTTTTTTGTGATAGTACAAAGAGCGTTCTTCTTAAAACGTAATAGAAATTTGTTTTAAAGCCCTAGGAGACCAAATAATTTTGGCACCAAATGAAAAATCAAATACTATCACCTTTTTTATAATTATATAGTATCAAAAAAATAATACTTCAACTAGCATCATTTCTATTTTTATCGGGCTCCTTGCTATAAAAGGTGGGATATCCATACCCAACTATCTTCTTCTGCAAGTTTTGTTTTTGGATTATCTATCGCCTTTTTGTTGAACGTTATATATATGAAACAAGTAATGCAAATTCAAAGAAAGTAATTTGTTGGTTTGGTTTTTGTTTGTTCGATATTAACTATGGAGTAAAATGAAAGCAACCCTTCTAAAAATTTTCAGAGGTAGCATTTGCATAAATACGTAGACTCAATTCTTTGCTCAGCTCATGTGGTTACTAAGTTTGCAAGATATTTCACGTTACGAATTTTTTAAAGTTTTTTTTTAACGTTATACAATTATTCTAGAACCTTTGAAGCAATTACGTTGGAATTCATCGAGGCGTTTCTTTTTGATTCAGAGAATATTATTTAAATTTTTTGGAAAATATTCTTTGTTTTGCGGGTATATATTTTATAGTTAGAGAAGGGTATTGTTTAAATTTAAACAATTAATTGCTTAAAATTGAAGCAATTCAGTTTGAATTTGGCAGACTGTTATATTAACTTGTATAGTATCGTAAATAAAATATTATTTAAGGTATATAGTAAAATGTATAGCATAACAATGGTATATTCTTATTTTTGAGAAAATACGTGTATATATATATATATATATATATATATATATGAGGTTCAAATGAAAAAGACATGAATGGTTGTATATTTATATAATCTAGATAAGTGTTTACTTATACTTCAGTCGATAAAATATACGTGTAACATAATGTGCCATCGGCTGCTATTGTTATCTTTTATAAAATTATTGATTATGAGAAAAATTTTCGGAAACAGTTTTCCACCATATTTCCTTATGAAATATTACTTTTATCGTGATCTTAATATTCAAGGAGTGTTTATTGAAGATTTATAGTCATCGGAATAATTAGAACTTAAAATATTCAACCTTTACTTTCTAAAAAAGAAAATAGGATTAAAAATTGGTTTCTAATTTATCAATTAATTACTTATAAACTAAACTGGGCAATAAATATTTTTAGTTGTAACAAAAGTATGACAATTGTAGAATGCAGTTTCTTACGAACTAGAGGATAAATTGAAATATAATAAGAATAAGATACCCCTTCGAAACTATTAATTTTATAATTCTAACACTAAAAGCATAAATCTCCATAGTGACTATTAAATTTATCGGGCCGATTTGTCATCGCGAGCTTTCATTATTTTCCCCGCGTAATCGTTTACCGAGCCATTTATTCTACCGAGCGGGAAATCGACAATTTGAACAAATCGAAGATTACAAATAAACGGAAAATCAAGAGAGAAAGAGAGAAAAAGGGCGAGAGCAAGATAGAAAATGGACGCGCGCGCGCGCGCGGCAAGCGAAATAATGGAAAAAGCGAGGCGAGCGCGACGCGACGGGCGGCGCGCGATACCCGCGGCGCGCTACTGCACCGTATAATACTATATGAACGACGTGCACACACACACATATGTATATATATATATATACGAGGTCTACATATGTATGTAGCAGCCCGTGGCGGTGCTCGGCGTGCGCCGTGCGGTGTATATTATATATACAAGGGCGAGCGGGAGCGTCGGCGGTGTCGGGTCCGCCGACGATTACGTCGGGGGATCAGCGCGGCTTGTTTCATAAGCTCGCGAGATAACCGTATTTCTTTCGGAAACAAGCCACGGCCAATGAAAAATATAAAGCTGGTTCTCCCGGGCGCGAGTTTGCCGCTCGCTGCGAAACAGAGATAGAAAGGGAGAGAGAGAGAGAGAGAGAGAGAGAAGAGAGAGAGAGAGAGAGAGAGAGAGAGAGAGAGAGAGAGAGAGAGAGAGAGAGAGAGAGAGAGAGAGAGAGAGAGAGAGAGAGAGAGAGAGAGAGAGAGAGAGAGAGAGAGAGAGAGAGAGAGAGAGAGAGAGAGAGAGAGAGAGAGAGAGAGATACCTTCAGGGAGAGAGTCGCGGCATTATATTCCACAAGGCTACGTGCGATATGAATGAGAGACGAGAAAAGAATTGCCGCGTCGAGCGCCGCTCGCGCCCCCCGCTATATACTGATTTCCTTCCACTCACTCCCGCTGTCTGTCTCTCTGCCTTGTTTGTTTTATCATATACGCTCGATGCTTCGCTCTTTTTGAGATATGAGAGTTATAATAATTTACGCGGCAATGAATGATAATACAGGGCGTTTTAATTAAAAGTTAATAATTGTCGGGAGCCTCGGGATATACCGGGAAATATTTCCGTATAATTCGTTTATGCGTGCGCTCATTTGGTTAGACATTGTTTTTGTATTTCCGAGTATATGGTAAATGTTGCTAATTATTTAATTGCGTCGGTGCGTATTAATTAAGCTTTACATTATAATTGCAAATATTGGAAATGATTTCACGTGTTATATGTTTTCACTTGTTTGTTTTGAAATGTTGATTTTGATTTTATAAATATCTGCTGCTGTTTCAAAAGAGGAAATTGAATTACTTCGAAAATTCAAAAGTGAAATAATGTCACATAATGTTCATTACATCAAATTTCTAGCATTCACTAATGAATATAATTTTGTGCATAATAGTACATTATGTAACAAGGGAATAAAGTCGAAGATTATTCCGAAGGTCAGCAATCATCCGATGAAACAATCGACTTTATTCCCGTGTTGCATATAGAACTTTATTCCCGACTTAACTGTCACCACCTTTGCTAACTCGAAAAGTGGGAAAAAAAGTTTACTTTTTTTCCGTGTGAATAAAATGGAAAATTCATCACGCAGAAATTCCGATTCTTGTATCAATAGTGAAATTAAAATTAAAAGTGAACATCGTCTCTATATAACTCTGTTATCCGTTAATTTTAGTTTATTTATTTTATTCTGCTGGTCTATTATTATAAATAATATTAGCCTAATTTGTTATTTGGACATCGTTGACAGTTTTTACAACAGGAAAAATGCACAATTTATCATTTCATGCCTGATGCAGAAATGTAAAAGTATAGTTGAGTTTCAGAGACAAAGATTGAAACGTAAAAATACCACTTTGTACAGATTCATTTATATTGCATTTATATCACAAGTTTAATCCTCAGTTATCCCACGTATTTAAGACTGTCGTCACAGTACCCCACGGGGGTCTAAAGAAATCCTTCATCTTTTCGACCTGTAACTTACAAGGAGAGTGTCAGATCTCCGGGTCATGGTTTTTGATAAAACTTTGGAAATCATTTTCTGGTACCTCAAAATGAAACCCAGCACCCTTAGATATATTTAATACGTCCTAGAACCCGATACACAGCTAAAACGCTAGCATTATCCATATGCCCAATGTTAAGAATCTTGTGTATGTAGATATACTAATAAGGTTAAGGAAATATGCTTTATCTACTATACAGAGGCATATTCGAAAAATCTAAGAGTACTGGGCATCATTATAAGAATTTTTCAATCAGTTGCTCTTTTCAAAATAGTTATAACAACATATTTTACAATCCAATATTGCATCCTCATAGAGGAAGCTTTGTGAAGGTAAAAAAAAGTTATGCTAAAAACATGGTAGAAACATGTTTTGAGACATTAGGAGTAAAAATACACTATTTTTAGAAAAAGTGTGCATGGATGTGTGTGTGTGTGTGAGAGAGAGAGAGATAGAGAGAGCGTGTGTGCGTGTGTGTGGACGGATGTGTATGAAGATTACTCTGAACATTCACGGTCAAAATTAATGTTTCAAGGCTCAATAATTTTGTTTTTTTTAAAGGAAGGGGGCTGTAAGACAATTTCCATTGTTTTTTGATGTTTTTCGAATGTGTTAAATTAAAATAAGTTATTTGTTATTATTTCAGTAGTTAGCCTGTAAAATGAAAATAATGTAGCAAAAAATTTCAGTAATCAATACTGTCTAACAAAACGTAAAGAGCTACTAAACTGTGAGCACCTCTTAATAATAATCACTAAAGGTACATGTTGAATACAGCGTACCCATCTAATTTATCAATTTTTAATGCCAAAAGAAAAGGATTTATAGTACATAGCTTACTCTATTTCAAAATTTACGTCTATTTCACCTAAAAAGATGCATTTATGCATTTGTGCAGTAATTTTTTACTAGACACCCCGTACCTAAATATCTTCAATAATATATAATTAATAATACTATTAATGTTAATAATACACGATTTTAAAATATAGTTTTGTAAGAAAATAATAATCCCCTTTTTTAATAAAATGTTCATCAACATTACGCACCTCGCCCTCTAAACTTGTAAATTGTCTTAAAATTCAAGGCAGAATTAGTGTACAAGCCCGGTGGTACACAAGAACGTTAACAGTCCTCCGCAACTATGCCTGAATAATCGAAGTCCGCGTTACACCGCACGTCGTAATAACACGGATAAGCCCAGCTTTCCAAGTCCCCTCTCTCTCTCTCTCAGTCTCTCATTCTCTCTGCGTTTCTCGGCCACTGCTGCAACAGCGAGCCTGCACGAGGCGCTGCGGGCCTGACATTGAAAAGTCGCGTTACCGCGGCGGCGACCGTCCCGCGCGCTTAACGAGATTATCGCCCGCTAGTTTCGCGTAAATTTACTTACACAATTACACGCAGCGTAATACCAGCTGCGCTCTATATACTCGCGCGCCACCGCGGACGAGGAGCATATCGGTATATGTACAATCCAACCGCGTCTTTGCTTTTGCTCTCGCGCGCATGCGACGAGCACGTGCTTTAATTCCGCGCCCAACCTCTCTCTCTCTCCCTCTCTCCCTCTCTCTCGTTCTTTCTCTTGCAGCTAGCTGCAAAGCCCCTTTAACAAGCTTGAGTAAGAGGCACTTGCTCGGGCACTGTTCCATACCCTCGAGGGGAGCAGCGCCCGAGAAAAGCCGAGAGGTTAAAATTACGAGACTAAAAAAGAGGCAGCCCGCTCCTTCGAGCGTGAACGACGAAAGACGAAAGACGAAAGACAAAAGACGAAAGACGAGTATATAGAGCTGCATTTACAGAGTGCCTGTGTGCCCTCGTATAACACTATTGCAGCGCCGCGGCAATACAGCACGCAAAGAGAGAAGGAGAGGACTTAAGACGCGTGCTAGACGAACGTAATCGCATTGCCAAGTTGAGCTGTGCTGCTTGAATCTGGCGCCTTTAACTTGCGCCCCGGCGCGAATGAGGCGTAAAGCTGCTGCTGCTGCTGCTGGGAGAAAGAGAAAGAGGAAGGCTGGAACAAGTTGCGAGCTTTGCATAAGCCTGTCCGCTTTACACACCTCTTCTGCCCAAGTCACAAGTGAAGTGAGAAGTCTATCGTTGCTGTTTAAATGACTTTTTCTTTTAATGTCTCATAATGTAGACCACCTTTTAAACCCTACTTTATACGCATGTACACTGCAAACAAATTTCTTATGGAATTACAAGGCGTGTTGTCAAAATTTCATTCGGGTAAATGAATTAGGAAAACTTTTTCAAAAAGCGGGTCGAGTTCGACAAATTAAGTGAAAAAATCAAGACCTTCAGTAGTATAATTTTAAAAATTCACTCATTTCATGTTTCTCACTTTATACAAAAGAAAATTGGTATTAAAAAGCTAAATACTTTATCGATTTTTCATGTTCGTATCAGTTTTAATTTTTCCCTATTAACGTTTTACCTGTCACCGCATGGGTATTTGTAGGGAATCGTCCTTTTCATCAATACGACTACTATATATCTATAGATTTACCGCTTATTTCAATGCTGTTGAATCACAATAAGAAATATATCCTGTCCTGGAAATTTTACCCTATTGTTGTAAAAATACTGTTCTGAGAGTTGAGAAAAATCACCTACTCTGAATATAGTCGTTTTACAGCCAATCATAAAACTATTATTTATTTATTTTTTCCATTTACTATATATATTAGTTGACTATAGCTATAGCGATCGTAGGCCGTTAATTATATAGTTGATATCATAAACTATACCAATGAATACATGTTAAGATCATTTCTCACTAGTAATTATAATTTTTGTCACTGTCCAGGTACTGGTGCCGATTTTCATTATGTGCAAGTACTGGGTACTTTACCTTATAGGTTCCCACATTAAGCTCGCTAAGAAGTAACATTTTTATTAAATAATTTGGAGAGAAACTATAATAGTTACAATTATTTCAGAAAGCGAATATGTGATGCAGAACGCTATAAGGAATATATTATCACTAAGAAAAATGATATGGGAAACATTATAAAATATATGGCACACATTATTCATAGTAAAAGCTAATATTCGTTTGATAATTTTGACTATATATACGGTAATATTTATAAAAGTACAGCAACATAGTATGCCCCCAATGAAGAATCAGAATTAGTTTTCATTGCTATACAATTTCTCTCAGTATATGATATATATGTATAAGGAATTATGAAAGACTCGTCCCATTTCTATTAATAACAACTATTATAATACCAACTCAATGAGTCCTAATAAAAAAGACGTATTTCGCGAGCTCCAATTACAAAAGACCTATCATTTTTATGTTATTTTTGTCACTCTTTAATACTGAAAATCGTTATAACATTGGTTAAAATCTTAAGTTTAATATCATAAATATAATAATCGTATATCAATTAGTATAAATAAATAAAAGTTATATTATAAACTGTCTTGTAATAGTTTTATGACCTAAAAAATAGGTGTAACAAATAACCTCAAAAAAGATATGTCTTTGCTTACCGTATCTCGCGAGATACGTCTTTATTATTAGGACCCCTCGAACTATATAAATATAGCTCTAATATTGTAAATATATTTATATGATATTATACTTTATTCACAATTTTATTTATAAAGTTCTCTTTATAGATATTTGCATGATGATTATTACAATTATTGTAGCTTTCTTTTCAGAGTAATAATTAACACTTCTGATGCGCAGTATAATTTGCATATTTTCAGATATTTTTATTTGATATGCCTTGCAGACACTCGCAGAAATATGTACGTTAAATTATAATTGTAGCTTTCTTTGCTATAGGGTAAACAATGAACCCACTTAAGTTACTACCTAAATTTGCAGTAAGCAGCTACCTGTTTTTAGCTCGATGAATGTCGCGTATATATAATCTTTCCACTTTTAGATAAACGTTTCATAATGCAATCACTTTTAGATAAACGACCCATGTATAACAATTTCTCGAGTACTACTGCACTGATTCTCATGAGATTCGTTACGTTTAACTCGGTATCGTTCAACTAGAATTAAGAAACCAAAAAAGTTAAGTTAGTTTGACAGTTATATATATAGTTATCTTGAAGTCGGTTTTATTTAATAAGAAATGTTTCCAGTAAACGAGCATGCTCGGTTATATATACGCAACACGTTTCAACTTCCAAATACCCCCGTTCAATAAGAAATCGGAGGCAATTTAAGTTTTGAAAGCGGTTCTAGTCTATCAAGTACCTCTAGAGAATCAGGCGGCGCTCGTCGCGCAGCGGCTCTGTATACATCCGAAGCCATTCGCTCCTATCCGCTGCGCGATACGCGTATAAGGCTTCGCCCTCTATACACAGTCGGTCGCGCGCGTGAACTTCAACTTGGCACTGGTTCTGCGCGACCAGCGGACAGACCGGGCCACGGCCAGGAATGCGCGTGTACTTTTACCTCGCGATGAGGCTGCGACGGCCGCGCGGGCCGCTTAGCCGGTTTTAGCCTTTCGCGAGCGCGAGGACACGCGCGTTATCGCGCTGTGTACCTGTATATATATATACATATAATTGCTACTGCGCGTCTGCCTCGGCCGGCCGACGACGCGCCGAGGCTAGGCTTGCAGACGGGCTTTAGCCGGCCCTGTATATATATGGATAATCCGTTTTTGATTATTTGCCGATGTTGGCGGCGCGGGCTTTTTCGACCGACGCGCGGATTATCGACGCTCGATGCCAGATTACGAGGATTTGCGGGGATCGCGAAGGTCGCCTCGGCAAGGTTTTAGCGGGTAGAAAGTCCCGGAAAATTGGGGATTTAACGAGGGAGAGCCTGCAGGGGTTGCGAGGAACGGGGAGATTGGAGCTTGAATTATGTAAACATTTTCAAGTCGCGCGCGGACGCTGGCGCGACCGCCAAGGATAAACGAGATTAGTCTAATAACGATATATCGCCTGTACATTGAAAGGAGAACCTGATTACTTGGCTCGATGCATTGGCTCAGCCACATCTATGCGTATGAATCGAAATTCCCATTCAAAATCAATATACTACATTAAGTTTCATTGCGCAGTTTTGATTACTCGGGTTATTTTTTTTGTTTTTCAGAATCTAACGGATTGTTTAAAGTATCATTAATGATGTGAAACTGCATGAATATTTATTATAATGTATTCATCACTTAAGAATTAAACTTAATTAAACTTCTGATTATGATTTAAGAATTTCCGCATATAAATGTTATCGCTTTAACAGATATTTATTTGCTTTTTCCTGATATTTTTTATTCATTATAATCATTAATAGATACGTAATTCTAATGAAAACATACTTATATAGAGAGAGAAGAGAATGTTCTGGCATTTTCGGAATTTTAAATTCAACCTTGAAAACGCGTCATAAACATTTTACTCTATCACGTTAGTATAAAGTTGCATCATGTTTGTAATAGCATTAAAATACATAATATGATTCACTCTCCTTTACAAGTTTATTATACGAATAAGAATTACATATCTACATTTCATGAGTTCTTGACGCAATACTAAAATAGCTTTATAAAAATAAATAATTACTAGAGAAATAATAAATATAAATTTATTAGTTTGAAATTGGATAATGTTCTAAGTACCTTCATCATTCTTTGTTACTTTTAGATAGTGTATTAAGTGAAATAATAATATATGACTTATTTGAAACGATTTTAATTTTCGGATACTATAATTTTCTGAACAGTTTATAATATTTAAATTAGTTACTGCAATTATTATGTTTACGAAGTAGTGAACAAAATAACCTCAGGTAAATTTAATAATCCTTATCTGATTTATTACTTACATATACATTGATATATCAACGTTAATTTTATAATATAAGAGGTATATGCATAAGAACAGTGTGTACGTAGGTAAGTCTGAAACATATTCTGCTTTAAAAGCAGTTAGCTACATACAAAATATATCTTTCCCGCGTACTTGACAAAGCGGCACTTCTTTACGCTCAGTTTCCTCGTTAACACAAAGTACATCGACCTATGTAAATGTGATGCGGGTATGACACTGATTACACATGTATCTATGTAAAACGACTTTTTTTTTCCTAAACCCGCAAGTTAATGGATTCTTCCGCTGTAAATATATTCAAATGACATTCAAACTATTTATTTCATAAGTAGGCAATAGTAATATACTTATCTGTTAAATTAGGCAATTAGAATACTCGATGACGTTCGTGTTTTTAAACGCTTCTTTCGCTATGTGTTCTCAGGCAGTGGACGATGCGCTTGGTGCGCGACTCCGGCCTGTTCTCGAAGGACGCGGTCTTCGAGGGCTCGAACGGGCCCATCGACTTCGACGCCAGCCACTCGTACAGCGGCACGATACTCGGTGAGTAATATAATACGTTCTCTATTTTTCCCGCTTCGTCGAAATTAGCATTCAAAATGATTAACAGCAATGCGCTGCACTCGTTAACATGTTTAAAGCTTTCTTTTGATCGCACAGAGTTTCATAATGCAATCACTTTTTATGCGAATTCGTTCGCGAGGAAAGATACGTAAAGTAGTTCGTTACACTGGGGCAATTTAATTCTCAACGGTGCGACTACTCAACAGTAAGTTAAAGAGCTGAGCTATCAAGAAATTCTGCTGAGTACAGTAGAAGACAGGAGTTATTTTTATTCATTACCCTGATGGAAATCAGAGGCTGGAAAAATAGAGCTTAATGTAGTGGCTTGAATACTTTTTTAAAATGTTGAAGAGAATAATATAGTTTTAAAGTGCAAAGTAATTTTTTTTAAGTAGTAGTTAATGACGTTGGTACACTGAGAAAACCATAACGTACAATATTACGATATCGATGTCGTAAAATTTTCCTAATAAATTATTTTCTCAAGTTAATGTAATTTAGCATTAAGTATTGAAATATGACTTTTCACAAATTTTTAATTTTACAATTTTAATATCGTAAATTTTACGATATATATCGTAAGCTCTACGATATATATCGTGGCAGTTATGATAGTTTTCTCAGTGTATATAATGTAGAACCGTATTATTACATTTTATTAATCTCGATTTATGCTATTACGATTGAAATATTTATCGATTTTTGCATTATAAATTAAATGATAATTTATTAAAATTGCTTTGAAATACAAATTTTGAAACGCAAATCTTGACTTTAGTTAATTGATTTACATTAATAAAAAATCCATCCCTTAATTTATAATCAGGCGCGCACACACAGCTTGCACTGTGTACATACTTTATTGACATTGAGTAAACAATCATGTAGCGGCTAAGCGGAATTTCGCGAAAATCTCTTGGCTAAAATGAATAATTAATCGAATAGGAGTTTAATGCAGGGGTCATCCGCGCAAGAGGAATCAATAAAGAAGGCCAGGAGCAGAGCGCGTTGCATTTAGCCTTACGTGTAGCCTTATTTCAATCACAAAGTGCGCTTATCAAACTTGTAAATTTACGTCCCGCTTTCAACTAGTTAGTCGATATATCTCATAAAAATTAATGCCCCACTCCAGTAGAGTGCTGCCGCCGGCCAAGTGTAGAGGGAGTCGACGAGCGCTCCCGGTATATGTATATATGCACCCTTGTTCCTCGCTTTTTTCTCCCCCTCGCTCTCGCGAAAACATCGCTGAAATTTCCATTTAACCTTAGAGAGCTCGTGCGCAAGGAGAATGAGAGGGAAAGAGAGAGCGAGGTTGATGTCGCGCCGAAGCGGCCTAGACACACGCGAGGACAGCGCAGCCTAAGAAACGAGAACGACTCCGGGCGGCTCTTAGACTCTGGTCGCCGGCTCGTATTTACATAATCAGTACACGGGCCGCGTAGCAGCAGCCGCGGCGGAAGCACGGGATAAAGAGGGAAGCTGAAACGAATGCTGCTGAAAGAGAGAGAAAGAGAGGGAAAAAGAGAGGACGCCGAGCTGCGCGTTCGCAGTCGCGACGATTGTACTGCACGCGCGTTGGTGCCTACTGTCTCTCGTTAAACGCGCTCCAGTTGTCGCGGCCGCTGCATTTGCCTCCGACCCCCGCGAGTTCTCTCCTGTTCTGGGCCTCTGATTACAGCTGAATACGCTTCCGAGAGCGGGATTTTTGGTACAGTTGCACGCAGGCCGGGGGCATTGGTAAACTGAGAGAAACGGTATACACGGTCGAAAACAAGTTCGAAATATTTTTTTTTCTTTTTCTTTGTTACAATTTCCGTTTGTTTATTTTAAAATACGTATTTGTTTGTAAAATTAGCAAACTTCAAATGTGTTAAATTGAATTTGTGTGTTATCTTACCACTTACATGTTTTTTTTTTACTATGTACAAAAACGGACCTATGGACCCTTTGTACAATACAACATAGTTATGCGAGGTATAATAGTAATGAATTATTAAATATAAACATAACTATACAACTGTTATTCCATAATCTTCTAGTTCTAGCAAAAGTTCTGTTAAAGACAGTGTTTGAAGAGTAGGTTGTTTCAGTAATAATTCGGTGTCTTCTAAAATTATAGTTTAGTTATCTAGCGCAATTGTTTAAATGGTTGCAGTTTGTCAATTCATGAGCGATGTTATAAGCAAGAGTGCAATCATTCAGATCATGTAAAGATTTAATTGTTTGAAGATTAACTCTCTCTCTGCTATCTCTCCATAGTAGTGACTATATTGATGTAGTGGTTGATGTAGTTTATATGCAACGTATCTTAAAAATGTATTTTGCATTTTTTCCATAGTTTTAATATCGCCAAACAAATACGGTGTCCATACATGGGAACGATAGACAATGTTAAGTAATACTAGACATTTATGAAGGTATATTATTGAATTTATATTCCTAAATTTAGATATGTTTCGAATTAGGAATCCTAGGCTACGAAATAAATGCTTTTGAGACTGCGTCATTTATGTGCTGTTCAAAAGTTCACTTTTGACGTGTCCAAAGTTTGTAAGATTTGGTTGTTTAAAAAGTAATCGAATCTATAATGCACGTTAGATGTTGTTAAACGAATAATATTATACTTAGCAATACTAATGTCCAGACCATTGGCCAAAGACCATTCCAAGAGCGATGACAGGTCTCTTTATAATTTGGAGGCAACGTCTGAAGATTCTATTATTTTAAAGATTTTCACATCATTCTTGTTGGTAAGATAAAAATGTTACCAGAAATGGAAACTGCCTATGATGCAATAATTCCATAGTTTATCAAGTAATACTGAGTGGTTAACCGTATCGAAGGCCTCGGAGAAGTTTGTGTAAATGGAGTCAACTTGTAAGGAATTCCATGCTGCTGCTCTGTAATAAAAGAGGAAAGTTTGTCTTTTATTTTGTTAGCTATAATTGGAAATGTGCAGGAATAAAATGTAAAACCATTAGGTCCGTTAGATAGAGAAAAAAAATAATGAACACGTATTTTTTCCTTTTTTAATTAATTGAAAATTAAAGCAGATACAGGAGGTTAAAGCGCGCGTGAATACGCCCGTGACATCACTCGCATTGGAGTATATCTATATACATCGAAAATCCGTAAACTTTAAACGACTGTAACTTTTATGGAAAAAGAGAAAATGATTCTCTACCTGACGGACCAAATAGATTCTTTCATGCAAAGATCCAATTGCATCTAATAATTTGCTAATTTATTTAAACGGTTGTCAAAATCTTCGTCGTTTAAATGCATAGATGTGGATAGAGAATTATAGTTAGTAACATTGTTAACGTACGACCAGAATAATTTTATGTTTTTTGTGACTGAGTTTTCTATTTTGTACAAATATCTGCTATAACAAAGTTTCGACTCGCGGATACAGTAAACAAGTAATCCTCTTATACATATTAGTACCATGTGATACTGAACCTGTTAAAAGATTCTGTGACCTCTCTTTGATAAAGCATTTTGCTAAAGAAGCGATTTTCAACAAACAAAGTATGTTAATATTTTAATCGTGTATATATGTACTAAATTTTACAAATAGTTTTTAAATTTTTACCAGAAAGTAATTTGGTCTCATACAGATAGAACCAGGAATTTACTATAATTAATTACTATACTTTTCTGCTGAATGGGATATCGAGGTTCAAGCGCTAGTAAAACGCAGCACAATTTTTTTAATCATCATATTTCTTACAATTTTCAAATTTTATTTGTTTTCTAATAATAAACATTAAAAAACGCGAAATGAAAGCTTTTTTATACCTCAAAGTGTCCTACTTATACGATTTGATATAAAATTTCTCATTTTGATAGTATATATTTATTTGTATAATAACAATAGAATGCCCTTGTAGAAACGACCTCTGGGCCTGGTGCTCGAATTTTATTGGTCAGCAATACTCGTTTACATTTTATGACTAAAATTCTCAGTTAATGCTCATTGTGCGATTAAATTGCTTTTTGTAGTATATCGACCGTTGACTTGACATTATCAACAGGATTTTCCTTTGAATGTTTTATTTTATTCAAAATAAAGAGGAAGTTAACTTTTATGCAAAATAAGCCTATTATTGACTTACGTATGTTACGGCCAAACAACGTACTTATACTCATTTCTATACTATTTTGTTTAAAAACTTTTCAGAATGTTTATATTTTACACTACTGAATATTAAGATTATCTCGTAGTTACAGAGTAGAAATTCAAGTGTATTAAATAATCACTTATTAAAACTTTGAGTTTCTATCATATGTTTCATAAATATTGCCGTTAAATTTGTAAGGCATTAATATAGTTTCGTACTATACATTGTTACGTACTTTGCAACGTCAAGGTTAATATAATAAAATATGAGCAATTGAATGTTAGATCGATGGTGTTAAAACCAATTACTTAAATTTATGCAAGAAATAAGCGCCTATGTTTGGATAATTAGATTAGTATCGCGAGGTGTGAAAACAATTTAAGACATATCTTTAGACGGATAAGGCATTTTACGTTAATTTAATGATATTACGTTACGCAAAATATTAAGTAAAGTATTTCACTACGGCTTATATAATTCGTGGAAAAAATAGATGTCTTACTAATAATGAATTTTTGAAATATTTTTAATAATTCAATATTTTGTGATTCACTTTATTGAAACAAAATTGTAGACAATTTCCTAGCAATTTCTAACCTTTTACTTTTTTTCATTTACATGGGTTGTATTAAATAAGTAGAAACAGTTAAACTCATTCAGACTGCTGTTACTACTGATAGACAATGTAATTAATAATTGATGAGTAATAAATATTATAAGCTTACTTTCAATTGCTTTCTAAGAATCCTCTAAAGAGTAAATTTTGTCTGAAAACTAGATAGGTACATAAAAGTTCTTAACTTGGAAAAACTTATAAAGTAAAAATAACTTTAATGATTTCTGGCAAGAATACGAAATACAAACTAAAAACGGTAAAATGCAGAATTGCAGAATTATTCTTTTATACTAATTCACAACTCTACAAATGTACACATTTTGCGATCCTTTAATACTCCAAAAACTCCCGACAACAAAACTAAAAAAAAGTAAATCGTAATTCCCAAGCAATCCCGTACCATCATCCTCGGTGCATTCGCTGAAAATAATCCCCGCCGACGCGAAATTGGCGTGAAATTCGGGCCCTTAACTAGTTTAATGCCCCGTGATTGATTTCGGATCGCGAGCACGTTAACCGAACAAGAGGGAAAAAGCCGGCAGCAAAATGTGTAGCCTCGCTTACGTGAGCGACGGCGCGGCTATGGCGGCGCTGCCGCACATGCATAGTTCGCTGCGAAAGTCGAGATTGCAGCAACAGCATCTCTCTCTCTCTCTCTCTCTCTCTCTCTCCCTGTCGGCTGATGGAAAACGGGGCTGCGGCATATATATATAAGCGTGTATATAGTTGGCGCGCTCGCTTAGCTCGGTTCGCTTCATTAGTCCGGAGTTATAGGGCTGCGTTGTAATGTGGAGACTCCCGGAATCCATCATCTCTCTCCTTAGATCCTGCTGCTACTGCTGCCGCTGCCTCCCTCGAGCATTGCCCTCGCATGACACGTGCTTCGTTACGCGAATTCGCTTCCGCTGCCGCTGCTTGTTCCACGAACTTTGGCCCACGGGGTCATCAATTTCTTTGGCCGAGCTTTTTTCCTCGGTGTTTTCTCGGGGAGAAAGTATGTTGGGAGAGGAAATTTCCTTTTTCGCGAGGATTCTGTGTATTAGTGACGAGCGAGTCGGTCGGTGCCTTGTGTTTCGGTGGTAGCTGTGAGAAAGGAGAGTAGGCAGGATGAATAATATATTTCGAGTGGTTAATGAATGCTCGGTTGGGATAGCGAAAAGTTTTTTTTTCACTGGAGATGAGATACTTGTTTTTTGCAGGCGATGTGTCTAACTTTTCTCTTAGCATGATGAGGAAGAATGGCTTTGCTGTAATAAGAATAGATGTGTAATTATATTATATGATGCTTTGTTAAATTGCTCTGGAGAATAATAATTCTGAAGAAATTGTATAGATTAATAATAATTATTTACTATAAATCTTTGATAAATCTATATGAAAATATATTGCATATAATATTTTCTGGATTTATGTATAAATAAGTTTTAGATAAAAAATGAATGTAGCATGCATTTATCCTTAAAAAAGAACGAACATAGTAAAACTTTATGCGAAAATGTTAAATTTAATTAAATTAAAACAAAAGTTTAAGATTCATTTAAAAATTTTTACAATTACTTGCAAATGATACAACTAAAAGTATATAGAAATTCCATACAGAAAAGAAATGATAAATTTTTACTTCGGTTTAGTCGACGGGTAACTAACCGACTTTTTCAGTCCCTTAATTTAATGGGCTCTCAAACTTCGCTCTTAGATCATTAATTTCTTTAAAAACTTATTTCAAAGAGCGAAAACTTTTGGGATTCGAATGTAATCTAGTGTTTTTAGCTTTTAGAAGAAAATAAAAAACTTTATTGTAAAGTATACTCGAAACTGTTATTGATGTATGTACTTTAAGGCTTTTTCAAACTTTACGAAAACAGAAAGAATTGAGAAATGTTTGTTTAAAGTTATTACAAATTGTATTAATAATTAGATATTTCTGTTATGGTATTACTAAAAATCGTTCCTTTAAAGAAAAGTGTATTTATGAGTGTGGTTTGAAAAATCAGTATATATAATTAATTTATAATATCCTTGAATTGTCTATTATTAGCTCTTCTACTTTTGTATGTTATCTATTATTTAGTTACAAAAACACACAAAAATTTTGTATTGTCACAAACACTGAATACTCCACATAATAGACTACAATACATTTTATGCGGGCTTATTCTAGTTTACATCTCTTTATTTACACCGAATACATTTCACAAATGAAACTGGTGAATACCTATACATGTATTTCGCACACATGAAATAAATGTTTGATTATTATAGCTACTTTTCAAAGTGGAATTGAGTAATGTGAAATTATTTCCTTTTACATCAGTTTGATATATGCTATGTACAAAGGATGCATTCGAACATTATTTGTCATTTATGTGATCATGATACCGCACTCATAGTACATTTGAAAGACTTTTTAATTAATATATCTATAGATATGAAACGATATTAAAATAATTTAAAATGCGAATAATCTATAAGTCAATAAACAATTAAAAATCTTTAAAACAATAAATAAAATAAAATAAGATGAATGTACTTAATATGATCCATAGGTATACCCAATATGAAACCTCCTCATATCTCATCTAGTACACAATCCAGTTAATAGGAGATTAATGTATGATACTAGAAATAGTTTGATGCGTTACTTATGTCGCGAAAGCGAAAATGGATAAACCGGAAGTAGAATTTGGCTCGCAAACTTTGAAGTGAATTCGTCATTGCATGGTTGAGTGGAAAAGCCTCGTATTTCGGAAATCGTGCGAACAAAATCTCATGTTGGCATGCATCAAAAGTAACACTGAATCGACGCTCGTTTACTTATATAAAATATACACTATTGAATAGTCCGGGCCTTTTTTGTATTTAATATTTAAAAGTAAACAAGCGCCGAAATAACACTTCTTTAGCCGTGCGCCGAGATAGAATGTTGTTCGCACAGTATCCAAAATAAAAGTCTCTTCCACCTAACCATCAATATGCTTTGATATAGTACAAAGAAGTTGTATTAACTTGACTGTCCTCGTTATTACTATGCATCATGAGAGAAGGTTTGTTCAAAGTAGTTTGATCCCAATATCTATAATATGGCCCACTTATATTTTTTAATCTGTAAACTTGACCTAAACGCATATTTTTACTAAGCCTTTTATTATATAGCTTTTATGCAGTCTACTACTTTAACCGTGGTAAATATTCAAACTCTAGATAAGCTGATTGGGTAAACTCACTTTACAATTATTCAAGATTATAACGAAATAAAACCGTTTGAAAGCTTGAGAAAATTATATAAAACTGCATATTTTTTCTCACCATGCATCGTATGCAACAACAATGCGTATCTATTCATAAACACTTTTTAACCGCGCGAAGGCAATTCATTTTCTATGCGGGTATCCGATAACTGCGAGCGTATTCTCTCAGTATCCGCGCACGATTATTCTTCCTTTTTTCAGTGCGTATACGAGGAAACAGCCGCTAGTCGGCCGCCAGGTAACAACGCCGAGTAAGAAACGAGCGTTAAATATTCCAGGCGCGCGCACGAGCAAGACTTTTCCGCCCGCGGCCTTTTTTTCTCTCTCTCTCTCTCTATCTCTCTCCTCTGGCTGTCGGTCTTTCTTACGCGCGCGGACGTGAAAAGGAGAGCGCGTAGCGCGAAAAGGAAAAGAGAGATATATGGACTTGCGTAGTCACCTGGAAACGCGATTTTCATCTAGACTCGAGCCGTCATAAAAGAAATTAAATTAATTTATTATATTGGACAAACGAAGGAAAATTCAATTCTCTCATCCTCTTTTTGCCCCAGTGCCCTGCTCCGGTCGCGCCAAATCCTCTTTTACGGCAACTGTCAGTTTTCGCGTTTTATACATCGTGGCCACTCTCTTTCTTTCTATTTCTCCCTCTCTCTCTCTTTCTCCCGGTACGTCGCGGAAAAGAAAAGTCATCGCGTGCTGCCGCAGTTAAAAATGAAATACGCCCCGCGCGTCGTAGCCTTTTGATATTATTACATTTATAAGCGTACCCCGCGCCGGCCGCGCTTAGTCTTTCTCTTTCTCTTGGCTCTTCCATTGTCGGAAGTCAATTAAAAACGAGCGCTCTCGCACATTTATAAACCTTTATAAGCGAGCTGCCCGCGACCTTTCCTCCGCAATAAATCCTCTGTGTTCCTTTTCTATATACGTCGTTGAAATTAAAGGACACGGAGCGTCCTCGTTGCAGAGAAGTGCGCGTTCGCGCTCGAGTATCGAGAGGGGGGAAAATGAGCCGGGGAGTTAAAGTGCAGAGAGAGAGAGAGAGAGAGAGAGAGAGAGAGAGAGAAGTGCTTCATCCCTTGCAGAGATCCTCGGCTTTTGTATAATGTATATCTGTATACGCCTGCGCTGGCTGACTTATAAAAGAAATACCTGGAATGCGGAAGCAGGAAGAGAAGATGGGGGTGGGGGGGGGGGAGAGAACGACGAAGACTTTTAATAATGCGATTAACGCTCAGGGCGATTATCGGGGCCAAGCGATTCCGAGCTCTTTCCAGGGATAATATAAATAAAAATACGGGCGATAGAGAGAAAAAGCAAGAGCTGAGCGAACTTGAATAATTGAGTAATCGAGATGTTGGGTTTTTTGCGATTTTATTTATTTTTGTTATTGCCTGACTGAAGGATCGGATAATTAACGTTTAATTGAACTGAAAATAAAGTGTACCCAAGTAAATTGAGAAACGTGGAGCGGTATTCTCAACTATAATTGCGTATCAGCACTTTCTGCCAGTCTGCCCCTTTTAAAAAAAGTTAATCTCGTGAAATGTTAGAATCTACCGCTATAAGCTGTTCTGAATTAAAATTATGGCTAGAAAGTGCAGAGAACTGAATAATGCAAAGCTGTTCGGCTTATCATCTACATATTGCACTGTTAGCTAACCGGCGTAATTTTGTAGCTTAATTGCTTTGTTTAAGACTTATTTATAAATTTTATTCAAACATAAATTTGCGGTTGCTAGAACTACCTAATTTTGAAATATAAGCAGATTTAAATTTCTTTCTAATTTGAATAATTTGATTTAAGCTTAATAACGAAAAACGAAGTAGCGTAATTTGATTGAAGTAACCTATATAAATTACACTACATAGGAAAGAGGCGTCCAATTTAGGACGTTATTGGTTCCGATATTGCCACGCATGAGCAGCCACGAGCTTAGATATTATTTGAGCTTCATTTTAAAAGAAGCCTATTAGGGTAAGAGTTACTGTTGTTCTGCATCGGTTACTACAACCCTTTTTAATTATATTTAAAAAGTTGTAAAATCATATAGTAAATCGATGCAAAAGTAATTAGTATTGAAAAGTTCTATATTATTGAATAAATATATGATTTTATTATTTGTTACGTAAAAGTATTTAGAGGCACAGTAACTGACTTTTTTTCTTACAAAATTTTAGTGTTGCAGTTATTTACCACATCAAACTAAACGTCTTTTTATATATTCAATTACATTATTACTCAGTATTAACACTTATCCAAAGAAAATTGTTAAGTAAAATTCAATAAGTAAACAAAGATACAAGAAGTAAGCACAATTTTTCTTAAGTAACCCAAAGTGTGCGACTTTCATATAGCTCACAATACAAAAACTAGACAGAGAATCTTCATGCAGTCGAAAAGCGTTTCATTAAAAAATGAATCGCCTTGAAAGCAAGATTTACGTTTCCCGGATTAATCTCAGTTCACACCTTCATCCTCGTCTCCTTCTCCACACTCCATCACCGAATTTCGGCAAGCTTCCAAGCTTCCCGCGCGCGAGCGCGACAATGCAATTCCCGGAGAGTGCGAAACAGAAAAATAAAGCGCCGAGACCGACAAAAAAAAGGGGCAAGAAAAAAGAGCCAATAGAGAGAGACTATTCGGTGCGCGAGAGGACGAAAAAAGCGTATAGGGAGACAACGGAAAGGAAGAAGAAACAAGAAGAGTGGAGAGAGAGAGAGAGAGCGAGTAAGAATTCGCGTGCGCGCGGGGTCAGACAGGACATAGCAGTCGCATTCCGTTAGACATCCACAAATAACTCCGTTTCTTTCGCGCCTCTTCGTCTCGCCTCTTGGCCCGTTCGTTTTCGCGGCCTCGCGCGATTGCGGCTATCGCGCGTCTACGGTCCCGCCGTCTGACCGATGCCCGACTGTTTCCACTTCGCGCCGACCGCAGGTACTGCATGCGCCCCCCGTTGCGCGGAGAAAGCGGCCGCGCATATACACGTAAGGTAGGAGAACGAGCACGGTGCGCCCCAGAGGGAGAGAGAGAGAGAGAGAGAGAGAGAGAGAGAGAGAGAGAGATCGATGACACGACGCGAATTGCCAAACATACTTCATCGAATTTAATCTCGTTGATTTACGTGACCCGAAAGCGACTGTGCCGCGCACCTCCGCTGCAGGGCGCAGTAAGGAAATACGGGAGAACAAGGGAATGCGTCGGGGGCGGAGCGGCGCGCGACCCCGCTGGCGTGTCTGCCTACTGGAATATTTGAGGAAGCGAGAGAGGGAGGAGGGAGAGCGAAGGGAGACGAGAGTCTGCCAAATATTTTCGCGTTCAGGGCAAATAGTATTTCGACGCCGGAGTGCGAGACGAGGGAATTCGTCACGCGCGTGTGCGCGGCGGCGGGAGGCCTTTTGTTTTCTTGGCCCGCGAATCTTTGTTGTTTCTGCAGTGTATTCAAGAGTTTATTTTCTTTTCTATTCCTTTATTAACTATGTTTAACTTATTCAACTTAATTGTATTTTTTTAAGTTTAAGTTTGTTCGTTTGTAAATTGAATTACATATAAATAACAATGATTAGTTGTACCATTTGTTAATAGTCACGTTAATTGTAATTATGAATTATTCTTTTACGTGAATATTTATTTTATCATTTTGAAGTAAAGAAGATTCGTCTTTGCAGTTTCAAATTGAATAAAACTGGCATGATGACCTTTTCTGAAACTTCTTTGAGAGACTTTATTTGAAGTGAAAATTTTCTGCTAAAGCAATTAGCATCGGTTCTTTTACGTGTGCCGAGTGTTTCTACTCAAAGCAGAAATATACGGCAGAAGAGTTGTTTAAATTGCACACTAATGTGCACTTTTTAAGACATTTTATTTCATTTCTAGCTCAAAAGTAGTAACACTATTAACGATACAGAGTTGCAACTATTATTAGGTACGAGTAGCTATAAGTATATAGCAAAGACGATTCTTCATTTTAAAAACTTTTTCTTACAATAAAATGCAATAATTAATGATTTCAATATTCAATTTTAAAAAATTCATGCAATAAAGATACAGAAATATATATTTAATATTACTAAATTCGTATTTATTTATTTTATGCAATAATGTATGCTATCTACATACGGAAATTAGATTAAAGACAATATATCATGCAACTAGTCCATCGTTACACCCATGTTTTTCTTAATAACTTATTTACCTAAATAAATATTATTATTCTGAATAATAGTAGTTTTGAGAAAATTATTTTTCTCAAGTATATATTTTTGACCGTATCTTTAGTATCGACAACTAAGCTCCTATTAATATTCAATAAAAAGCGGTAGCACGTCGAATTAATTCGACTTATTTCGCTCGGCGTACCGTTCAATCCAGTCCCTTTAAATTCTTTAGCGTACTGTAAAGGATGAATATTAAAAAAGCTCCGCGCAACCGACCGAAAAGAAGGTAAAAAGCATAGCAGCGATAGCCACGACGGCAGCGGGGGCGGCGGCGGCAAAGGGGAAGCTAAAAAGAAGCAAGAGTCGCACTCAGGCTCGAAATGTTTGTATATATATATATATATATATATATATATATATAAAGAGGCAAAAAGAAAGGACGAAATTGCAGAATTCGCCGCGGGACGAGGAGAAAGAGGAGGAGGGAGAGCCAATAATCAATCGTTAACCTATACAGGCACCGCAAGTTTGCCGAGGCTCCTGCGTCCCGAGGGTTGCGGCGACGGTGGCTGGGAAAAAAAATGCGCCGTCGTTAAAAGCCGCAATCTTGCGCTACAGCGAGCGAGAGATCGTCGCCTGGAGAATTAGCGGAGGCGAAATATCGATCGCTGTATAGGTACTTGGCCATTGTCCTAGGCTCGCGCGGCGCGAAGGAAGAGCTACGCGGAGCGCAAAGCCGCGAATAAATCGTCCGCCATATACTGTATCTCCACTTCAGAGAGAGAGAGAGAGTAGCGAGCTTTTAACGCGCGGCTACCTGTCTTACGATATAATTACCCTTTCTCAATTATGCCAGCTCCCCGACCTACCGAATTCTGCGCGCGTTATATTAATGCGCTCTTGTCCGCCTGTGCATTCGCGGGCTTTAATCCTGTTCTATGTTCGTTTGGACCCAGGAGAGATGCGTGAGAGAGATAGAGACACAGAGGGAGACGGCTGTAGAGAGCGAGCTGGCTGTTACTGCACTGCCACAGACGCAGCCTTTAACGTCTTTTCGCCTGCGCGAGCTTTGTTATGCGAGTGCGTTGGGAGTTCACGTCTATTCGCGTCTACCAGATACCAGCAAATGATGAATTGTATTCTTATGAAAATGTGGATGGCTGTTCTGATCCGTTACACTTGCGGCATTTCCTATGTTTTATTCAATGTGTCAGTACATAATATACTGACAAATTCAATGATTTCTCATTATTCTTACTAGCACCAACGTGCTTCCCCCAGAATTTGAAACTTAAGAATGCCACTATACAGCTTTATAACACTTGGAAAACCTTTTTTTAAGCAATCAAAAAAATGTAATTAATGTTCATTTGCTGATGCAGTTATCCTATCTATTACTGAAAAGAACTAGAAATTGTACTGTAATATCGGATCAAATAAACGTTACTACTAAAAAATTTGGTATCCCGTGTTAAAAAAAAGTCTGGGACAAGTCTGGCTCAAAAAGTCTTGCAAATGTCTGGCTACAGAGACTATGTGCCAGACTTATGGAAAAAATTTTAAAGCTAAAGCATTCGCGTTCCGTTTAGTCTGCAGTAACCTAAATATTTGTCTCTTTTTTACAAATATTTGAATTTTATTTAAGGTTAAATTGTGCCATTTTTAATTGATCATCAGAAAAAAATTATATAAAAAGCTTGTAAAGATTCTATAATAAAAATAATAATAATAAAGTATATTTATGAAGGGTGCTTAAAGAAATAGAAACAAATTATATCAACAAAATCGTGGTCAGAGGCAATTCTACTTATACAATAGAATTTTCTTTAATTTTTAATCAATTTTAATATTTCGGGGATTAATTTCTTCTTTAATGTTTGTTGTATAATAAATTGTTGTTTCTACCAACAGTAATTACTTAACATTGTAAAATAAAATAGTAAGATTTATTGGAAATTTTCTTGGTATTTTATTTATTAAATTATTTTTTAATATTTGAACAAATAAAATCTAAGAAAATAAGTGACCTATAAATAACCTATAATGCAAGAATAAATGAAACATTTTTCAAACGGTAATTATATCTGGTCTTCTCTACTTCTAACACTTTTCCGCACAGTAGCTGCGAGGTCTTTTCTGAAATACTTTGTGTTACAAGAACCTTAGGATTGCGTACCCACATACATATAACAGTGACAGATTGTTCATTTAAGAACAGCTGCTCCGAAATGAGAAATGAGAAATGCTTTATTTATTTTTATTATAAAAATGAAGTTCGAGTTCAAGTCTTAATTAAAGTTTCATTTTAATTATGAAAGTCAATTATATAAGAACAACAGAGCTTGTATTAAAAATACTAACGGTATTTATTTTTAATTACATATATTGTAAGTCCTAATGTTTGCACATTTGTATGCCCGTTACTCAATGCAGTTGTAAATAATTAAAAACGTTTCCTAATTATTACGTTTTAGCTTATAAGAATTGCTACAGAGCTTTAATTAAAATCGCTACATATTTTTAATTATTATAATCCTACCGTTTTACGCATGCGTATGTCTGCCATTCGTTCGAGAGTTTTATATTATTATATCCGGATTGAAAAGTATTAAAGAAAGCATTCCCATTGCCGAAAGCTTTTTACGCGAATCAACGTGCACGTTAGCGTCCTAAAAAGTTGAGTGGATGCGAGAATTCATGATGCAACTCTGCGTTCATCGTTAGTAGAAGATAATTAGAAACTTTCAGGCCGAATGCTCGACATTTGTCATTGAATCCGCGTTAAACCGTATTAAAGTCAAAGCCGAGTTAACGAATCACGAGAAGAACTTTCCAACAACCAAAATAAATGTCCCATAGTATCGTCAAAGTAGTCTATCCTGCGACTTGTGCATAATATATTTCATTATGTGGTTATAAAAGTCAGCATTGAAAGTAGGCAGGGTAGATATAGGGGCCTGGCTGTCGCAGGCACAAGGGCAGCAGAAGCGTCGGTAGTTTGCAATTTTCGCAGTAATTGCGTAAGGTGATACGCGAAATTGACCTATCCGGGCTAGGATGTACAGAAAGATGGGAGACTGGAAGAATAATGACTCGGTTTCGCAGACAGCTAACTGCGTTGAGCGTAACCTCCAAAGTGCCTATTTTCTTACTCGGAGGGAAGTTTAGTGCCGTGTCCCAAACCGACTCTAAGAATGATTACAATGCTCTGCCATTGTTTCTAATTTACTAAACAGCTTAGGACTTAGTGAGAAACTTTTTGCTATTTGCTGCTACTGCTGCTGCTGCTGCTGCTGCTGCTGCTGCTTCTACGCAATCTCCGTCGCTTGCACATCTCGGGGAGCTTAAATCAAGCCTTTGCTAGTCGAAAAATAACATCGTAAAGTATAACGACGCCGTAAAATACACCATTGATATTAAAATATGTCAAGGGCACTAAAACATGTTATATATGCATTTTTATGCGCACTAGCGAAGAAAATGATTTATGTTGAAAGGACCTTAGTTCTTTCTTATTATAATAGAATTTAATTGTTATACGTTTTTTAAAGGTCTAGGTTTAACAACCCTTAAATGGAATACGAGGTCGAATTGACCATAAATCATTTTTAACTTCACGTCTAAGTCTCACGTAGTATATAATTTGTTGTCAAACAAAATTAATAATTAGGTTATAACTAAGTTAGTATATTATAAGATAATAACTACTTTGTATGGAATCAGATCAGAGGTGCGTTATAGATTTTAATTAATACATTCAGTATACCACATGACAATCATGCTAACCTGCATGTGTCACTTTCCTGTGAAATGTAATATGCTAATTAAAAAAAATGTTAATACTTAATTGCTCTATAAAAGAATGATTGTGAGATCACGCAGAAATGCGCGTGCATCTCTTGAATTGCGCACACATCCTGCCAGCTGCGCGCGCATGCCTAGGTTTGCGCGCGTAACACTAAAGCATTAGTAAGGGGGGATGAGAGATAGAATTACTTGAGTTATCGTTATAGTAAAACTCTACTTTTTGACATTTTTTGCTTCTTTATTTTTAAAGAAACTGATTATTTTATTACTCTAATTACTCTAATTTTACTTTAAGATATGCAACAATACACTTATATATGTAAATAATTGGGGCCTGCGGTGGCTCAGTCGGTAGAGTGTCGGATTCCCACGCCGGTGACCCGGGTTCGAATCCTAGTCTCTGCCGATTGATACAAGCACCACTGTAAAAATTACATGTGCTTTGTTTACAAACACACCGCAGACCCCCGTCGTCGATTAGCACCACATGGGAGCACAAACATGGCGACGTTAAAAAAAAAAAATAAAAAAAATATGTAAATAATATTTAGTGAAAATCTAATTGAATTATAGCATATAATTTTCGAGTTATAGAACTATAAAAAGTATCTTAATAAAACAGTAAAACAAATAAACAAACGCAAACCTTTTAAAAAAAATGTGTTATTTCGAATAAAGAATCAGAGAAAATCAAATAATTGAGTAATCATGTTTTGTCATTAAAAATCATAGGATTTGTAATTGAAATTATTTGTAACTTTCGTAGATTTGGGGTAATATGCTATTGATGATATAATAATCTGGCAGTAAGAATATAACACACTTCGTATATATATATATATATATATATATATATATATATATATATATATATATATATATATATATATATATATATATATATATATATATATATATATATGATTTTAAATAGGTAAACAAATTCTACAAATTAAATTTTTAATTAAGTTTTAAATTTTCAGGCTTTTTTCGCCTCATTTAGTAATTAAAGGCATCTGAATTTTTCGGTAGTGACCCTTTCATTTACGTATCCGATTATCCTCATATTGTCATAAAACCATCGTCTAATTATTTGTATGTAAGCATATGATTTAATACTTTAGTTAAAACTTTATTATATCGTTATTAATCATCGCTTTCATATTATAAATAATGCATATACATGATTCCACGTACTAAAATGATATTAATACCCACTTCATGCAATTGCTATTGACATTGCTGATGTTTTAAAGAGTGGCACGCAAGCGCACCTGAGGTGCCTCGTGTTTTAAATTTGCTATTAAAATACGAATAATATTATTTAATATCATAGTAACTATGATGATATTAAATATAATTATTCAATGTATTTATTCATATCAATATATTTAACTGAGTGAGCATTATTTGCAATTAGATAATATGTAAATAAATTGTCTTTCATACACCATAAATGTATTGTCCTTATTTACAATATTGTTAGCGTGCATTCGAAATTGTAAATACTATGCAAGTACAAATTGTTGATTAAATATCATTTTACAATCCGATCACAATATAATATACCGTGAAATACCATACAAGTAAATTTAAAAATTAATGTAATCAAGTATAATATATATCTTTGTATACATTTTCAATATTTTAAAATAATAAGCTTTATAAACCTGAACTTCTTCATACTAAAATACAAAAAAAGAAACAACGTTAATTTATTTCTACCGCAGGAATCATTAATGCTCGGTTAAGGCTCAATTTCCCCCAGTCCCAAAAAAGTCCATCCCCATCAGCAACATAGAGACATCCTCAAAGCAACAGAGCCCCAAAAGTCTAGCCTACACCACACCAGATCCACCCCAAGACACATAACACAAAGGAACACACAATACACACACATCGGTATCCTCGCAATTTATCAGTGGCGGCGCGTCGCGTGACGTCTACCCACTACTACTACGTCGTCCGCGACGGCAGCGGCGGCGCATCGTCGAAAGCGCGCGCGCGGCCATTGATCTCCCCTCGTACATACCTCCGTGGCCCCCGCGCGCGGTCTGCGGTAAAATTCGAGCTTCTCGGACGCGGACGCGCGTCTTATGTATCCTTCTCCCTTCCGATGCCTTTGGCCCGTGGCCAACTCATTTCGGCATTCATATAACCGCGGCGAGCGCGCGCGCGGAGCTTCGAGGCTTCGACGTCGCGCGCGCGTGTGTGCGTTGCACTGCTGCTGGTCTCCGGGCTTCGTCCGATATCCTTCCGCAGCGAGGACGAATATGAGCGCGCACAGCTGTATAAACGGGGACTGGTTAATCTTGGGAAAGCGTTTCGACGCGACCTTTTGCTTATATTATGCTCGCAGCGACGGCGTCGTATGTCGATTGATCGATCGAGTCTGCGGCCTGAAGGGGGGGATTCGAATTCACTCGGCAATGTTAAATATTGTAATTTTTGGGTTACATTTGAAGAAAAACGCGTATATTTTTCCGACTGTTCGATTATGTCTGCCGAGTCTCCGATATTTCTCAAAGAAATAAACTCACTGATTTTTTGTACTATAAAGATATGTATTGTTTAGTGGGATAATAATATTTAGTGATCCCTCCTTAATATTTCACTCATGTAAATATTGTACTTGTTCGTTAGGTACATAGTTTCCAATATAGTTTTAATTGAATTAGAGCAAAAATTAAACTTTAGTTTATTGTAAAAGCTAAAATAGTGTTTAACCGATATGATAAAATAAGTTATTGAACAATTCAAGTCTGATTCAACAAAGCATATCTTTCACATAAGGTCTGACAGAACTTTTCAAAATATAAATCAAAAGAAAACTACGTGCACTCGAAATATATTTTTGTTTTGCTCAAAAATAAATATTATATTTATCTGTATATCTATATATTCTGTTCATAGTTATTTTATATCAGATCTAGTATACGAAGATTTTATACTCAAATATGTATCTAATCATGTCGTTGTATTTATGTTTCAGGTGAGTTACAGAACCAATCGTTTCGCTCAATCTCCTAATTGTGTAAGTTACAATATAATACCCCGTATAAGTATAATATTGAGTACACAATTTACCACAAAATATTCTTAGAATTCAAGTAAAAGTTAAATCTGGAAAATCGGGGCACCCACATTTTGAGCTCTTAAAACGGCACTGCATAACTTGAGTGCTACATTAAAGTCAGCTTTTTGGTATTGATGAGCATCGCGCGGTCGAGCTGCTCGTTTTCTAGCCCGAGTAATTAGCCCCAAACTCGCTGCTGAGGAACGGGGGAAAAAGACGTCCGACCATTCTAGTCCCGGTCTATTTTCCAGCACACGTGTTTGCGGTATGTTGCCCGTTCCGTTGTGGACAGTGTGACTGAAAGGCTTCGCCGAAACCACCGCGGAGTTTCGCTTTGACGCAAAACAAAAGTTCATCATCGTATAAACTTCAAATGTAAAACACTTCGGCGCTCTGTTAACTATCGAACATTATACTCATTGAGCTGAATTAGTTTCGCAAACTCGACAGTGGTGGAGCGATGCTTGGAAACGACTGCCTCCTCTTCGCAGCTGTATACGTTCTTTTAATAAGGCTAATGAACTTAACAGGTTTATTTTCTCATCAAAAGTTAGTAACTCAGTTTTCAGTGAAATTGATTCATCGCATTACTGGAGAGATGAAAAAGTGCGAAAACAAAACTTAGGTACTGCCATATTCATCGAATTATTTAGCAGTGTACTCATAATATTTTTCATACTCACAGTCTTTTGAATTAATATTGTAAATATATATACTTATACATAAATTAAATGCTATTAATCGCATTACATGAATTTTTCAAGAGCCTGAGATTACAAAAGGTAGTCCATCATTGAAGAACCTTTTTAAATAGTCCGTATCAACGATTAAATAGACCATTGAAATATCAAGTGCAGCATCGGAAATTAAACGATAAAATATTTAACAGAGAACAAAGGGTTGCAGGTTTAAGCGCGATTGTGAGTGTGTGTATGTGTGTGTGTGAGAGAGAGAGAGAGGCGGCTTTGGGGAAAACGTATATATTCGATCGATCGAAATTGCAATTATAAAAGGCATTGTGCGGCGTACCGACATAGCGGAGCGGGTATAGAGGAAACGCCGCGTCGCGTCGTCTCTACATGTGATATGCTTTTCGAGAGGCCGCGCCGCACTCGCGAAAGCCTTTCATTCGGAAAATTCCATTTACCGTATCTGCGCGCAGAGCCTCTTTCGCCCGCGAGCTCTCGAGGAAAATGCATAAAATGCGGTAATCTCATGTGCCTCCTCGACTCTCGGCTGCTGCTACTGCTGCTGCACGTGCAGTCGTTGCCTTCTCCTCGGCGTGTGCGCTGCAGTACACTGCGGTGCATGGCAACCTCGTATTTCATGACTCGCTCTCGTCATGCCTTCTTTCCTATGTAATTGCCTTTGCCGCCCCGCGCCCGCCCGACTTTCTTCGCCGCTGCAGCCCTGCCTGGATTTCTACACCGACTCTTGCCGACGGTTGAGACTTTCATTTTTCAGATATTCCAGGATGAGCTTCCGTGTTTTAATTTCATTTGCAAAACGCTGCTTTTTTTAAGCCTGCGTTAACCGCAGCGAGCTAAGAGTAATTTTAATTTTGTAAGAATCATCTTGAGTTTGAAAACTGGTGAAGGAGGATATGTGAAAACTGCAAACTTTTCCCCAGGAAATGTAAAGTCTTCGCGATATATTTGTATTATCCATTGGAATTAAATTTTAAATTAAACTTTATAGTTTTACTTATGGAAATCAAAGGAAAATAAAAAAGAAAATTTGGATTTAAATTAGAATTATGCAGCTATATTTTATACAATACATGAGCAGTGTCTAGTACTTATATTGCGATTTAATCCAGATTTTTATATTTAAATTTTTTTTAATTTTGTCTGGACAACTGCAAGATAAAATCTACAAAATGCAAGTTTACAAGATATATACTTATTCTTTGTAGAACAAAATCTCCCATATCTACACATTTCTTATTTAAATTATCTTTTAAATTTCAGTACTAATTCATTTTCGGGGTTTTTTGAATTACCATTGACGGTACACATAGTACGACAAATATAATATAAATATATTCTGTTGTATTGTAATTTACTATTTGCAGCCATACCGAAGTTAATTTAAATTGAAACTTGAATGCCATTGTTATATACATTGGCAAAATTTCCGTTCAAATTGTTATCAATAATAGAATATATCTAATATGAATAATGAATACCGCAGCAGATTTCTGTTTCATGAATTTATTTGGTTTTATACGTCATAATTCTGTTAAAACATTAATGAAAATGTAATATTTGCATTCAAGTATTTTAATATTAACATCGTTCCCGATTGAATTTCCAGAAAATCGTGTATTTGATATTTTGTTCGCAAATCGACCGCGCACATAAATTCAAGCCTTAATACGAAAAAATCGCAGCCTTCGCAGTTTTACAACTCATAAACGTTTTAAAATGCAGCTCTGAAAGTTATAGTCCCCTTAGAGAAAAAAGGGGAGCTCGGGCAATAATTTTCCAAAGATACACACGCCCGCGCGCACATACGCGGGCACAATTTATCTCGGCGTCGCGTAAACTCAGCGCAATGTCAAAATTTATTACAAATAGCCTCTCGACATGCTCTCGCGAATCTGCTCTCTCCTCGCATTTATTATTGCACTTATCGCGCGCACATATTTTCAAAGTGTTCGCCGGCCTCGCCACAAACACACGTATATACACGCATATACACGCGAAGCAGCAGCAGCAGCAGCAGCAGAAGAAGAAGACGAAGAAGAAGAAGAAGCGAGGTATTTTCGCGTATCAGCGAGGAAACTGCGGGCGCTCTATAAGGAGGGACGATTCCATTTCACGATATGCAGATTTGTCGAATGCCTCGGGGATGCCGACCTCCCCCTACTCCTCCTCCTTCTGCTTCTTTCCCTCGCTCTCTTTCTGCGAACGCTAGCTTTGTGCGCGTCGTCGCGACCTTCCTACTCCACCTCCTCTTTTAGCTTCTCTCTCTCTCTCTCTCTCTCTCTCCCTCTCGTCTTTTGGAACTCGCGAGCTTATATAGCCGAAGTCTCTCCTTGCCTCGTCGTCTCCTTACCTTTGCGCCCGCGTCTCTTCTTCTTCTTCTTCCTCCTTTTTTTCGCCGCGGCGCGTCCCAAAAGATTTAGGCGGCTCTTATGTCGATGTACAACGGAAAATGGGAAATGCGATAGAAAGAGAGAGAGAGAGAGAGCTGGGTGAACGAGCTGCGCGCGCGCTCTCCTCTTTCATCCTTACGGACGACGAGTCTTTTCAACGAGGATTTCTTTGAAATATCTTACATATTCCAACATCGGTGGATCGTATTTTCTAATTTCCGCTCGTTCGTATGTAGATCGACCTGCACGTGTCGTGCATTTTTTTCACAAATTTCTTTAACGTTATTCCTTTATTCACTTTATTCTTAGAAAACTTTTATTATCAATTCTGCTTTCTCAAAGAGAAAGCATTATTTCATTGACATTCTTTATTGACATTTTTCAGTTCGAATAAGCTTGGCATCGTTTTTTAATACACTATACTAGCTAGTTTTGATGCACTATGCGCATCATTTTTCTTCTTCCTACGTTTTATCATTGTACATTAAAAGTGGGGGCATTGTTAAACCGCGCACTGATAAAATATGGGTACTGATCGCAAGTGAGACGGGCACTGTTGGGAAAAATCTTTGGCGATTTCACCTGATTGGAGAAAGCGGTAAGGTTAGGTCGGGTGCTACCGCGTGATTGGCGGAGGCAGGCGGAGCTACAAGGTTGAGTCAATAAACAGTGTCCCGTCCGCTCGGTTCCGTTGTTTATCAATGCCCCCACTTTTACTGTATTGTTATCTAAACAACTGATCATATTTTAAAATCATTTAAAACACTAAAATTTGTTATGGTTATAATTAATATTGAACCGTAAGATTAGAAATATGAATATTATAATGCACACTATTTAATTCTATTTAAGTTTTCACTTCAATAAGTTAATTTGAGCAAGACTTTCAAAATCTATCTATAAGAAATTTGCTACTATATTATATTGTTTATTGATATATTTAAAATATGTCTTTAATAACAGTCATAAGTGGCCACAGTGAACATATTTGTTAGCTAGTCACGTAAATAATTTGTTTATTCAATAGATGCTGTATGGTATTATTTGCTAATCGACTTTCAAACAATTTTGATTTTTCACAACAAAATAAAGACGTTTTACTTGTGATAAAAATAAAATGCATGCATTCATGTGAAAATTGCGCCATTCTTAAATGCCCAGGTGACTAGAGTTATTCGATAACAACGTAGAAACTTGATATTGGCTACCTAGGCTAAGGTTGCGCACTATAATAATGACCAGTGATCGCATTCTCATTACAAGCAGCGTTATTGGAGCGGCTACTGCTACTCCGCATCGTTATAAGGAAATATACGTATACTTCCAACTATTATCGTTGTCATTGGCGACAAGATTAAATTTACGTGCAATATAAATTTAATAACTTTGTTCTCAGATAGCTACCGAAAGGTCAATGAATTCAAAATGAGTTTGAATTATGAAGTAGTTATACTAATAATCGATATTCGCTACGATTTTAATCGTGAAATATTGAGTTATTTGTTTCTGTTTAATTTAAGGGGACCTAACCACCTTAAAATTACAAATAAATTGGTTATATATTTTTAGGTGTGGATAAATTATATTCATGATATAGGTATTAATTATTTTTTACGGTAAATTTAAACATTATAATAAAATTAATAGAAATTTTTTTCTGTTGGTCGTCAGGTCTTTTTGTTTACCTACAATACAACCTTGTATATTTCTTACGCTGCCGCGAGGTTTTAAGAGTCAAACTGATTGGATTGGAGTTTTTGATGTTTTATAGTGTTCAAAATACATATAATTAGAATACGAGTGTGGGAATTTAAAAAACAAAATTATTAACCTAAGTTATAGCCTATTTAAACCATATTTTATGATAAAATTAGAAAAAATGAATAATTAAGGCTTAAATAAGCTGTACTCATATCCTAATTATATGTAATTAGAACAATATAAAACCTCAAAAACTCCAATCTGATCAGTTTGACTCTCAAAACCTTGCGGCAGAGTAAGAAATATACATGATTTTATTGTAGCCAAACAAAAACACCTGACGACCATAACAAAAATTTGAAAAAATTATTTCAATTATATTTTGATAAAATGTTTAAATTTACCGTAAAAATAGCTAATACATCATGAATAATTTATCCTCACCAAAAATATATAACCAATTTATTTGTAATTTTAAGATGGTTAGGTCCCCTTAAGGTGGGTCTACACTGATTTTTCCAAAATCGTTAAACATCCGTAATTTTATTTAAAACTTTTAATATGTTATTAGTAATCAAAAAAGAAGAATATATACCAATTTTGAGCAATTCTCACTTTCATAATCCCAATTTATTGAATGAAATGCACTTTTTGTAGTCAAAACAGAGGATAATTAAATAAGTTCCTTGCGTATTAAAGTTTCACAATATCAACCTAATAAATTCATACTTTCTTTAGAAAAAAATATACCTCCATTTTAAATAAATATATGACAAAAAATACCATGTGTTTGTATACATATTTAATCGGCAAAAATTTGTATGTATGTAGGGTGGATGTACTGTTTGTGGCCAGTGCTCCTGTTTTGGCCATGTAACATAATTTTAATCATTTTAAAAGTTTGAACTGTCTAATTCCATACAACTTCGGCATTAACATGATTCTTAAGTACATTAGAACATTGTATAATACTGAAGGTACAGTTAGCCCAGTATATTTTGACATAAGAAATACTTTTAATTTGAGGTGTATCGAAAATGGCATTTTCTTACGCAAATCGACAAGAGAAGCAAATGACCAAAATGTTCATATTACTCAGTAATATCATTTGCGGTAAAAAATAACTGCATGTGTTTTATCATATGTACAAATTTGTTGAATGATGAAATATTATATTTTACTGTAATAAATACGTTCTCGAAAGTCAAAAAAAGCTTAGGTTGACAGAAACGGTACGTCCACCCTACGTACTTCTTGAAAAAAATACTATCTTCTTTAAATATTCCTTATAGGAATATTTACCGGGAGTTACAGCTAGATTCATAGACTAAATGCGGAGGAATTTTTTGAAGTTAAAAACATAAGTTTCAAGAAAAACGCATTTAAATATTCAGTTGTACATTAGAAGCAATGTTAAATATTTTATTTGAATGGTTATAACTTTGTTGATCATGATATTTTTTTTCTATCTGGTCCCAAAATGTTCTTACAAATGTAGAGCTTCAAAATGTGTCATAAAATTTATTTCGTTTTTTTTTTCAAAAATCAGTGTAAACCCACTTTAAATAACAGGCAGACCTTTTAACAAGACAAAAGTTTCAAATTTAAACGTTTTCCTATTTACTTTTTAAGGCTTTATTTTTCTTATTTCTTTCTTCAATTGTAGTCCTTCTACTGGCGTCATAGCTAACAATGAAGCACGCAAATGGTACTTGAAAAGGCAACTTCAAGCATGCTGTTAACAAGCTGTACTCACGTAATTTGCAGTAAAATTAATTTTTCCGGCCTGTCGAGAACTTCCAACGCTAATATACCACGCGCACACGTGCACACAAGCTTACAACTCGCGTCTCTTCCGTTCTACTCTCGCGCAGCTAAATAAACTATTCGCAGCGTACATCCCCGCGAAGCGCAGCCGAAACGCAAGCGGCCTTTGAACGTATAGCGTGCAAACTCGCGAAAAGTGAATTCGGGATTCGAAATTCGAGAGAAAATAGACGCACGAAGCGAGAGCTCGCCAGGAACAGAGACAAGGGCCCGAGCAACGCGAATGGCGTGTCTATGCGCAAGGTAAGCGCGCGCATCTAATTCACAAACAAGCTTTCGACTGATAGGAACGTCCGTTTTGATTCCGCATTGAAGGGGACCGGACCGAGACGGGCGCACTGACAAGGAGAGCTAGGCCATCCTACGGGAATCGGATTTGGATGAGGCTTTGGGAAATGTTTTCTGCTACCTAAATATGAACTGCAGCACTCGCAGTTTGATCTCATAGGCCCATCTTCCCATAGGTTTATGAAAGTGATTATAACACTAGCCATTGTATAAAATAGGTTTTAAGTTTATGTGTATCCCTCTAAGTATGGGGATACCATCCTGATTTAGGTCCCTGAATCGCCGCGAAAGTTTAATCGCGATATTCTTCGACCTAAACGTTGAAAAGTGTTTCTCTTACGTATTGAGCGTCGACATAATAACTTTGAAACAAATTACTAATTATAAACGTTATAGATAGGTTTAGAATTAAAACTCTTTCCGCATATATTTTTCACTAAAATAACACAAATTCTGAGTAATATGAGTCATATTTTTGGAAATGAGATCGAGTGTTAGTTGTTCCCAATAATCACGCTTTGTATTTTCACATATTCTTTATTTTTTCTGTGCTCTTTTTAAATTTTTTAGAAATTGATGTAAGTAAACTATTCAATAACTTACAAATACGTTAATACAAGCCGAATTATTAAAAAAAAAAAACATTACAATTTTTGGTATTTGTCAACTACAGTTTTTACCATAAATAAAATTATAAAATTAAACTAAGAAAAGTATGAAAGTAAAGCTTTACATACTATTTAATATAAAGGTCATTATATATGCAAACTTTTTAATAAAAAGAATTTAATTTCTGTTGAGACAAAAAAAGGTTTTCTCTCATGCAAAGGGGAAGTCATTTGAAGCTAAATGAGCAATTGTTGAAAATACCTCACCTGACATATACTTAGTGTACGGTAATTCCAAATAAATTTTCTTAAATTATTGTTTATCTGGCAATTATATAATGATGATTAATATTAGATGTGAGCATAACTTGATGTTTAAGTATTTTTTTACGTTTTTATCATAAAATACTCATTTGTAAGCATTTTGCGCATAACCCCCTCATAGAAAATTGCCTAGTCAAAATGGCCGGTTGGTTAATTTTTAGTTCATTTTATTGGCCAATAAACGAGCCAATAAACGATGGCCAAGAAAAATGGAAAAAACGAGTTCAGAGCGGTAATTAAACATTTTCATTTAAAGGGTTTAACTCCATATGAGATAAAAAATGAATTGGACTCAGTTCATGGCTCATCTGCCCCTGCCTTAGCAACGGTTTATAACTAGGTAAATGAATTTAAGCGTGGTCGTACATCAATAAGTGACTAACCACGTTCAGGAAGGCCCGTAGAAGCAACTACTCCCGATATCATCAATAAAATCCACGATATGGTGTTGAAGGATAGAAGATTAAAAGTGCGTGAGTTAGCTGAGGCCACAAGGATATCTATAGGTGCAGTTGTTTCAATTCTACATGAAAAATTAGGCATGAAAAAGCTATCGGCAAGATGGGTGCCGCGTTTGCTCTCAGCTGAGAATAAACGCAATAGAGTGGTCGCCTCTGAGGCTCTTTTGGCGCGCATAAGTCGGAATCCTGAGGAATTTTTTCGTCGATTTGTGACTGTGGATGAAACATGGATACACCACTACACTTCTGAGACAAAGGAACAATCCAAACAGTGGATTTCCACAGGCGAACCAGCTCCAAAGAAGGCAAAGACCGTAAAGTCAGCAGGTAAGGTTATGGCTACAGTTTTTTGGGATGCACGTGGAATTATACTTATTGACTACTTGGAAAAGGGTAAAACAATTACTGGTGAGTATTATGCATCATTATTAGAGCAGCTGAAAGAAGAAATTAAAAAAAAACGACCACATTTGGCGAGAAAAAAAATTCTCTTTCATCACGACAACGCCCGAGTTCACACACGCTTCGTTTCAATGGCTAAAATTGAAGAACTAAAATTCGAATTGGTCGAACACCCACCATATTCACAAGATTTAGCTCCCAGTGACTTTTTCTTATTTCCAAACTTGAAAAAATGGCTCGGTGGACAGAGATTTACGGACAACGAAGACGTCATTGCCTCTGTAAGTGCTTATTTTGAGGAACTTCCGAAAACGTACTTTTCTGAAGGATTAAAAAAACTTAAAAAGCGATTGACCAAGTGTATAGAGCTCCAAGGAGATTATGTTGAAAAATAAAAAAAAATTTACCCAAAAAAAATTGTTTTTATACTTTATTCTAAAGACTTATTGAACTACCCTCGTATGTGTAACGATAAGGCGATTACCGGATTAGAGCAGTACATTTATGTTGTAAACTATTCAATTAAACACACTGCACTAGCTTTAAAATTAAAACAAATGATTATTTAAAATAAATACAGTTTGTGTAGTTGAATAGCTAATAACATAAATTGTTCTAATCCCGTAAATCCTTTATTGTTCTACACACTGAGAGCTGAAGTACTAATTTTTGGTAGTAAGAGGCGAAACTAATTATTATTTGAGTAATATTAATAAAAGTAACCTACTCTTCCGATTGTCTATTTTTGTCGCATATGCATATGTACGTGCAGTACTGGACGGATTCTCAATTTAGCGTTGCTAATATGTAGACATAAAATTCAAGTATATTTATATACTTACCTTGTCATTTATCGAATTTCCAACTTACAATGAAAGTGAATTTCTTAGTAGTAATTACGTTCTCAGTCTATTTTAATCAAGCTAGAATTAGAACCTGATATTATTCAGAGCAGCAGCTCCATAAACAAAAGCTGAGTCTTCTATTACAATACTCAACATTTAGTAATAGAAACCATTATTATAATATTTATAACTACTAAACAATTATTTATACTAAGATAACACGGGAAAACATTTTGGTGTCAATCGCTAATTTGTCTGAAATTTTTAGAATTCAAAGATACTTATGACGTATTCTCAAAAAAATACACTTTCTTGGGTCCAGCAATTGCAAAAAAAAATTTAATGCTGGGGTTTCCAAACCTCTTTTACCCTATTTTAAGAACCAAATTATGAATAATAACGCGTTTAAACAATGAAAATTGGCCATATGTAACTATGTTTTTCTGTCAAATTAGGTGTTTTTTATATATAGCAAGAAAGACAACAAATTATTACCCTATTTTCAATTGGTTATAACTTTGCACCAGAACATCCTATTTCAACGAACAAAAACTCAAATTAATTGTATTTTCTTCTACTTTTGTATATATTTAGGGGAAAAAATGTGCAGCTTTGTGTACACAATTATTAACTGCGTAGTAAAACCCTTTTTTCTCTATATATAAAAAACACCTAATTTGCCAGAAAAATATAGGCACATAGCCGATTTTCATTGTTCCAACGCGTTTTCTTCATAATTTGGTCCCTAAAACAAGATAGAAAAGGTTTGGAAACCCCAGTATTCAAATTTTTTTTAAGATTTCATCATACAAATGTGTAAGAATCTACAATTTTATAAGTTTCCCAATAGCATAAAAATGCTGGTTTTAATTTTCAGTATGTCTAAAGGCTACGAATAAGCTACTTGAAAGAAATCAACGCCTCCTCCCCTTCCTTATTAGCACACTGTTCTATTACTTTCTATGAATGAGTATTTCTCTACTGTACAAGGTTGACGTTTCTATGGAGATTTTCGTTATGCGCCGCCTGTGTACTCTCATCTCTCTCTCTCTCTCTCTCTCTCTCTCTCTCTCTCTCTCTCTCTCTCTCTCTCACTCTAACGCGATCAAGCAAGGAACTAACGAACGAACGTACATCCAGCAGTGCCGCTGTCTCGCGTTTCCTCGAATCCTCGTTTTCTCCCGTCTTCCGGACGTCGGCGGCGCGCAGTCCCACGCTATGCCTCGGCAGCTGCGGCAGCAGTCGTCCTGGCGCTAATAGACGGGCATTTGCGTGAGGAGCCCGTTGCCGAACCGGCAACGAGCCATCGCACATTTAGCCGCTGCAGCGCGCGGCAACAGTCACGCGAGCCCCGCATAACTCGGGCGACTCGGCCGCGCGCACGACGACGACGACTCTCTCTCTCTCTTCTTGTATTTCTCGCGCGCGCACGCCCGCGGGTTCGTTCAACCTTCGCCGTTTCTACGGCTATCCGCGCTGAAAAGCTGCACGGAAATTTCAAACGTCAGAAGGTGAATTGTGGCCGCGGGCGCGCGCGCGATGCGAGCTTCGGCTGATCGTTGGTTTTTCCGAGCGTCGCTGGATTGCTGATAGACTGAAGCTTTGCGTGGCAGTTGGCTCGTGTGGCTTTCGTATGTTTCGCTGCTGTATGATCATTGGTATTGATGTAGCGTCAATCCTGAGCTTTTATTTTCTGGACAAAAATAGGGATGAGCCGCTCGGTTATTTACAATCAGCTGTTTTAATTCACAGAGGGTGAAATAATAAAGAGTTAACTTTCTATGCTATGTTTTGTATGGATTGCGAAGTGTCGATATAAACGTTCATTTTTCCTTGTGCTACTAATTCTTATCGGAAAATTCTCTGTGCATTCAAGAGTAGAGGATAATATGACTTTATTTTAGTATGTAAAATAGTCGTGAATTTTTTCAGATTTTTTAAACCCATATATTTAAAGTTGCTTGAAGCTAAATATGACTTTATTGCCAATATGCGCATTTTAATAATTTTTTTAACAATGTTTCATATTATTTTGATTATTTGATATATAAATATTGCACTTCTACCATTTTGCGACTGTGGGAGTCACTTTTGTACTAAATAAAGCTATGTTCATGATTTTTGCTGTAATGGTTCTGGTGATCAAACCCACTTTTTTCAGGATTGTAAGCTTTAAAATGAGTTTATTTAATCGAAAGGGACATTAAAAGGTTTTGGAACAATTTTCTGTGAAAAATTCAGAAAATTTGCTAGAAAGTTTCTTATTGTTATTTTTTAAAGAGATTTAATTTTGTTGAATAAATGGAGGTTGAAGTTTGCTAAAAAATGTAAAAAATGACTACATGCTCATATTCAGCCTTGATCAACATTGAACCTATCGGATTCTAAAAATCTGAAAAAATTCGAATACATATATATATATATATTTCTTTTTATTTCTTCGATAAAAATGTTCCTCTTGCATTGTAGAATATATATATATATATATATTAAATTTCTGTTTTACAAACATAAATTTGCTAATTCAATTATCGGGTATTAAATGTAAGCACTTGTTAAGCAAATGTTTCTACAGTAGGTAAAGAATGCAGTCGTAGATTCAAGGCAAGGCAGGGAAGTTATCTGAAATTCAAATTAACGATATTTATTGCCAATAAAGGGTAACACTGGAGACGGAACGTTAAATTAGCATGAAATCTCATATTCTGAATACGAATTGCAAAAATCCTTCTAAATAGAGCTTTTGTTATTCCTTTGCCATTGAAAAATTAGAATTCTTTAACAGTTTATTAAAAACATATAAAATGTACACCTGTGTAAAAATTCATGTTCATATCATATATATATATATATTGTACATAAAATGAAATCATGAATATATTGTTAGAAAATTATGACAACATTAGAAATATTTGATATATAAATTTATTGTTCTAGCGAAATAATCATATTAAGCATCATAATGCATAAAAGAGGTTTACAAATACAAATAAAGAAACATAATTAGGCGCAATAATGAAGCGTATTTATTTACTTGGAGGTTTATTTCTAAACTTCAGAATCGTGACATCTATTTTTCGCTCATTTTCGCCTCTATAATTCTCATACATTCGACACATCATTATACTTACTCGCAATCGCACACATACTCTCAATTCAAACATTCAACCCAATTTGATTTAAATTTGACTAATATCGCGTTACCCATAAAAATTCTATCGAACGTTCTATAAATTAAAATACTCAACTGGTTATTATGTACGTAGGACAGAATCGGCTCCTTCCACCTGCATTGGCCCAACACGTGGTCGAGCCGCCTTCTTCGCTAGAGCTCCGTCTCGACTCCGCTTCCAGAATACACGTTTTTCCTCGTCGGCGTATAATTCTCGCATCACGAGATTTAATTAGCCAAAATTGGCTGACAAGGAGAGTTCACGACCTGCGGGAAACGATTTTCGATAAGGTTTTGGGAAGTGGTTTCTGGTATCTAAAAATGACTCCCGTAGTTTCATCTCATAGGCCCTTGGAATCAAGATATGACCTTTTGTATTCAAAATACGCGTTATTTTAGTAAAAAATTGTACCTTATACTTCGAATCATAACTCTGCAAGTTTTTTTTTGCTAGAGAAATGATGCAATAAGATACAAAATTTGACTACAAGAGCTTTATTTTAAGCTTTGTTTCATATTAAAATATTGTTCTGTTGCAAAGTTATGAACAATCAAAAATGATGACAAAAAATGCATGAAAAAATACTCAATTTAAAGAGCTGAAAATCCTCCAATTTTCGAGCAATTTTCGTCATCATTTTTTATTGTTCACAACTTTGCAACAAAATAATATTTTTATGTGGATCAAAGGTTAAAATAAAGCTCTTGTTGTCAACTTTTTTATCTTATTGTATCATTTCTCTAGCAAAAAAACTTTATTTTTTACTGAATTAACGCGTATTTTAAATGCAAATGCTAATATTTTTACCCCAATGGCCTATGATACGAAACTACGGATGCTAGGCATCATTTTTAGGTACCAGAAACCACTTCCTGAATCCCCAGCGAACATCGCTTCCCGCAGGTCGTGGACTCTTCTTGTTAGTCAACCTTATTTCTGTTACAAATTCATCCGTAAAGTTAGATGCTGACCTTTTATAATAAAAGGTCAGGGAGTTCGCGTGGTCGAGGCTCCGATGAGATTAAGCGCGCACGGCACCAGACAGTGGAAAGAGGCCGAGGATGGCCAGCCTGGACAGCCTGGTGTATTTATTTACGCTGCGAAACATTCCCAACTGTTAGCATTTCTTCGAATTTAAAAGTCCTTCGTTGTGTTATTGACTGCGAATCTGTCGATTACGTGCGATTATATGTACACCTATATGTTACACCTTAAAGTTTAAAATATTTCAATGAAGTTTTTAATCGGCACGTAGTTAGAAAAGCTTCGTTAAACAAGAAAAAAGATGCTATTGTAATAAATATTAAACAAATGTTTCCATATAGTATGCCTGATTAACGATGCCAATAAAAAACAAAATATTTCGAGAGCCTCGGTGAGCAAGCTAAAAAAAGGTGCACCAAGAATTCGTAGACTCACAGTAGTAAAATCAGCTCTTGCGCAAACAATCACCGACTATATTGTTGTCGGATTTGCGAGCTTTTCGTATCGCTACGCAGACGACTGTATGTGTGTGTGTGTGTAGCGAGGAGCCAGGCGGCGCGCAGTGTACATCGATTCAAGTGCAATCCGTAGCGTTCCGGCTTTACTCGAGTGCCACTCGCTCTCGGTTCGCGCTTGATTTCCAGGGAGAAAGAGAGAGAGAGAGAGAGAGAGAGAGAGAGAGAGAGAGAGAGAGAGAGAGAGAGAGAGAGAGAGAGAGAGAGAGAAAGTGTATATGAGCGAGGCAGAAAGAAAAAGGATATCGAAGAGGAGGCGGCGAAGGAGGAGGAGAAACAGCCACGAGGACGCGTTCGATGTTCCCTGTCGGCAAAAATTTATAGGGACGCACGTTTCGCGGTGTATACACACACACACACGTGTACATATATATAACACAAGCGCGCGGCTTTCCTCTCACGATCGAAATTCTCTCGCTCTCACTCTTCTCGGCCGATCAATTTGATGAAGCCATAAATTTCCTCGATGTGTATACATTTTTGTTTACCTCGTTTTTTGTTGTTGTTGTTTTGTCGTGCGCTTCGGCCTTTATCAAGCGCGCTACTCGACGACGAACAACAAAAGCCCGAGAACGCGGCGGCGAAAAAATGATGGAAGGAGAAAAAAAATGGACCGGTGCACTTTTTGTCGTCGTTTTGAGCGGGCGCTTCGCGCGTGTAAAACTGTTTTTACGCCGTTGAGCCGGACAAATCCTGGATTTCAGATCCGATTTGAATCGTAAATTGTACTGATTGTTCGGATTTGACCGCTTTCCCTGTATCGTACATTTTCTATACTCGAAAAAATCATAAATAAGTCGTATCAAAGATATGAGTTTCGGCTATCTGGGCTGTAAAAAGTGTAGTGAATTTGGTTTTTCATGCAAGGTAATTTAGACGAACTGCTTTCTAAAGTAAGCCCTCTTCGTATATCATTTTATGCTTTTTTTTTAAAAGTAAACAAAGTATCTGCATATCAAGAAAATTAACAATCACTGCTTGATATAAATGTAAGTTTATCAGTCGGTTTGGAGTATCTTGTAATTTACAAAATAATACTTTTACCATGCTTACTGCAGTTAAATGTTGATATTTTTCTTTCAAGGCAGATAAATACACTTTCTCGCAGAGAGTGGACCGGGGCGGGCGCGCTATTACACGCGTCACCGAATCCGAAGGCTGCTCGCCTGTCGCGCCATTCTCAGACCGACTTCCTATTATAGCTTTCGCGAAGTTATTCTTGCGGACGCGCGAATGCACTCACAAAATCTTCTCTAAAAATGGGTCACTGAAAGAATCATTTATCGATTTCTTTCTCCTTTTTCTCTCTCTCTCTCCGTCAAGACAAACAAACAAACAAACAAAATTTACCATCCACTCTTGGCTCATATATATACTAGCCCTCCCTCCCGTATACTTTCTTCGAATTTTTACACAATTTTCCACAATAACGCGCGGCCCGCAGAAGTTGCGCAAAGTTGGCAAAAATGTTCTAAACGACCGGGAAATTTTCCTCGAAAGTCACTTTTACTCGCGCGCGGGAAAACAGTATAGCGAAACGTATATATATATAAGAAAAGTTTAAAATCGAGGCTTCTTGCACTGGGTCCCCCTGCAAACTGCGCTTCTGGGGTGTCGGCGGCGAATGCCTCTCAAAGATTCACCCTCGAACGAAAACGATTTAGCTTCTCCAAGTTTTTCGAGAGAAAATAGTTCAAGATAAACTGCTGCCACGCAGTGCTAGTTTCTTCTCTCTCTTTGGCTCTGTGCACACATGCTTTCCGTGCGCGCGAAGGAGCGATCCAATGAAGATGGCGTATATACCCTGTCGCGTCGTCACCTTCGTCTATCGCGCGGCAAACCCTGAGATGCTGTGTACAAGCGCCTTGTGTACGTCTTCTCTTCTCTTTTTCTTTTTTTTTATTTGGGTATCTCTTCTTCTTCACCCGACACTTCGCAATTCTCTCTCAGCTGCGATTTTTGAAAATTCTCCACAGGGTATTCTGCTTGTTCGTGTTCAGATTTTTATTAAATATAACTTTTGCTTGCTGTATATCTTTTATTTATTCGGAAGAATCTGAAAAAATGCAGGAAAGTAATTTATAATTTTTAAAATAATTTCTTAGCACTATTAGTGTTGTAGTGTCTCTAGTGGAAACGAATACCATTGTAGACGAGCAAATGACTAGTTCAAAAATGAAATACTCAGAAAATGGTAACTAATTTTGTTCACATTACTAGAATATTTCGTTGGGCCTTTCGAAGACTAGCACATTTCAAATTTTAACTAACACTTTTCATAGTTTCCCACGAAGTCTAGCACTTTTCATAATTTTCCCAGGTAGACTAGCACTTTTCGTGAATATATAAATTAGGGTTGTGTCGATAAACTCTCTAAGAGTCGAGTTGATTTTTCTTTATTGAGTTCGGATCGTGTACTTTTGACTCTTTTGATACTCAAAAAATGATAGGTTTACCCGAGAAAATAGGACTACCTGAAAAAATAAAAGTAGTCGGATAAAGTCAGACGTCGGAAAATCACGAAATGTGCTAGTCTTCGTGGAAAAATCAAGAAAAGTGCTAGTCTTCGTGGTGAAAATCCAAATGAGTTAGTCTTCGTAGTAAATACAAAAGACGTGATTGACGTCATAAGGGCCATGCATTTAATGGAGGATATAAATACATTTAGAGTTGAAGAAATAGAACTACATATTGATCACCACCAGTCAAATATTATTATTGCGCCGATGTTTCGGATGTATGTGAGCGGTCTCTTTTCGAGGCTTAAACTACTATATAAAAACACTAATTAAACAAATCTAATGGATAACTTAGTAAATTTGCACTATCTTGAGAAAAAACTCACCAAACAATAAAATTGATATCACATTACGTGAATCACAAATATGTAATCTCTGAACCAATTATACCTCACTAAATCTGAAAATTACATAAAACTTATTATTATAACTTATTATATAAAGTTGACGACCCTCTTTCTCGCCTTTCTGTAGGTATATGAATTTCGCAATTTTGATATGGTATGGTGTCTCCCGCTCAATGTATCTTGGGTCAGCACGATCAGTGGGTGCGTAGATTCGATCTTTTACGCGATTATTTTACCCCCAAGATATATAGCTGGATGTGAGGGAAAATACGAAATGTTTTTTTTCTGGGTTATAATTTGAATATAATGTTTATTACTAAAGTTTAATTAACTTTGTATCATAGCTCGGTAACTATTTGACCCCAAAATATTTTCGGATACTATTTTGTTTTTTTACGAAGAACGTCACAAAACTAAAAAATAATAATCGCGACATATTATACTCATATATGCAGTTTAAAAAAGTATCCGAAATAGTATCCGTTGGATACTTTGCTCGGATACTCAAGTATCCGAAAAAGTGTCCGTCAGATACTTTCGTCGAATACTTAAGTACCCGAAAGAGTAATCGTCGGATACTTTCGCCGGATATTAGAATAACCGAAAAAGTATCCATCGGATACTTTCGTCGGATTCTCGAGTATTCGAAAAAGTATCCATCGGATACTTTCGTTGGATACTTTAGTATTCGAAAAATAATCCAATGGATACTTTTTTCGGATCCTATTAGGACTTTTATAAAAAAAATTTGGAAAAATTTTGTTAATGGAAAAAATTTCTCTAACAATTAAAAAAGTACCCGAAAAAGTATCCAACGAATACTTTCCGGATACTCGGGTATTCGACGAACGTATCCGACGGATACTTTTCGGATACTCGGGTATTCAACGAAAGTATCCGTCTGATATTTTTTCGGATACTCGTGTATCCGACGAAAGTATTTAACGGATACTTTTTCGGATATTCTAAAAATTATATTTCGTGAAAAAATAAAAAAGTATCCGAAATTATTTTTCGGTTGAGTATTTGCAGATGTGTACTTTGTATAATAATAAGTTTTATGTAAATTTTAGATTTAGTTAGTTAATAGTTTGTCCGAAACATCGGCTAAGTAATAATATCTGTTAGAGGTAGAATAATATCTTATTTTTCGACCTCTAATTATTTTGTACGCGTAATAAATTCCCTCCATTTCTAAAATCGGAATCAGTTTCTTGATTTCAACCGATTTATTACGCATTTTCAAACTTGTAAAACTAGTTTAACATAAAACAAAACTTAAGCTATCTCCTGTGTAGAAGTTAAGTACGGGCAAATATGCTTACTGATCAGTGAGCGACTCAGAAGATGGTGAAAAATAAACCGTGTCCTAATATCCTCACCAAAATATTTCTTATTTCTATATGAGCTATCTTAATTTAATTCTTCTGGCCATAATAAAAATAATTATGAAAATAAATAAATAATAAATAAAAAATAAATAAATATATAAAAATAAATAAATAAATATAATAAAAATAAAATGAAAATTTAGTTTAAATATTTTAAGGTATTGTATCGCATTTATTAAAACTACTCGTATTTAGATGATTTGAAAATAGGAGACAAAACGCTTTATCGCAACCAAACAACTAGTCATTTATCATAGCCATTAACTAGTTTCCGTAAATTTAATTACAAAACGTAATTTAATTATAAATAAGTAACTTTCCTGAACGTATGTATACATTTTAATAAAACAGTTTATATTTTTCATTTTTTTTATTTCTGCGAGGGAAAATCACCGCTTTAATACGTATATTTATCCTACTTATATTTTTTTTAATTACTTGTCGACACTGATATTGAGTTAAATACCTTAAATACTTTGAAATTCACTGGACTTACTATGGAATCTTACCACATCTCCGCTCTCTATAACTATAAACAGATTCACGCTCTGATACTCTGTACTACTAATCACACATACACGCGCACTTATACTTACATATCAACACTTGTTCGGAACGTAATTATACGAAGGATTTTGTTAAAATAATTGATACGCAATTTTTATTTAAAGTAGTTATTATATATATTATATACATTGGCCGGGTTGTTACAACGCGCGTTGAAACTGTTGTTCTGTACAAGGGCTAAAGTACATCTGACCTCTGCGTCATTCTTTTTTGAGCTAGAAATAAGCCGCTCTTCGTGCCGACGACCGCCGCAAACATATATACATAAGAAACTCGAGAACGTTATCGCGTTTGAACTATACAGAACGTTTTAGAGACCTTTTGCAAAGCAACTTATTATACACTTACATATTCTTATTACTAATGAATTCTATCCGTAACAACACTAAACATTAATACTCTACACTGATGTACACGCTTTTCGGGAATCGTCGCATCTCTCTTTCGCTGCTTTCGGCAGAGACGTTGCGATCACCGTGATAGTTGCACCGATCACGCTACGCTTTATTGTTACTGCATTTTTGTTATAAATATATATTTGTTATTGCACCATGTAATTCAGTGCTTATCATTTGTGCTACCTGTCATCAGCCCAATCCTGTATTTACTACAAAACCCAATAACCTTTTGATTATAAAAATAGCTCAATTTTGATTAAAAAAGTTCCTATTAGGATCTATATTTTTTTCTACTCGACAATCACAGATTATGCCACAGCTTGCACTTCTGTTTTGGCAAAATCCAGACTAATGTGTGTTGGACGCCTCAACCCTAATGTATACCTTCATTACTTAGTCGGCGCACGATTCGTGTAAACGACAGCCCTTCGCCGCAGCAGATCGTTTTTTGCGCGCACTAATTGTTTTTACCGCAAGGCAAAGACAAGCGAAAAGCACGTCACCAACATATGTAGCCTCTCTACACAATTTACCTAGGATAATCGCGATAACTATGCTGGTACTTGGTTTTTAGACGAAATTCCTGAGGCTTCAGTTAACTTGACCTGGTTTGTAACACATTAAAAGCGAATTTCAGTTTCAATTAAAACTCTAAATTACTTTTAAAGTTCATTATTTTAATCGAAGAAATTAGAAACGTCGATAAAATGTTGAATAATCATTAACTAATTAAATTACTATTTTTGCAGTTTTATTTTATTTTTATCACAATACTCGGTACGTTTAAAAGGGTTTCATATTCAATTTGGAAATAACTATGTTAAATAAACAATAAAAATTTAAGTCAGTTTTTTTTCTTGTCTTATAATAATATTTTGCACATACCTACCTACATTTTAACTTAGTTGCACCTTATAGAAGAAAGAAAAAGTGGTAGGAACAAATATCATAAATTGCATGGCTGTGATAACAGGTCATTTTTCCGTGCATGCAGAACATTTAATTAAACTCATGCAACCCGTAGCTCAGACAGTTGAGATAGTACTCTAGATACGAAGAATTGTTATGCAAAAGAAAACTTGCAAAGTTTTAACTGACAATTTGAAACAACAGTGATAATTTATTAAAGGAAATGGTAACTGAAAAAATATACTAATTTTAATTAAATATCAAGTTTTACGAAAGCACCGACGAATTACCTTAGTCGGTTGTTTTTGGCATTTCTAAAGCTTGAAAGCGTATGTATAATTTAATTGAAATTAATTAACTTCATTTACCCTTTATTAAATTATAGTTTGGTTACGTCCACACAGACAGTTTATAATTTAAATAAAAAAGATAGTTCATTTTATTTTAGTTTCTACAAAAATAGGTTATCAATTTTCTATTAACATACTTCTGATCTGACAATTATTATAATACATTAAATTTCATTATAATTCATAACTTTTAAGACAATTTAATCATAAAATCGAGAATAAGTAATTACTCACTACATAATGACTTTCACAGCTCACATATTATCTGTGAAAATTAAATTTTGCTTCTATAATTATTACAAAGCCTCATTATATATTTTTGCTTGACCCAAAAAGAATACCTCAATAAGCTGTCATATCACACCACACGTACGCGTGCAATCGATCGCGAACCTTTTTTCTGCACCAGCCTTAAAATTAATGTAAAACACGCAGCTAAACGCTTTTCGCGCTAAGCTCGTTACTCAGCCGCGTTGCGCGCGTCACGTCAAGGCGCGGCGCGCCGAGGGACTGTCTGAGCAAGCGGTCGACTCTCACTACTACTGCCACGCTATATATATGTATACATATACTCGCGGGAGAAGTGTACAGCCGCCGCGACTGAGGGTTAGACTCGGAAATCTTGATTCGCGGCAGCAGCAGCAGCAACAGCAGGCGAGAACTCGAAATCCCGCGAGTGCGGGCTTCCTTGAAGCGCAGTCAAGGCAAGCAACGCCTTAATTTATACTCCTTTCTCCCCCCCCCCTCTCTCTCTCTCCCTCTCGCCCTCGCTTACGCGTAGCACGAGCGCGAGAGAGTATAATTACTGTTGAGCATGGGCCGACGGCGGCGATGCTGATAGCTCGAAGCCATAAAGCAGCGCAGCAGCGGCAGCGGCGGCGCGCTTGATACAGAGAGTGCGCCGCCAGCCTTGTGAAATTTTATCGCGCGCCGAGCCACACCGGAAGTCCGGGGGGCGCAGCCGAGGGTGAGACAGAGACCGACTGTGCTGCTGCTACTGCTTTTGCTGCTGCAAAGAGAGAGAGAGAGAGTCGCGAGGCAGCTGGGTTATAAACGAGCCGCATCCTCGCCATTAGTACAATTTATCACTGGCCCCCGAGCGCGCGCGAGTCCTTAAACAGCGCGACGCAACAGCTATATATACGTACTTTCCAACGGCGATACAAAATACTCGCGAATAACTAAATATGTATCAACTGGGAGAACTGGATCTGTTTGTTTATTTTCTTGTTCTGAGAATCTTTCTTGATGCTGAGTTTGTGTACAGTTAAATTTAGCCATTTGAAAATTTAGCTTCAAGTTTTATTAAGGAGGTACAGGAGTTACAAAAAATGCAGAGAACGTTAAGAGTTATAATTTGTTAAGGTCTTAAGTTGTACTTAAAACCTTGAAGATTAAGTGTCCCAAACTGGCCGACTCTCCCTTCTTTATAACAAATTTACGTTACTTGCTTCGTTTTACAATAATTTCATATGCAACCTGCTAACTTGGTAAGGGCAGTTACACCCGTAAATTTAAAAAAATGCAAATTAACAATTTTCAATATTTTAATCTATAAAACTATTGATTCTAATATTTTGGCTCTACCAATTTTTATTTTCCATATTTTAACCCTAATGAATATTTTTTTCTATACTTTGCTCTTTCAATATTTCTATATTCAATGCTAATATTTTCCTACTTTTTTACTTTCCAAATTTAATTTTTCAGAATATTCCATTTTCCATAAAATATGTTTCCGTATTTTACTTTTATGCAATTTTCTCTCTCCGAATATTTAACTAACCCCCGTTCTGAGGCTACGTTACGTGTTTTCTATTATTATTATTACCAATAATGCAAAAAAGCAACATACTGTTGGTAACATACAAAAGCAAAGTCCTACTCCCGAGTTACAACATTACTCTCGTAGCAACCAATTTCGCCGCATAAATTATCTCGACTAAAGCAAAGATTGGCAAACTCGCGGAACTAATTCGGGAAGTCATCTCAACACTACACCCGGGAAATTCAAAATTATCCACTGCTAATATCTTAACACAGCACGAAAATCAGATAGTGGCTAATTTATCGCATCCCACTTGTAACCGCAGCAGCAGTAGCAGCAGCAGCAGCAGCAGCAGCAGTAGCAGCGTTGTCTGCGCCCTATACTCTACTCCATACTCTCGTAATACCGGAAAATCGTCGTCGAGCTCCTCCCCCAACTCCGCACACTGCGCCCGAAATGCATAATGCAGCGGCGATGCATATAGCAAGTGCCGAGCGCGAGCGAACGGCGGCGTAACTGGCCAAGCCGGGCCCGCAATAATCGACTAAACAGCGATTTTGAGTTTTGATGTTTAAAGTTGGAGAAACGGCGCGGCGGGCGGTTGACGCCAGTCGCGAGCTTGCGATACAGAGCGAGAGGAAAGGCTGGGACACACTCTCCCACAGAGTGTATAAGCGGCAGGGGGGGGGGGGGGGTTGGGGAAGGGAACACGCGATCCAAAATTGATGCCACCGCAATTAGGCGCCTCGTTCGCGGCAGTTAGGTACTTCCGGTTAATTGCATAATGCTTCAACTTGATAACAAGTTAGTTTACGAGGCTGCCGCGCAACTTGCTGCTGCTGTACTGCGCACAGCCACAGCCGTTGCTGCCGCCGCGAGGCATCGCGAGCTTTTAGTCGTCTACAGCTGTGTAGTGTCTGTGCCTCGGTGTATTTAGAGGAAAACAACGAACTCTTCCACGGCTCTCAGCGCGGCATTTTTCGCAGGCGGGGAAAAGTTGTCGCGCTGCGGAGAAACGCACTCGCGAGGCTGTTTGTCAGAGGAGTTTCGGATCGTCGCCGACTTATGACCGCTCGGCAAGGAGAGGACGACCTTATCGCAATTGCGAGGGCTCGAGGGACTTGCACTACTTGCTTTTCTCTAGGTGGCTGTTTTGTCGTTTTGTTTTGTCGTTATTTTACTGTACTCGCGTAGCTGGACGTGGAGGATTGTTAGGAGGTGGATCTAAGTAATTGATGATAATTGCATTTATCTGGTTAACGAGTTTAGCTAATCTAAAGCTGTAGTATCGTTATTTGTAATTGATAAAGATTCCAGATTGACTTTTAACGCTGCACTGGCGGTCTTAGGTGGTTTTATAATCAAAATTAAAGTAAAAATAAATTTTTACACTCTAATAAGCTTCGATAACACTAGTTAAATGCAATTATTACAGGTCAAGAAATGGTCAAACCTGCGTTTGAGTGTACTACTTCCTGGATGACGCTGGCGCCGACGTTTGATTAAATAAAGTCATAGTTTAATTTACATAAAAGTATTTTTCAATATTCATAAAGTTCCATACACATCTGATTCTTTTAATCTTACTGAAACCATGCGATGAATATCGTTATATTTAAAAAATGCGCTGTCTATTGCATTGAAACTCTACGTTTATATGTTTCAATGTACTTTTTACATTTTTTTTATCTTCCTATTTCTATATAGTAAAATATTATTTTAAATATAATGTACTCATGTAATTTTATGAATGAATGCAAATTTTGTAATTAAAATTGGTAGAACACACATATGCAACTCGAGGATAGTTCTTGGGATCAGCATAATATTTCTCTGTAATCTATTGTATAAATAATTTTTATAAGAAAATGAAATAAAAATTTATTGCTGTTTCATTTACTATACAAAAAAGGGAAAATTTGTAGGTTACTGAGTTTTTTATACAATCCGGCAATTGTTTTCTTTTCATTTGAAAATTAGGTTTAGTTAAATAATAATATATTATGCAACAAGAGACTAAAGACGAAGATGGATGAATAGTCGGTTTTATTCCCGTCTTGCACATAGAACTTTATTTCCAATTTAACTGTGGCCATTTTATTGACTTGAAAAATGGGACCCACGAAAAAAAACTAGAATTTATTGAAAGTTTATATGAATATATTAGGTGTACAAATAAGTTTTAGGACACTTCCATTCCGTGTCATAAAAGTAATTCAAAGTAATTCAAAGTTACCGCTCACATATGATATGGTGGCGCTTATTATGTAGTATCGATACATAAGGGAGTCATAAGCATAACCTTTAAATTCTGTGAATAAAACATAAGCTATTTATTAGACACTGCATTCGCTATGAATTCTATCAAGGAAGAAGTGTTAGGAAAGCATGTGAATCGATTTGTTCTGTTCTTGGGGACAACATTGTATCTAAAAGTACACGTGAGTATTGGTATAAGCGATTTAAAGAAGGTGATTTCGACGTTAGCGACCCTGAACGTACCGGGGCCTTTGTAAGGAAGAACAATCAGGAACTGCAATCGTTGCTGGATGAAAACTCTTGCCGGACGGAAAGACAACTTTCAGAACAGTTTGGAGTAACAGGACAAACTATTTCCTATCGCTTAAAAGCAATGGGAAACATTCGGAAAGGAAGAAAGTGGGTGCTACATTTTTTGACTGAAGAAAATAAAAATAGCCGTCTTGACATATGTTTGAATCTTCACAACAAGCAACATAGAAAGTCTTTTTTGTGGAAAATTGTGACGGGCGATGAACAGTGGATTTATTTTGATAATCCAAAACGTAAATATCATTGGGTTGACCCCGGCGAGCCGACAACAACAACGCCAAAGCGCAATATTCACTGAAACAAGATCATGCTGTGCATATGGTAGGATATGAAAGGCGTATTGCATTATGAACTTCTAAAATCTGGCCAGACAGTAAAAACGTCCAGTAAAACTGCTCCATGACAACGCCAGACCTCACGTGGGTAAACCGGTCAAGGATACGTTAATGGATCTTGGATGGGAAGTTGTACCACATACGGCGTATTCACCAAACATAGCTCCAACTGATTTTCAATTGTTTCGGAAAATACAAAATGAATTGTCGTTATGTGCGATTCAAAACATTTGAAGAAGTGCAAAATTGGGTGATGGAAATTATTTTGATGAATAAATTAATTTTACTTTTTCAAAAATAAATTTTGAATTTTTGGAAAAGTATCCTAAAACTTATTTGTAATAGAAAGAAATAGTTCAAAATTGAAAGTGAGAGATAGTCAGAGAAACTGAAAAGTTACTCAGTTGCGGGAATAAATTAAATTTGCGGGACATAAAGTATAAAAGAGAATCATATGCCACTTTAGCCCCACACTTTTCAGGTCAATAAAGTGGCCTTTACGGTTAAGTCGAGAATAAAAGGAATTTATATGGATTATTTTTCATCAACTTAAATAAGGATTAATATAATTTATAGATCAAAAAATTGAATGCAGCTATGCTTTGTATAGTCAGAAAACATGAATTAGTACAACAACAAATTCGTTGTTTTTCTGGCGAAACGTAAATTTTAATTTTTTAGCACGCTAATGAATCCCGCGTCTGAAAAATCCAGGCCGAAATTTACGGCACTCATTAGCTTAATGGCATTAAAAGCCGTGACTTTGTCAGCCCCCTACATTTGACGCGAGCCATTTCAAAAGGCCGGCGTAATGAAAAAATAGCGAGAAAAGAATCAAGAAATTACACAGCATTAGTAAATTTCATCATCTGCGCGGGCATGCAGCAGCAGCAGCCAGCGCTCGTCACACGAGTCAGAAAAATCCTCAAAGAGCCGGAAAGAGAGAGTCGCGAGCTCGTTAATTCGCCCCTCCGAATTCAAAGCACATTTTGCGCGCGAGTTGCGGTTTCAGCTCTTTCCTTCCTCTCGTACATCCTCTTTCCCCCTCCTACCCCTATACCTTCTTATGTATTTTATACCTGACCCGCGGCGGCTGCGCTGATCTCCCTGTCTCGTCCATTAGCTTTGTCCCACTGGTGCAGCCGAGGCACGCAGCCATGCAGCAGCCAAGCAGCGGCAGCTCCGGCGCGTAGAGGTTCATTTTCGAACTTGACGAGCGGCGCAGCCGTCGACGCGCGCGGCACTTTGAGCTGCCGCATCGCACACGACGTATAATATACATATACGAATGCACACAGCGAAGTCGCAGCTAAAGTGAGAGAGAGAGAGAGAGAGCACGCGCCAAGTGGTGCGCTTTTCAATTAGGTCAGACCGCAGCGCTGGCAAATTCGTTACAACAGCAGCGCGGCAAAGATACTCCTCCTCTCCGCGCGCGTATCTGCGTGCACCCTCGCGGATATATACGCCCGTGTGTATACGTTGCAATGAGAAACTGATAACGCGCGGGCGGGATTCCAGGTCGCATTTCAGCCCGCGCCCGCGCTCGAAATCAAACTGCAGTTTCGACTTTCAAATGCACTCGGTCCGTTTTGTGCTTTAGCCATCTCCGCTCTGTCTCTCTTGCTCCCTCCGAAGCTACTCCACGCCACGGTCCTCTTCGGCGCGGGCCCGCCGCGGCGCACTCCGCGCAATGGCACTTGGGAAATGCAGGGCCGCCGAGGGTCCTGCAACTGCGGCGTACTATAGAGAGAGAGAGCGAGCGCGAGCGAGGCGAGTTTACGCACGCAGCCGGTAATCTACGCAGGGCCGAGTTTTTGAGGGTGCATCGCAGGAGCAATTTCGCTGATTCGCGTGACGCGCGTTGCCGGAGGGGGTGAGAAATTTATCCGAGTCGAGCGGCCGGCGCGCCCGCACCTGTGCATAAGTACGCGCGCGCGGAAATATTTCGATGGAGTTATTAGTGCGTGAAATGAGGCTTTTGATGCCGGGGAGGGCGCGCAAGCGCTCGATTGTTGCTGCGCGGCTAATGCAATTTAAATGCCGCACGCGATAGCGTTGTTCTAATTGTTGCAACAAGGATGTTTAACGCGTAATTGGATTTTGATGCGAGCGAATTGCGATCAGCCCGAGTGCCGCCGCCGCCGCTGCATTTCGTGTTAGCCGGGATGCCGGGGATCGCGTGCGTTTGCGAGCTGTAGACTTCCTCTATGCTTGATTCATAATGTAAATTTTGCATTACTAGTTTATTTGTTAACAACGGATAACACAATATCGTATTATAATTTTCATGGAATATTTTTTATGGATGATACATTTTTTAGCGGTAAAATCAGGTTTATTAACAGATTTAACTCTTTCATTCCTAGTGTTTCCTTTTATATGCACCAAGTGCAACCATTTTCTGTTTTATAACGAATTATTCTAGAAGTATAAATGTGATTAATACTTTATATAATTGATACCAAAAATAAAAGCAATACAAGAGATATATTATTTTATTTTATCTATTTATATACCTACAGTATATATAATAAAATAAATTTCGTTAAAATTTCATATCAGTGTTTCCGCTTATATATATGAACTGCGAATATTTTCTGCTTCATAATTACTCTACTGGTATAAAAGTTATTAATATGTTATAGGTGATTCCAAAAATAAGAGCAAAGCGTGTAATATATTATTTTTTTAATTTATATTCAACAATGTCAAAATATATGTATGTATTCTTAGTATTTCTTTAAGAAATTATTTTTAACTTGCTAAAAATAGAATATGATCAATATTCAATATAATCGGTCAAATTAGCATCATAATGTTTGTCCTAATATAAAAATATAGTTATAACGAAGTATTAAAGCATTCAAACACTATTTTCTTTATATTTTTCATTACTTGTAAAAGAGATCATTGAAAATAAAAGCATTCAAAATTCAATCAAAACATATTTTCTAAATTTTTATGATACTTTATTGTAAAAAGTAATGTTTGCTTAATATATTTAATATTTATTGCATCTATCGTACACAAATCTGGAAAAAGTATTTACCGAATCTCTCACTCCACGAGAATAAAATTCTCTTTGCAGCACTAAGCAGTTATTTAAAGTAAATTAAACGAAATTGAATGGTGCCTCGGCTGTGCCATTATCTGTTCCACTAAAAGTACAGGTTAGCATCGTCGGCAACCGACTGAAAACCATCTTCACGCTCGAACGATCGCCGCTGTACGAGTCTGCATTCGATATTCGATATTCGACGTCTCTTCGCCTATAAAAAGTCAGCCCCTCATCGCTGTAAAAGCCAGCGAATTTTCTCACTCTATCGGCGCTTCGCGAAGACGACGACGACTACGACTACGACTACGACGACCGGACCCGAGTACGTGCGTCGTATAAGGCCAGATTGGAGCAAAGTTATATCGGATATCGTGTAATTCCGAATCAACGCGATTCGAGCGAAGAAACCGAATGTCGAATTTCGAATTTCTCGGGTAGAGCGCTTCGAATTTGCCGTTTCGTCTTCCGGTAGATTGAATGCGCGAAATCGATGGCTCGAAAGCTAAATCCTGTCTCGTCTAATCGGAAACTTTTGGGTCCGAGTGCTCTCACTCGCTGTTTTAGACAATACGAGTTTGATCGACCGAGACGCGATTGTTCGGCGGGTAACGGTGCTTTTTGAAAACGCGAGTGTCTGCTTTGGAATATTGCGAATCCATTCCGTTCAATGATTTTTTCTTTGCTATATCAACAGTTAAGATTTATCGAAGTATAAATTTAAAATTACCATATCATATATTAAATTATTCGGACACAATATTTCTTTCACAGTGGAGTGCAATGAAAAATATGACCATGACGAAGAATCTACCGGTCTATAAATCGAAGTGAACAAAAATTTCTTGTACACTGATTTATACTTCGATAAAGTTGAAACTGTACTAAATCTAAAGTACAAATCAAGAAATACTAGTAGTAATTGCAAAAAGTACAAAGCAACTCAGAACGATATGAAAAAGCCAGCCATTAACGTTCAGTCTTACAATACGAGACTCATACTACTTGATGCATGGTTATATAATACCCGTATAATAATTCATTCGCTTCATCCATGTTTTTATATAACTGCCTCCAGGGATGAGTGCATTGCAACGTTTTATCAAGCCTGGCCAGCGGTATAGCTTACACCCTCGTATAAATGAGTAAAATCAGGTCCGAAGCACCGCTTAAATTCCAATGATTACGTCGCCTTATTAATGCAGGCGGCCAAATACTCGCCATAATTAATATAAACTGCAAAGCAACCGACATTATAACCCCTCGCAAGAGAAAGCAGCCATAGCCGCCTAATGCATAAACAAGCGCGCGCCGCGTCTCTAATTCATCCTCGCCTCGGAGGCGCGCAGGGCCCGGACTTTTTGAGGCAGGCCGTAAAATCCTCCTGTAATTCGCAGAATTTTCCCCAGAAAGCGCATATAAAACTTTGAGCGACTCCACTCCAGACTCCTGTGCGCGCGCGCGCGCGCGAGCTCATCTTTACAAAACACAGCAGAGCAGCAGCAGCAGCAGCAGCAGCGGCGGCGGCGGCGGCAGCCGGAAAAAGAGTAAAAAGAGCCGCGCCCCGCAGTAGCAGCAGCTCAGTTTATACACACTCGGGCGCTCGCTCTCGGCCCATCGGCCCCGGCGCTGCTCTCTCCGTCTGGCCGCTCCTCTTTGTAAAACAAAGAGCCATCAACGTTGCTCCTGCAGATTTCATGGGGTTTATATTTCATTATAGCGCCCGTCCGCGCGCTAGCTCCTAGCTTACCGACCTGCCTCCCCTGCTGCTGCTGCTCTTTCCCTCTCTATATCCTTGTTTTCGCTGCTGCTTTACTTCCCTTTACGCTGGATTCGAGCTCGATGCTCGCAGACGCTCTCGGACGGAAGCTTGCGCTCTCTCTCTCTCTCTCTCTCTCTCTCTCTCTCTCTCTCTCTCTGTACATGTGTGTGTGTGTGTCTAGTCTGGCGAGCGCTGGCGCTAGTTTTTCCCTCTAGCATCTTTTCCCTCTAGCTCTAGCTCTCGCTTCCTCTCTCTCTGGAGTGCTATCAGAAACGGCCAGAGTTCTCCTCCTTCTCAGCCTTTTTCCGCTTTATTGCGCACTTTATCGCGCGAGGTATTCCGCGCGGTGCAGTACCGCACCCGAGCCATCATCCACGCGCCCGCTGCCGCCGCCGCCCCTGACCCCTGTTGCAAAGGGGGATTGGATGTGCAGTGGTGAATGATCTCGTTGCAGAGCGGCCTGTGTCTGCGAGGAAATTTTCTCCTCTGGCGGATGATGTTCTCGAGAAATAGTTTGAGCCGCAAGTGTTAAAAAAGCTGAGAATTTCGTCCCCGATAAAATTGCAGTTTGCAGATTGTGTCTTGTATACAGTGGGAACAATTTTTAGATTTGACGAATAATCTTTTTAACTACTTTTTTACCCTATTAAAGTCTTCATTAAATTGCAGTTGAAACGTTAATATATGTGTATGTGCACTAAGAAAAAAAAAATTAGTAACCATTACTACACCCTTTAGTAAATCCAATATGATGTAGGAAAATTTTGCTCATTGCTATGAAATTTAGGATTGAATACTACACGTCTTGTTTTGAGTGCCAATTGTATCTTATTTTATTTGTACGAGTTTCAGTACTAGACATTCTTGTAATATTTACTATCCTGCTAAGGAATAGATGCTATATTATAACTTATATATAAAGGTACACTGACAAAAATTATTGGGTATCACACCAATACGTTTATATTTATATTATAACTATACCGGTATTTATCGAATAATCATACATATTGCTGTCGTAGCTATATTATAGTTTCAGTGATATTGTATGGTTGTCACAGCAATATAATACAGTTGTGAGAGCAATAACAAAGTATTGTTGCAGCCATACGAAGTTTAGTTCCATCAACCAAGTTGGCTGTGAATCATTACTGACCGTACCACATTATATTTTTTACCTAGAGGGTCTAGTAATCATTCTTACCCCCTGGTAGTAGCCGTTATTAATTTTTTTCTCAGTGTGTAAACAATTCTTATACATAAAATACTTATTTTTGTTAATTTAAAATTTAATCTTACGAAATAATAAAAATAAATCATGAGTTAGATTGTATATTTCCTAAGAACAGAAATTCGCAGTTTTTTAATATGTCGGTAAATCGAAACGTTGAATGTGAGTAAAGATAGAATTATTATGTTCAGAAAAAAAATTGTAAAAATACTGATGAGAGTAATTAAATTAGAGATTGGCAATATGTTTCTTAACTTTTTGGCTTCACTGACTTCGTTGATGTAATTTTAATTCTATTCTCATGGCGTAGTATACTGAATATTCATCCATATATGCAAACTAATATTGAAATGATGTAAATTTTGTTTATACTTCATAATGTTACAGAAACGTTTGAATATATGCATGCTATAGCTTGGGAAAGAAGGTTAACTTATAAATGAATGCTTCTAAAATAGTATATCTGTCCCACATTAATTGAATCACCAATAAGTAAATTCTCAAAGAGAAACACCGCGTTTTACAAGGAAATGTTATCATCTACGTACTTATTATTAAAAAAGTGCATTGGATTTTGAAAATAAATATTGATGTTTGTATGTTAGTAGTGAACAATTAAAGAAAAATCTGCTATTTTACTGCTTTTTCACTAAAATTTTCTTAAAATAGGTTTATTGCTAAAAAATTTTTAGTATTCTTCAAATACTCCACGTACTAACTTCTCTAAATAAATTGAGCATCAATCGTCTTCTAAAAAATTTAACGTAAATCCTCTGTCATCAATCTCATGCATAGTCAGTAATTAGTCATTGATAGCTATTTATAGCTATTAATTGATCGATTATTGGCTATGAATGAGGTTGATTTCTACCAGGATTACATGGTACTGAACATCAGCTATAGCGCTGCTTTCTTTGAGATAAAGAAAACGTTATTTCTTGATACGTTGTTTAATAAAAGCCTGGCACTGGATTTTCCATATATTGTATTACTTCCTAAGTAAAGAAAAGAAAAATGGTTTGTTCGAAGCATAGTTGCCTAACTCCCGAAAAATAATTCTATAAGAACACTTACTCGTGCTAAACAGCCTTATAGTCTCCATTCGATCACTCGGATCTCCAGCCATATCTTGGATCTTTCTGCTTCGCTCGCTCGGCCTGCGCTGCTTCCGCGCCGGCTCGACGCACAGCGCGAGCGAGAAAAAGCGCTTTTCGGTCCGAAACGGCCGGCCGCTTGCTACATTATCCGCGACGGCGGCCGACATATCTCTCTTCCCGTATACCGCCGGTATACCGGTATAATGTAGCGGCGGCGGAATCGAACGTTGATATATGACGGGCGCGGGCCGGCGTCTGCCGACGCCGCGACCTCATTTATATTCGGATCAAACGTTTCGTTAAATAAGTTTCATGCTTGGCGAATTGCCCGTGTATGATTCTAAATAAATGGAGAGCGCTACGCGCCATGTATAATTCGCCGCCCCTTCCTCCCACTCCATCGCGCCCTTCCGACGTATTACGCCCTGTATATGTATATACCGACGTAGTCGCGGATTTTCCAGCCAATCTCTCTCCCCTTCTTCTCCTCTCTTTCGCTCCACGACCGGCTTTTCACGTTCGCTTTTCTCGCTTTCTCTTTTTGGATCTCCGGCGCGGATGTATTATATAAGCTGCAGAAGGGCAAAAGGCCGCCGCCCCGCCGGTGTGGGATGAAATATGGCCATTCACGCGCGCTCGCGCTCGCTCCGTAATTGATAAGATGGATCGCGATAATTTAGCTAATAGTATCTTCGGCCCCGTACCTGAATTAATGCCTCAACACATTTTTCGAATATATATCAGAGCTTATGGATTATACACCATTGTGCAGAAGCTTCTCTTTTTCACTTTGGCTTCATTTCTTTATGCTCTCGCTCCCTCCCTCCCTCCCTCCCTCCCTCTTTTTCCCAGTGTCGAATTGAATAATGCAATACATTTTGTCTGGCTCTTTCTTTATTGATATAAAGATATTCTGGAGCTGTGTTTTGCGCTTCTTCAAATCGGAGTAGACGGTGTGGTGGTGCGGTGGGTTTCTCTAAAAGAGTCTACATTGCGCTTCGAATTTATTTTTCATGTATATCAATGTTGCAAGACTGTGGTTCTTCGTCCAATTTTCTCGCCTGCATTTGCTTTTTCATTTATTACGCTTTCAAAATACGAGAATTCAATATCTTTTTATATGTCCACTTGCCAAACATGAGAAAAAGATTTCATAGACACATTCTAATAGTTTTATTTCTACACCATCATTGTGGATATTGTTTTTGCTTTCTCAAAGAGCTAGCTTTGTGATAGTAAAAAAAAGTTTTGCAATGACATGTAAAAACATGTTTTGAGACTTAAGAAATCAAAATACACTATCTTTAGAAAATGTCCGTATAGATGTGTGTGTGGACATAAATCAGCATTACTCTGCATATACACGATGAGACTTAATATTTCAGAGCTCATTTTTTTTTTGTTTTTTTAGAGGATGGGGGACAAAAATAGTTTTTTTTGTTTTTATATCGGTTTTTAGATTTTTGGTTTTTAGTTACTAACTAGGGTACTAACTTTTCCGATCTGAAAATTTGAATGATCTATTTCCTTCTTTTATTATACACGAAACCGTCACTTTTTGGTTAAACGGTTATATCAGAAACATATAACGGAAAACTTTTGAAAAATATTGAGATGATTAGGAATACGGAGAAGAATGTTCAGTACAACTTTTGAGTCTTGACCTTTCTCTTTAGTCGAGAAAAAATGATTTTGTAAAACAAATCGATTTTCTTTCTCCGACGATAACTGAAGTAAATCAGCAGCATTTTGTTGGAAATTTTACAAAAGGGTAGCTTTTTGCTACCTCATGACCTGTAAGTTTTTTCAGATAATGAGATCTTTTATTTTCTGAGATATTGGGGTTATGTGTTTTTTGAAACTTTTTTCAGACGTTGCTCATTTTTTGGTTTTTAAATGAAGATTCAAAATTCAAAAGAAATTTCAAGATTAATAAACTTGTTTTATAAAGGTTCTTTGATTTTTCGATTTCTGAGTTTTAGATTTTCGATTGTTTTGGCATGTTAAACATGTTATGATCAATTTAGTGTAAGTGCATTAAAAAGAGAATAAAATTAGCTATCTTTGACAGCCGCTAATTTTGGATAGGCTGTTTCCCTTCTCTTGTTTTACAGGAAGACGTAATTTTTAGTTCAAGGGGTCAAACCTGAGTTAAATACTGTTACAAACAGAAGTAATGTTAATTATTGTAAAATAAAATTGGCGGCGAATGTAATGATGCTAAATTGATTATAAATAAATATGTAATGTTAATCTGCTGCAACAGTTACAGCATTTTGAAAGAAAGAGAACCGAATGAAATCGGCTACGCGAAAAGGTTGAACAAGTGTTTTTGTCTCAAGTGCATTTTCCCGAAAGAAACTCGTAAAAGAGGGCCAGCGTTGGCGCTCTCGACAACAGCAGTTAGTGCAGCTTTGACTCTCGAAAGGTTCAGACGTGTAACTAGCAGGAAGAGCATTGGCTTTTAACGTCAATGCGTCACAGGAAACAAATACTGTAAAAATCATTGTTCATTTTATAGACGGCAAAAATATTTTGACACAATTTAAGTTGATACAAGTTTTTATGTCTTAAATATGTATATTATATGTGATTTTTCTATGAATGAGACCCCTCAAAGTGGTCTTTATAATCCCATGAAAATTCGCTAATCGACATTATTGAATTTAAGCCTTTTTACCACTTACCACGTGTTTTTGAATCAAGCGGTGTATTTCTCATGATCACCGAAGCTTTAAAGTATTCTTCAGATGCATACTCATGGACTGAAGGAGTTACATTTTTAAAAAAAGATTATTTCCAATTGTTAGAGACACATGTACCAATAATAATACTATGAAAATACTATAAAAATACTAATATTATTGATATATGTGTGTCTAACAATTGAAAATAATCTTTTTTTAAAAATGTAGCTCCTTAAGTTTATGAGTACACTTCTTGAAAAATACTTTAAAGCCTCAGTGACCATGAAAAATGTACCACATGATTCAAAAACATGTCGTAAGTGGTTAAAGCGGCTTATATTCAATAATGTAGATTAGCGAGTTTCATGGGACTATAAAGACCACTTACAAAGGTCTAATTTGTGGCAACATCACATATAATATACATATTTAAGATATAAAAACTTGCATCAACTTAGATTGTGTCAAAATATTTTTGCCGTCTATAAAATGGACAATGATTTTGTACAGAATTTAACTCAGGCTTGACCCCAATGGGAAGCACTACTGAAAATTGGCCTTTTAGCAATTTTACACAGAGAGAATTTTTTAATAAAAATTATAACGAAATTCAGGGTAAAAATTACCGTAAATAACTATAAAGCTGGGACACTCCTACTTTCTGGCACTTTTTACTGATATTTTACTATAAAAATTACCTCATTGACTACAAATTTTACTGCACAGACTATAAATTTTACCGCACTGAATGGTAAAATTTGCCTGATTTGAGAAAAAGAAGACAGCTGATAAAGAAAACAACTGAGCGTGTACACATTTTAGGTTAACTCAAATATAAATGTGTATAATGTACTTATTTAAGTATTAATGATACTGCTACAACAATTGGAAGAAAATCCAGATTTTTAAAAAATATTTCGTACAAATTTTACCACAAATTTTGGTTTTCTCTAAGATTTATACAGGGAACTTTTACTCTACGGCAGGCAAATTTTACCCTTCAGTACGGTAAAATTTATCGTAAATATCAATAAAAACTGCCGGAAAGTTAGAGTGCCCAGCTTTATAGTCATTCACGGTAATTTTTACTGCGAATTTCGTCATAATTTTTATTAGAAAATTCTCTCCGTGTACTTTTTCATTTTTGGATATACAAAACATTATACCAACCTATGTGAGAAGTTGGTTTTTACCTGTTTTTACCTATTTTTATCATATAAAATGAAATTAAATAATCTTTTGGAGTTTTAAATATTGTATTAAATTTTATTTTTACATATTATATAATTGTACTGCAAAATTTGGCTGAACTAGAAATTAAAGTACTAAAGCTAGGTTCTCGACCAATCTATCCTTAAACGGTTATATTTCAGAAAGATATAGCAATTTAAAATTAATTTATAAGAACAAAGAATTTTATATTGAAACAATTAATTTAGTTTGAGGAAGCTATGTGTCAATGAATTGGCAGCGGTTTTTCTTACTACGCTTTTATTAACATATCTGATATTGATCTTAGTATATACATTACAGTTAAACCCCGCGTACTGTGAATTCGCGCACTGTTAAGTTGTGGTCGAAGTATTTCATTGTAACTGGCTGACGAGCAGATGCATTCACAATCTAATTTAGAGGTCATTCGAAAGTTAACTTAAATTTTTTAGTTAGAGCCCCTATGTCCCATTTAAATAAATGGTTGCTTTGTAGGATTAAATTCATACCCTGCTGTCATTGCGGGGTCAAATAAATTTTTATAAATAGAAAGCGCTCATAGCAAATATTTCAAAATATCTTAGTGAAAAATAATTTAGAACTATGTAGATATATCTAGTTAGCCATGCTAAATACTCGGGGCCCTAGTTAAAACTGAATATGTTTCTACCACAGGGTATATGTGCATGCGTGATATAAATATTAGCGTCCCACGCTTTTATTTTTAGTCATCCCTGATAGAAAATTGCCCAACCAAAATGGTCTGTCTGCTAATTATTGGTCAATTCTTTTGTCCAATACATAACGACAATATTGTCCAACGGTTTGTCAACTGTGCTAATATAAATCATTATAAATATTTTCATTTTTGTCCCTTCTCTGTATAATAATTAAACATTTGGAACATAAAATAACAATAACAATAAAAAAATACAAATACGTAAAAAATGATTTTATTGTGAAAAGTATAACCTATAAAATTCATAAGAGTTAGGTAAACAGAATAATTTGCACACACGCGGAAAACGAAGCAAAGCGTCTAACAGAAAAGTTGTGTAACGTCTTATCATCTTTGTTACCTGCTTTTCTGATATTATTGAATACTTTATACAACATGAATTTCAGTAAGGCGCGTTCTAAAGAATCTCGGCAGAGGAAGAAGGTTAGGAAACTAGAAGGGAGAGTTCGTGAAACTATCGAATTTGTTGATCATTCAGCAAAGTTAAATAGTGAATTCGGTTGTTGCATGATTTTTTATTATTTCATATTCAAATAGTTTATGCTAAAATAATTAGGTCGTATTTTTTATGTTTTCAATTTAACGAAAATTTAAATAATAACAGCTATTTCAAATGTGCGTTACGTCACGATTGTATATTTTCATGACGTCACGTAGCATTAGTGTATATCTATATATACCGAAAATTTGGAAACTTTAAAGATCTGTAACTTTCAAATTTTTCATTTTTATGACAGGAAAAAAAATATCACCTAATTATTTTTCGCTATTCTACCCGTTTCGTGTAAAAGATAAACTTTTTATTTTTATGCAACATCCTAATTACAAAGTCATTCAACAAGTGTTCTCATTTCTCTGCTCCCACAATCCTTAACAATAAATATAAAAACATTTGAATAAATTGTGTGCTACATAAATTTGTATTTTATAAATGTTTACATAATCCTATTCCAATATATTTTTAATTAATTAAATTTTTAATTATCATTTGACTTTAAAATCATACATCAATATAATAATAACAGTTGACTTTGACATATTTATGTTAATAATTTAACCTTAAAATCTGAGAACAGTATATTTATTATAACTTACTTTCATAAAGTAAAGTTCTTTTCTGTATGTGATTTTGCAATTTTGTATCAATGAGTCAATGTTTTATGAACTATTTTAATTATAAAATCGTGACTAATTTCCTTTTTTGTGATTTTTAAAACTAAGTCTCAGTTGACCAACGACAATAGTTTCTCCGTGACGAAATAAGCGGGATTTTTGACGAACCGATGGCTAAACCGTTGGCCATATCATTGCGATTTGGTATACACTCGGCGAACGGTTGGTTACCGTTTCTACCAGGGATGTTTTAAATTGTATACATAGCAGCAGCAATTATGTATACTTTTCTGTACATTTTAGATAAAAATGTACACTCTAAATCTAAAAAAGTAAAACTCGACGGCAAAAAGTGTAAAACTAGCCATGTACTCTTTTGTAAAGAGTAGTCTGCTGATTATCTACTTTATAAAAGTATAAATATTATTCTACCCTTTTAAAACAGTAAATTGAGAAGCTTAGTCTTTGAAAATAGTAAATTGATATGTTTACTTATTTGACAAGAGTAAATCAAGGAGTTTATTATATAGTGTAAATTCTAGTTTATACTTTTTAGGAAAGATTATTCATTTTTATAAATTTACTTTTATAAGGTTATAATGTAAGTGTACCTAATATGGACCATCAAAGAGTATTTACCATAGTTGATGTATAGAAAGAATTTTATTTTGGCTGGTTGAATATCAAAATATAGCATAAAAACTAACATAAGGTTTTTTTTATTTGAAAATATGCATGTAGGGTAATCCTATAGAGTTTTGGAAGTAAACAGCTAGTTGGACATATTGGGCCCGTCATTATTTTGTATTCTTCAATCACTGATATAAAACAAATATTATGCATGGTAAGGGGGTTAAATAATGATATAGATAAATATTAAAAGTAATACATTTCATTAAATTAAATAAAGTTTAGGCATTCTGGACAGATATAATTGTCTTTGTCGGTCGTAAAATCTAAGCGTATTTTTGAAGACACGAATAACGTATAAAACGCAAAAATTACTCATATTATTTATATCCTTTACACAAATTAATCAACATTTTTATAACAAATATATAGATTTTATCCTTGAAATGCTTAAATAAATTCTAAGGGTGGTCATTAGATACACATCGTGTATGCTGTCGGTTACATGGGCCGTATTAGGTAGAATAAGTGTATAGACATATACTCTTTCCCTAAAAAGGTACATAGCTGGATGATGACATAAACTATGCTACTGAAAAGCTGATGATATGTAGTAATATCCAGGGTAGTGGCAACTTGATCCAACTTCTTTATTTAGTATCACAGTAAATATAGTGACCTGTTGAAAATTATGGTGACGAATTCATTTTAGCGGTTGTAAAACAAAATACACTGCAGGTTGGCCCCCTTGTGCTTTCGTGAGAAAATTTTCCGATGAAATAACTTTACTAACATCATATACATAATGCATCAAATATTTACCGGCTAAATCGCATAATTGGTAGGATACCCATGGCGTGGGTAATACCGTATTAGTTACAGGGGCCATATTAGGTACAATCACCTTAATTACACTTGTAAAGTAAAGAATCAGAAGATTACTCTTTACAAAAGAGTACATTGCTAGGTTAACATTTTTTTTACGTCTATTTTAACTCTCTTAGGTGTTGGGTGTAGTTTTTAGAAATAATTTTTCACTTTTTATATTATTATATTATTTATATAATATAGAAAAATCAAAATTTAAGAATACATTTTCATTTAGACGCGTAAAAACGCATTTTTCTGAAATTTGTTGTAAGAGTAAGAAATACATTGCAAGACTACTATTCACAAATTGCGAAATTCACTGTTTATGAGAATTTTTTACTCCCTCCCCCCTCCACGTAACGCATATTTACTGATTTTCCTATGTCTTTAGTACATATCGTCACACCACTAAAGACCCCCCTCCCCCGCTCCCCTCCAAGCATGACATAATTTATGAATGACCCCATACCAAAAAATGTTACTCATTGCTTTTTTGTCTATCTTTTGTACACCGATGAGATTCAAAATGTCCAAAAAGGTGTTCATTTAAGTATAGTCGAGTAAAATGTCTTTACATACAAATGATATTGATGCGTAAAAATCTACTTTCACCCATGAAATACACAGCTTTTTTGCTCTCAATGAGGAAGCAGAGAAAATATTCGTTTAATAATGTTTACCGCAGCAGTAGCAGCGGAAGAGTGATTTCTTTCCTCTCGGAATGAGCGTGTAGCGCGAGACTGACAAAGGAGCCGAGCGAAGAAGTCGAGAAGATTGGAATAAGACAAAAGGCTAGGCGGTGGGTTAGGTGGGGAGAGAGAGAAGAAGCTAAGTCACTTAAAACTGTGCCGAGATTATACCATCCCCCATTGTGCAAATAACTTTTAGACTGCAGAATTTCGAGGGAGATTCCAATTAAGCTCTGGCGCGCGGCGTGGCACCGCTAGACTCTCACTCTCTCACTCTCTCTCTCTCTCTCTCTCTCTCTCTCTCTCTGCCTGCCCTGGCTCCTCGCGCACACCTCCGGATTATCAGATGCGCCCCGCTTCGGAGGTCGCCTTAAGGCGTATTAATTTCACGACTCTGCCGGGAAAATGTAATTTTTAAACGCTGGTCCTCTCTCTTTCTCTCTCTTTTTCTCTCTGCGTGTAGCGCCAGCGAGAACGAGATTTTCCCGCCCGCTGTTAATATATCTAATGAAAAATTCGTGACTCCGGAGATTCTTTTTACGATTTTTCGTGCACCATTAAACGCGCTCGAGTTGCTGTACTGCCAAGTTCCAGCGTAGGTTCGAGGAAAAAAAGCGACACAGGTGATGTAAAATTTCAGTGTAGTGCAGTTTATTTATTGATATTTGATGTTCTATGTTTTAGAAACCATATCTGCACATTTATATTTAAAAAAATGAATTTTATTTACTATTGCAAATTATTAAAAGACTATATCTGAATAAAAATAGTTAAACAAAGAATAAATAAATCCCTAAGTTTTCTTTAAAAAATGTCAAGTGGTTATTTCACGTGAAAATCGTAATTCCGTATTTCACTTTGTTAAGTGGAATGTGGAAATCAGCTTAAACTTTTTTCCAAAAGCGGTTTTTACTATCAAGAAGCTTATAGAAAGACAGCTTGAAAATAGTTATTTATTTGCTTTTAAGGCAGCTTCGTATGCACGATAAAAAAAATGTTTCAACATGAATTGGTATGTTTTTCAAGTAGATGTACCTGAGTTTAGTCAGGCACGATCGTATTTAACTTATAGATTTCCATGATTTATTTCTCAGAAGTGTTCTCTATCCTACTAATACTTACACTGAAAAGAAAGATAGTAATTGGTACTATGTATATACAATTAGTGATTCGCACCCAAAAGAGTAAAATTGTACCGTACGTTACAAGTTAGTACTTATTATTATTAGCTATTAAAGAATAAATACAATTTCATGCAACTTTCAATTCTTGTTTTCTTTTATACTTTTGTATGAAGAAAATGTGTGTATACAAAAGTTTCATAATAAATATTGAAATAAATTATTGAACAAATACTTATTCAGCAGCCGCGATCAGGCGGTAAAACATTTTGATATTGCAAAAAAAGTGTAATAAAAAATAAAAGGGCAGCAATGCCCATATATTACAAACACGGTTACAAATAAATTCGTAACATGTTATTTTTGTTTGTTTGATAAAACTTGTTTGTTAATTTAAAAATATACATTTGTTTGTAAAAATTACGATTCAAATAAGTTAATTCGATCTTGTGTGTTTATACTTATTTACTTACATTTTTGTGTGTAAAAAATCAGCAAACATGTCATTGTAACCTATACTTATACGTATATTTTGTTTTTTACTTATCATATTTCACGAGTAAAAGTATTATCCAAGTAATGGAACTGAGATGTAAAGAAAACAAATTTTTTAACGTAATAATGTTAACATAGATGCGCTCTATATATGAGAATGTATTTTTATTTTTCATTTTGACAGAGTTTTGTTTACACCTCAATTCCTTTTTCCCGTTCTGAGAGCTCAGTGAGTTATCCCAAGCGGACTCTCAATTGTCGTATGTTAACATCTTTTATCCGTGAATGAATAATAAATAAATAATTAAATATTGCCATATTTTTCTTCAATAAATGTCTAACATGTTTAATAGATACATGTCTAATATGCACAATCAGTCAAATGTTAATGATTATTCAATATTTATCATTTATCCAAGGACAATTGATAACTAGAATATATTAAGACACAGTCCAAATGACTCTGGTCTTATCTGATTTACCCACCCATACTACACTGAGAAAAGAATATCGTGAAATATTACGATATTGATATCGTAAAATTTTATTAGCAAATTTTTACGATATGAATATCGTAATATTTTACGATATGGATTTTATCAGTGTAACAAGAAGAGCTACCACCCTACGGGAAATTAATTTCGAGCAGTTTACCTACTTTACAAGAAACTGCCGTTATATTAGTGAAAAATGGTACCTCTTCTACTATTTGTAAATCTGCAAGTTTTTATGACTAAAAAGTATCCGAAAAGGAAGTAAAAGTAGGCGAAAAGAACTTTAACTTGAGATTTGTTTCGTTTTATATTAACGTACTCCAAAGTTATGAATAAACCAAGATTATGATGCAAAATACATGAAAATTCGAGGATTTTCAACTTTTAAATTTGGTGATTTGTTCTGTACGATCTCCGAGTGCTCATAAGCTATTTTCACATGCTTTTATTTCCTTTTGGGGATATTTTTCTACTATAAAAATGTATGTGGCCTATGGGATGAAACTGTAAATGATATAGTTAATTTCGAGGTACCAGAAAACGTTTCTCAATACTTCATCAAAATTCATTTCTGTCAGACTGGTATCATTCCATGTCAATCCTAATTACGTTTAACGTATTTTACTACCTCTTTTTCTCCGTGTTCTCTCAATTATTAATATATAAAAATCATGCAAACAAGTGAGCTTCGTTTTTAATGCTCAATAAGCCAATATCAGTGAGAATGAAAAACTGGAGATTCCATGAATATAACGTCTTTAAGATCAATATCGTCGCTCATGACCTGATTAGTCTAGTCTGATCTTGTTGAAGTATCAATAAACTAATTTTAAGCACGCGGACAGGTGCTAAATATGTCACTCGAGTCTTTCCACCCAGACAGAGCAATGCATTCGTTTGCCTACTAGCTAATCGATTATAGAACGCTCGTCAAGTGCGAAAATCATCATCCCGGAATCGAAGCTTGAAATGCCACCCCCGTCCATTGTAACACCTGCGCCAAGACAAACGAAATTAGCACATCCATTTCGCTGCAGAGACAATCGCGGCCACTGTGCTCCAAGTCGCGTCCCATTGAACTCGACAATTCTCGGCCCGATGCGCGCCCGGGACTCGACTGATTTATCTGCGCGCGCCCGCGCGCCCTCGCGAATTAATCATAATTCCGCGAGTCCGGGTGGCGGCGCGCTGTGTTCGGCTCTTGCTCTCATCGGTAGGCTCTTTTGAGAGAGCCGGCAGCTGGCGGCCCCCGCGCCGGTAAGCCGATATATTTCGCCGCGGACGATTTGGTTATCGTCCTGCGAAGAGGACGAGGGCGCCGCTCGCGTTTACCCGTCAAACGCATATCACGCCCCGGTATTAATTTCGCCGTCATTATCCCGGGATAATTAGAGCCGCGGCGCGGCGTTGGCTCGTCGTGTCTATTCAGGGAGAGAGAGACATCATCCTCGGGACTGGCGCGCATCGATTATACGAGAACAGAGAGCCGAGAGGGTGGTGGTGCTGGTGCTGCTGCTGCTGCTGCTGCTGCAGCGGAGTGACGAGGACTCGGAGTAAGAACGGAGAAGAGGGATTAGATTAGTGGGTGTTTGTTTACATAGGGATTTAATGCGACGTTGAGGTGCAGAAGAAAGGAATTGCTAAATCACTGAGAGAGGAGTATTTAGTCAAATTAACTTATATATTTTAACTAAATATCTAATGGAAGTAGATGTATCGATTTTTTTTATTAAATTTACAGTTATCCTTCTTATCCGATAATCTAACCTAGTCATATTGTGTTAAACAAATACATGATTTAGCATTGTTCATAATCTTAAAATTTTAATTTATTCATTATCTGTGGGATCTTCGAATTGCATTGTAAGTGCGGTCTTTTATTAGGATTTATGCTATCAATCTGTTTCAACAAAGCTACATTTCTACATTAGCCTCCCGTAATCTAGTCAAATTGGTTCTAAATAAACTCCTCTTATCATACTTGATTTATGATAATCCTAATAACACCCCATTTATTTATAGTGTACCTGTATATGCATAGATTATAAGCTAAAGCGGTGATCATCATTATAATTTAATATAATCTTATTCTAATTATATCAAACTAGTAATTTACATATTTTCATGTGCAAATTAATCTCTAATTTTATTTTTAAAAATTAAAAACTAATCAATTTTTAACGCGAAATCGCAATTACCATCGTACAATTTAAAATCAGGGTTTCCGCGCTATAATCGTATAGTGTAGATAAGCATGGATGTAGGTAACACATTACAAAAGCAGTATAAGTAGCATTAGCCGACTAATTACTTTGGATACTCAGAGAAAGGGAATAAAAGAAAAATAATACATTAGAAAGAAGAGAGTGCATTAACGTAAAGATACTTGAATATCATGATTGAAACTATGTCTTATGATATAAACACTTATTTATGTATCGACAAAAAACTTTTACTCAATCTTTCTTTTAAATATTCGAACAAAGCAAACATCTTATATGAATGCTTTACTAAATTTGATATATAGTTTTAGATAAAATTGCACGTTTCTCATCTTGTACAAGCACTACCGCAATATCAAATCTCACATTTAACGAGCCGATCGATAAGTCAAATGTCAGTAAGCACATAATCCTAACGATACCTTATCCAAAAATTATATAAATTAATTTTAAATACTTAATGACCGTCTCGGTATCTCTCGTGTAGCCCCCATTTTCGCTTGAAAATAAATGCAACGAACTAAGGCAAGTTAGAGTAAACGATTTTTGAGACACTGTTGGATGGAGATAAAGGGGAAGGAGCTAGCGAGCGAGGAAACATCGTAGGAGCATCCTCTCCAGTACACAAGCGCTCACGTGTCTGTCTGTGTGTATCTATATATATATACGTGTGAGCGCAATGCAAGGCCGATGCACAACTACAGCACCGCCGCCGCCGCCGCCGCCGCGATGCAATTACGGGCTCCGCGATTTGCTTTGCGGAACTCTCGTGAGGCACTCAAGGAATTTGCCCGGGCCAATTATGTCGTATCGCTCTCGGCTCGGCTCTACGTTATCGCTTTATTACTCGCGATTTCGCGAAAGGCAACTTTGCCCATCAATTTTCCGCAATAATCCTTTTTCTTGCCGTTTTAATTGCCGGCAAGCGCGCCCGCGGGCGCAAAATTTTCAAACGATCCCGAATTTCGATGGCGAAAACTATAACGAGCGGCGCGTAGCGCGAACTTTGCGCGAAAAGCTGTTAGCGCGCCGAAGTTCGCTTTTACCCAAAGCGATTTCCGGAATATAATTATTATAATTCGTTTGTTGAAAACTCGCCGCTGTTTGCCAACGGATGATATGAGTTTCAAAATTTTTATGCGCGAAAAATAATTTTTTCAAATTGATATTTTATTAGTTTGGTGTTATTTGCGATGTATCGTCAATAGAAATGTTCGTATTCGGTATAATGGTTATCATATCTAAACTAATATTAAAATATCGTTGTGGTGATAATAACGTGCAACTGCATATTAATTATTCGTCGAATTTACTTGGTTTAATATCGTTGCAACTGTACTGTTTTATTCAAATATTATCCTCTTTGTTCAATATAATTTAATCCTATTTTAATATCAATTTATTTAATCATCATTGGCCAAAGTTGTTAATATTGCGTAAATGTAATTTGTGTGCTTATTGCCATTTTGCGAATTATTAATGAATTAAGATTTATATTATACAGCACTGTATTTACTGACGTAAAACAATGAACGACTTTTACTATAAAAGCTCTATATTCTATAGATTAGATTTGTATATATCATGCCTATTTTTTAATAGATTTGTATCTTCTTTTGATTATTTTTACTCTGAATGAACAGAATTTCACTGCTGCAGATTTAAAACGTACGATAATCCACGGATTCTTTATTTTCCAGAATGACGATTAATTTATTTGTTCACACTCTAGCAGTATTTATAATTTTCCACGAATATAAAATGTGTACATCAAAAGATTATATATGAACATATACCATAAAAGCATTATGTAATACCTAAAGTCGTTTAAATAAACAATATGATTATAAAATAATGTAATCTGTAGTTTGGTTTTCTTAAACAGCCAAGTGCAAAGTTTCTTAATAAAAACAATTATGCGCATTTAACTGAACAACTACTGCCAACATTCGGTAACTATGCAAATATTTAGAGCTTTAAACGAAAATTGTAGCATCAAAGTTTACGCGTTGGACGATTCTAAAAACAATATTGTTAAAAGATGGACATAAAAGTAAAAATTTCAGAGAATCTTTAGAATGTTGTGCTCTTAAAAATTACCGTCACAGAATTTGGAAAAATGTTAAGTCAAAACTTAATTTGTTTAAATAAATCATTTATTAATCTTCATAGTCCAAGTCAATCCGTTAAAAGTTGCGTCTACAAGTTTCAAGTGAAAATGTTCATATGGATGTTTCCAAGCATCATGAACCAAGAAAAGGCTCTACACCTCCTAAATACCTGAAAAGAAGCCCATTTTCCATAAAGAAATGACAATTTTATCCGTCAAAACGGGAGAAATATGTCGAGCTCTAGATAGTCGGCCTGTTTCTCGCCTTGTAGCAGTGACAGTAACTTAAAACCCTCGCCTACTAGTCGAAAAATTCGAGACTAAGATGAATGTGAATTTCGATTTTGCAGAGGACGAGAAGGCGACGGTGCAGGGCGTCGTGACGGAGGAGGGCCTGCTGGACGGCAGCGTGGTGACGGGAATCGAGGAGTACTACATCGAGCCGGCCAGCAGATACCTGTCGGCCGAGGAGGACACATCGCCGCCCTACCACACGATCGCCTACCGCGTCACGGACGTCGAGAAGCCGCCCCAGCCGCTGCGCTGCGCCAGTCAGAATCTCAAAGAGGCCGCCGGAGCCGGCCTCCGGAAGTCCCGGCAGGGGTGAGTGCTCTTGTCGCCGGTGTCTCTTGTCCGGACGGACTCGGGGCTAAAGTGAGCCTCGAAATGATTTTTCACCTTTGTAGCTTACAGTTTTTTGGAAAATTATACACAACTTCTTTTTATGCATTCTTAAATTTTATACACTTAACTTGCACGCAAATTATTTTGGCTATATCTTTAATGTATGTAGGAAATTCTTTGGCTCAAAATGAAAGTCAACAAAAATCAACAAACAAAATAACAAAAAATGAAACAAAATACACAATTTTTGGTATTTTTAATGGGGATTTTTTTTCGAACGGTAGTTAATAATTATCTATTAGCGTTTTTATAATGGAGCTTATGTCGAGTAAAAGTGAAAACGTTGATACTTAACACTCATTTTGTTTTGTTTTATGCGATAGTATAATCTTTTACAAGATCATAAAAGTATAAAGTCAATTCTAAATTGATCCATAACTGAGTCTGTTACGGTACTTAGTAAACGTAGATATAATTTTTTATTATCAAATGTTGTACTGCCAAATATTTTTAAGCACAAGTTATCAAAATTATAGAAAAATATTAGAAAAGCTCACTTTACCCCGCAGCTCATTTTGCCCCGATCTCAGCTACTTATGGTGGAGCCCATCGATCTTCAAAGGCGATAATATATTGACTAGTACATTATGTAACAAGGGCAAAAAGTCGAATATTTTTCCCACGGGTGAGTTTGCTGCCCGCCAGTATCACCCGAGGGAAAAATCGACTTTTTTCTCGAGTTACATATAGTACTTTATGTCCATCTCAACTGTGGCCAATAGGTACATGTGTATGTAGATACACTTTTTTAGATACTTTTCTAGATACTTTCATGTTAAAAAGTACGATTAAATATATCTGGCCCCAAAAGTATCTAGATACAACAATATATAGATACAAATATATCTAGATACTGTATTTAAAAAAAGAGTATCTTAAAAATAGTATCTAAAAAATGTATCTAAAAAATGTATCGAGATACCTGTATATCTAAATATTGAATCTAAAAAAGTATCTTTACAAAATATCTACATATTTTTTTAAAGATATTTTGTGTATCTAGATACGTATCTAGATACATGTATCTTAGATATTGCTCATGACTGCTTGAATGTATAGGTTAAAGTAAAAAATAGTTCGATCCAATCAGATTTATATTTAGTATTTATATTTAGTACATACATATGGGTCATTCTCTTTAAAGTACCGTAAACCGGGGTGACTTTGAGCCGCTTTGGATATTCGTGTACGTATCTCTATTATTCTATTATGTCTACCGACATAGAGAAAATTCTTACGTTATTATAGCAGCCTATAGAACATATTCGAAGAAAAATTTTTACGTGTCGTAGTATGAAAATTCAAAAACATGGTGGTTAAAGTCACCTTGGTGTTCGGGGTGACTTTGAGCCATATGATTAATAATTTATATCTAAGCTAAAATAGTGGTATATAAATTAATTAAAATTGATATAAGAAATAGTTTTTATCTTTAGGAAACTGAATGTAATAGTTTTTTACCAATAACAAAAACGAATGGCGGAGCAGCGGGGAGTTTGAATCAGTGTAGGGTAGTAAAGTTTTCAGATTTTAAAAAAAGGAAAAAAAATCTTAATTTATTAAAAGAGATAGAAATAATAATAAGTACGATTAAAAATTTCTTTAGTCGTATATTTAATTTCTAGAGTACCTAACCTTCAAAATAGACCCAAGCTAAATTTTCTTTTTGCGTCTTTGCGAATATATAATGCGTAATATAGTATTTTTAAATTCAGCACAAAGTCACTCCGGTTTACGGTATGTTATTGGATCTCTCTGAACGACATTTTTCCATAAAACTTACTTTATTTAACTTATCAAAACAAACTTTTATCTGTCGACTAAAAATATTTGGAAGATCAATTCTAGTGATTTATTATTTGTTTTCCCTGATGGTATCGTTATTGAATTCGAGATTTTACTCTATACATATATGATTAAAAAAATCTAATTCGAATAATGCTCAAGTGTCAATTACGCATTCCATATTGAAAATATTAAAAAACGCTTTCAGTGTGATATTTGGGTCAGGAATATGCGATATGAAAAAAAAAATCAATTAAAATCGTATTTCCCATGCATATTCGTACCATAGATAAAAAACAGAAATAAAGAAATGTTATAGAAATTAAACTACATTACGCGCTGTCCGACATAACTTTGCAATTTACTCTCCCGATACCGTGACAATATAATATATACATATAATATATACATATAAATATACATGTTATGTTTTTACACTAAACTTTTATTCCATATTTTTACAAACTTAAAACTATTATTATCTTCTTTTCTTTCAATAATAGGTCATTCCTTTTATATATTCCATAGTTATCATAATAGCTCCGTTGATACCTTTCTAGCATGACAAAAGATAAAAAAAATGCTCCGCGAAGAGTGAAAAAAGCGCGATATCGCAAGAATCACGCCACTTTATCCGTGCTTTCCTCTAAAAATATCCTGTAGTTGTTAATCGAGCTAAGAAGTAAATGCCTTTGAGGATGAGTGAGGCTTCTTATCGCTGTGTCACGACGCTGCGCCGTCCCTTGTTCAATCGAAATTACTTGTTTGTTATCGATTTTCCCCCCGCAGGCTTGGATCGTCAAACGATACGTCGGAGCCGCTCTACGAACATTTGCTGGACAATGAGGTTCGATTGCACGGCGGATTCTACTCAAAGGAGGCGGAGGCAGAGGCCGAGGCTAGTCTTTCCACAAGGCACTTTGATACGGATTATCTCGATAGGTATGTAGCTTGCTCTGCTCGGCGCACAATGAAAAGAGAGTAGCGCGCGCGCGGAATGCGATATTTTTCTGCCGAATTCCAACCCACCTTCTCGCTTCTCTCTGCAACCGCATTTGCGTTTACTCGCGCAAATGAAAAACCGCGCGCGTGAAATTCAGGGAAAAAATGCGCGTACGTACTATGTGTTTTTTGCTCTACATATGTGGAAGTTGAAAGAGTAGAATCTAAAGGGCATTGGAAATTAATTAATTTTACAAAAGAGATTTTATTACATTGCAAGCTTCATTGT